>PVLC010000238.1:16206-88629 GCA_004027655.1 Graphiurus murinus | reverse complement strand
CTGGGATTACAAGCGTGCGCCACCACGCCCGGCTCTGGGTGAAATATTTCTATAAAATTAAACTTCCTGCCAGCAGTGGTGGCGAGGCATGCTTGTAATCCAAGTACTTGGTAGGCTGAGACAGGAGGACCTCAAGTTCATAGGCAGCCTCAATAATTTAGTGAGGCCCTTTGCAACCTAGTGAGACACTGCTTACATATAAAGAATAAACAAATAGACAGGAAGAATAAAATAGGCTTGGTGGTATAGCTCAGAGGTAGAATTCCCCTGGGTTCAATCCTTAGTACCACATACACACAAAAATTAAACTTCTTCTCATCAATTATTTGATCACATTTGGGTACAGATTTTAAGAAAAAGGAAGGATATATGTTAGATTATCTCTCATATTTACTAAAAATTAAAGTTTAACTGATTGAAACCCCAGTGGATTCTTTTTTAGAAGGAAATGTGGACTCTGACTTTCTTTTCCCTTCAAATACATTTCTTTTGAAAAAATTCAAGTGTTTACCAAAAATATAAGCAGGCCTCACAAGATGAACTCACGTGGACTTTTGAATTTCCTAAAGGAGAAAACTCACTGGCATTCTCAGTTGTACTGTGGCTCTTGGTGACCTTGGTATGAAGACAAGGCAGTGCTGTGGAGTTGTCCCTAAGTGGCTTTCAAACATTATACCCAGAACAAAATCAGTATTTCTTTTTCTAAGATTGCTCATGTTCTAGGTTAAAATTTTAGTTACGAATACTTTGTTTTAGGTAAAAAATAGTTTCTTAGTACAGTCAAGGCTTTGGGGTTAGATAGCAGTGCTGTTTATGCCTTAGATGAGTGATAATGTTTTACTTGAGACAAGCCATACATCTTACCCTGTTGGTACTAACTGCGCAGAACTTATCATTTGTAATCATCATAATTTTGAGACATGTCAACACTGAGAACAAAACTTACGAAGGCTTAAAAGTCGATCTCGGCTATTTTGTGCACTGGTTTTGGAGAAACAAAATTAATTATGAAGAAATAAAAAAGATGGTTTTGTATTGATTATAGAAAGATTTTTCAGCTTTCTGTCTCAGAGCACTTTATATAATCTTAAATAGAATTGTATTTTTCTATTTTTGTCAACTATAGATATTAAAATTGTGAAACAAGTGTGTTTGTATGCAGAACCTCAGTAGTTTGAAAATGGCATATAGTGATTTGTCTTTTTTATTTACATAGATTGGAGCTAATGGGTATGTTAAGTTGGCATATGTATACAAAATCTTGTAAAGGTTTTTATAAATTTAAGCTTTTTAATGAATTGTTATATTAGCAGCTATAACTTCAGAAAAACGCTTAGTATTCAAATATATGTGCTGCTATTTGAATCTAAAAGTAGTTATTTATATTCATGTTTGTGCCTGTGGTTGTGTACAGATGCATAAAAGTCACTGTAAACATCAGAAAGATTACATACTCACCCTACCCTTTACCAGCAGGTCAAAAGAACTTTTAGTTCAGTCTCTGAGGATTTCTTCCTATTACAAATATGAAAGCAGGATGTTATAAATAAAAAGGTCTAAAATTTAATAATAATAAAAAAGCTACCCAAGACTGCATTCTGCCTGATGGCTCCAGAGAGTAGAAAGAGATTATGTTAAAGCATAAATGGAGCTTTAACATTTTTAAATCCAGAAGGTCTAATCTAATCTAATCCTTTTCAATCCAATTTTTTAAAATGCAGCCTAGACATCAGATTAAAGTGAGTGCTTTGCTTTCTAGGCCATTTTAAACAGACTCAGCATCTGTGCTTTTGACCCTCCATGTAGCAGTTTAAAGAACCAGTGATTTAGAAGAAACAAAAATAGAATCAATCACATACATGTGTATACATATGTGTGTGTATGAGTGTGTGTGTATGTGTATGAGTATGATTTTGCTTAGATCAATTAAAGAATTATTACTATATATTTTAAGGGAACAAAATAGCCTAGAAGGTTAGAAGATGGTTTGTGCAGATGATATTATTTTGCAGTGAGATTCAATAGTTTCGGCTTCACCTCCCTGCCAGTTGCTGCTTCAATTCATCTCTGGTCTACTTGCTGTGGAAGCACTAGAGGCCTACACATAGTTTAGCAAGCTGGCTCCACTTCCAGCTATTTCCAGTTTGCTTGAATTATCCTTTATGTGAAAGCTACTGCTGGGTTAATTACCCTTAATTCGCTTTCTTGCAATCCCCCAGCCAACACAGGCCTGGAGACCTCAGAGACTCTAGCTCCAGGCCTCTTTCTACCCTGCCGTTTGGTCTTTAAAAAACGCAGCATAGTGCTCTCTCCTTGAATCTTTCCTCATTCATTACTGAAAAAGAAATAAAATCTTTGCTGTGTGGCAGCTCTTCGATTTGTTCTAAAAACCTTTTACCCTCAATTTGGAATTAAGACATGTTTACTTGAGTAAATAAACTTCTAGGACTCTGTCATCTTTCTTGTGTTGCACCTTATTCCTGAATTTAGCTCCACTGCTTTTTGTGATTGAGTCCTAAAATAATTTACTTAGTTGAAGTTTGCATCTTATACTTGTTACCTCCTCTTGCAGAAAACTGTGGAATTGCTGTTTCTAAAAGACATATTTACTCAAAGTCAAACTTTGGAAGCCACTATGGCAACCTGTTCGCTAAACATTTGAACCTCATTATGATGTGCAATTACAATGCACCAATAAAAGCGTATTAAAATGATTTGAAACACATTGTGAAAATTATTGAACAGTTTGTCAGAGCTATTCACTGGTTACCAAATTAGTGCAAATCTCCTATTTCAAAGTCTGAGCCTAGACCTATGAAATGTGATTTGTTATTAGAGTCTTTCATAGGGATTTCCATGTTCTGCTAATGTCAACTTCATATGGTACTATGCTCAGTTAGATACGTGTTGACTTTCTCTAAAATTTGCTATTCAGACCTTGACCTGTAGAGCAACGTCTCCGACATCACCCAGGGGCTTAATAGTAAAGCAAAATCTTAGGACCCACTGTGTAATCACTAGATAAGAAATAAACATTTTACGAAGACCGTCCCCAGGAAAATCATATGTATTTTAAAGTTTAAGAAACAGTATCCTCAAATACTGTTAGCAGCTCAAACATAGCTAATAGTATACTGTCAATACATGGGTATTGGATCTTAGTACTCAAGCCACCAGATTCTATGTCACAACTCAATTCTAATTTGTGGCCTTAAAACAAAACACTGATTTCATATGCATATATGTTAAAGATACATAGCATATTCATTTACAAAAGTGTTATTTTTATATAAATATGTAAACTATATACATATATGTGTAGAATTCAAATTTGTATTTTAATTTTAATTACAGGTATCAATATTGATATAATTATGCATACATGATTTAAACTCATAGGAGATAATTTAATAAAATATTCATTATGATAAATTTCAGTGATATAAATATATATAAGATATAATAAATAAGTAAAGCAAGTAGACTACAGTAAAGAGAACTCTGCATATTTCAACCAATTTTCTACTTACTTCTGTGTATCAAAACAGCCTACCTCTGAGTCTGTCTGTACATTAGAAAAACAGGGAAAATGAGTAATCAGTGTGACAAAATTGTTAGGTTAATAAAGGAATTCCAAACAGAAGGGTTATTTGTCAAACTAACATTTAGATTTTTCTAAGACAGGTAATTGTCTCCAGAATAGATACAATTTCAAACCGCCAATATGTTTTGTTCTTTATTTGAAATTCAGATTCCAAAATTTGTCATTCTTGTATGAAAGTCATTTCAACATTTCCTTTTTTAAAACATTGAATTTGAATATACCCTCAGCACTTCACCTGACATCAACAGAGGCAAATAAGCTCCACTTCCAACTCCACTGAAACATGCAATTCTGAACCAGAATGTCCAAATCACTCCTCTGTTGTACTTCCTATCTCTAAAAGACACCCCCATTTCCCACCCAGGACTCAGCCACACAGCTCAAGGTCAATGTAGATTCTTTGTTCTCTTTTTCCATGCCACACAAAATAAATGGTTGTCTGTGCCCTGCTATTCCTTGATGATTTGATTTTGACCAAGTGATCACTCAAAAGAGTGTCTCTGATGTCAACACTCTATGACTTAGCATCTTTCTTGGCTCTTCATAACTTGGAGATAAAATTTAATTTCCTGACCATCACTTGCAGGACTCTCCTTGAGCTGCCTTTGTATCCTCATCCTCCTTGCTCCAAACACTCATATATCCAAGAGTCCACTTATTCTAAATTACTATATACTCTATAATGTTCTTTTTCTTTGTGGGTAGGTCATACTGTAAACTTGAAAATAGCAGAGAGGTGTTTGAAAGAACCTCTTCTAGACTGCAACTGACTGCATGGCTTGGGGCAATGTATGCATTTTCATTTGTAAAGTGCAGACAATAAATATGTCTCAAGAGAGAGAGTTGTATAAAAGTTATGTGAGCACATGTATATAAGTTACTTTGTACAGTTAAGCATCCAATATATCTGGGTAGCACTATTATATTAGTATTACTTTGTCTAAACTTCAAGTCTGGTATCATATCTTTTGGAAGTTTTCTTCCCTCTTCATCTAAATTAAAATTCCCATAGCTTCCAGAACACATCTTTATCATAATATTTATTGCAGTGAACTTTTATAGTTAGTTCTCTTTTCTATTTCTCCTGAAATATATGCTCAACTACTCATGACAACTATGTTGTTCATTTTTCAAGTTTGAAGCTCAGTATAGCACTATCAAGAATAGAAATTCAATAAATCTTGATTACTCTATACTGTCATTTAGGTGTATGAGGTATATATTACCGATTCCACATATGTAAAGGCCTCAACAATTGTTATACAATGATTTGTTAGAGAAATGACAGAATTCTAAGACATAAAATATATAATTTGGGGATACATAAACTTTGTTTTGTCCTTAAGGGAAAGGAGAATAGTAAAGCAACATATACCAAATGCTCCTTTTTTTTTGAAAATACCTGGTCAAATTAAGGAAACAATGAGAGAAAGTCTGGGCTGAAGTGTTCAAATACATGTTATCTTGAAGGACATTGGCTTTTTCTCATGTGTGCTGGGAATTAGGGCAAGTTAGTGTTACCTATAGAAAGCTGCTTTCCTGTTCACATGCCAAATTCCTTGGGGTGCTGTCATACAAGGGACAAAGCAAGCTAAGTTGATGCTATTTCTGTACCATAGCCTATGAACTCCCTCTCCCTGCTGTAACTGGTCTGGATCAGAGCACCGTGAAGTGGGGTACACTCATCAGGTGGAATCTCTGGACAAAGCATTGTGAGGGGTAAGAGACTCTAGTCTTTGGCAAAGTACTAGAAACACTGTGTGGAACACAGCTACATGTGTCCAGCCTGTTGCCACTGACCTTCTTAAGAAAGCATATTTCTAGTCCATCAACACTAGACCTTTCCTGCAAGCATTTCTCATTGAGTCTTATGTCTGATATACTAATGTCTGGGTGTCTCACTTGGTCTCTTGGCAACCTACCTCATTGCCCTAGCAAAACTGGGCAGTAATCATTACAATTTCTTCTCCTAAATATGTTTATTTCCATGTTGTAATGTTAGGCACTACCTTGACATATGTGAAAAATATATTAGTAATAATTACTTACATTACTTAATTTTAATTTTTAAGCTTAACTAATTCTATTTTAAACAAATCATCATAAATTTTTAAATGTTGAGTGTAGTAAACTGCAAAGTAAGTGACCAGTTAATCACATATGGTACACTATTATTGTATAAGATATCTGAAATGAATGATTTTAGAATTTCTTATGATGGTTCCAAGTTAATTGTTAGAAAATTTTAACCAATTATTTATATATAAACTATTACTAAAAGAGAGAATATATTATTTAAATAGATTACCCATTACAGTTCGATTATAGATTTTACATCTCTGAGAGAGGTAATGAAGACTGTGGTTTGGTTTTTAGTTTACTTTGAATGGCCTCTATTTTGACATTCTAGACAAATATCAAAATCAATTTCATGTATAAAGCCACTTTAAAAATTGTTGTCAAAAATTTCAATCTCTTCCAAATTGGTTTCAGTTATCCACAAAAAGCAAAAATACAGGACCTTTGATTCTACTTATAAAATATATCTAGCTATAGTCTATCTAATCATCTGAGTAACTTTTAAAGGAGATATATAAGAACTGACACTTTTTTTCCTTTAGCAACATCTGATGGCATAATGTCATTGAAAACCCTCAGAGATGCGAAGAGAAGAGCTCAGAGAAAAAAAAAGTCTAGAAAAAATATAAAACTCTATTTCCTGGCTCAAAATAAAGAAGCAGAAAGACAAAGGTGGTTTCATTTAAAACACCTGTTGTATAACATGGAATCTTAGAGGAATGTGTAAATTCTGTTTAGTAAATGCTTACACATGAAAAAGTTAAGAAGAATATTTGAAAAATCTTGTGAAAATGCCAATCATCGATGAGTAGAAATTACAGGTACTGATTAATTTTAATATATATCCCTCAAATGTAGAAACCAAGGAAAAGGAAATCAAATAGTGGGAGAAACACAAATATTTTGACCCTGGGAAAACATCTTTGCATACTTCTACCCAAAGCACCTATGTCCCCACTGTCAGCTTGACAACATTCCAAACTGCCATCTATTAATTAACTCAGCTGTCAAGTTTCCCCTTTGACTCTATTTGCCACCTGCACTGCCTGCTGCCAGGCAGATGACAATAAAATGTAAACTTAAACTCCTGAAGGAGATTTTAAAATGCTGCTGGATAGAGAAAAACAGTATTATGAACATGATCCTGGTGAGAGTAGCTCCAGGTAACTACTGGGCTGACTTGTGGAAATACAGACACAAATGCCCAAATCTTTGGGCTTCCATTGACTCCAGGGTATGTGATTTTCATTATATGAAAACAGAGTCTTATTTAACATTTTATGCCAAAAAGAGCACATTTTTTCTGGTATATTTTAAAAATAGGATGCCTAAAGAAAAAAAGTACATAAACACCTTATAGTTCTTGTATTGTGTTTTATTGGAATGTCAAGAAATAAATGAACAATTGTTGAACATTTAAGATGAGAGTAAAAATTAAGTCTGCACTGTTCCTAAACTTCCCTTACAAACTCTTTGGGTAGCCAGGAGTGGTGATGAACACCTGTAATACCAGTATTTGGGAGGGTGAGACAGGAGGATCTTAGATTTAAGACCAGCCTCAGCAATTTAACGAGGCCCTAATCAACTCAGTGAGACACTGTTTCCAAATAATAAATAACATATAATATGGGGCTTGGGGTATAGTTCAGAGGTAGAACACCCCAAGGTTTAATCCTCAGTAACACACACACACACACACACACACACACACACACACACACACACACACACACATAAATTCTTGGTAAGGTAAATTTATATCCTTTTTTTCCCCCTGCAAATAGATCTCATCAAACAACTCTTCTCAGAGTGAAAACAATTCAAAGCGACTCTTATTTCACTGGTCATAGGTTAAAGAAATTTACTTTTCACAGTGCAGACAAAAGAAGGAAGATTTGGCCAGGTTTTTTTTTTTTTTTTTTTTTTTTTTTTAAGTCACATTGCTTGGCTAAATTGAAAAGCTTAGGCTGAAGGGAAGGCTTGAGAAGAGTAAATACAGATCATCACTACATCACTGGGCCAAGATCTTAATCCTCCTACCTAATGAGTCGGCCAGCTAGCCAGCCACACCTGCAATGCTTCAGTGGTGGAGCCGGGTTGGCTCTGAAGTCAAGTAGAAAAGGTATTTGAACAGAAAGCCTTGGAAATTTTGGGAGTTTCATGAGAAACAGACCATAATTTGTTTTTATACCTGGGATAAATAGCAAAAGTGAAATGTAAACTAAAATTTAAAGTACAGTCTGATATATTTTATATAGGAGTTAAGCAAAAGGAAATAATTTGTCTAATGAATTGAGTGGTGACAGAAACATATCTGAAAGGAGTTTATGAGGAGGAATAACAATGGCTGTCATATATTGAGTACCTTCTACATGCTAGGAATTCTGTGCAGAATTTTTGACCTGTCAACAACTTTAATCTTCCCAACAACCTCTGAGGTTGGTATCATTAACACCATTTATTTATTTATTTGTGGTACTAGGGAGTTTGAACTAGGGCATTCTATCTCAGAGCTACACACCCACTTCTATTTTTAAATTTTGAAATAGGGTCTCATTAAGTTGCTGAGGCTGACCACAAACCTGCCATCCTTCTGTCTCAGCCTCCCAAGTATTAGGATTACAGATGTGAGCCACCATGCCGAGCTTAATTTTTTATTTTTTTGAAACAAGTTTTCTCTAACTTGCTGAAGGTGTTGCTAAGTTGCTGAGACTTGCCTCAAACTTGTAAGGTTCTTGTCTCAGTGTCCCAAGTACCAGGAATTAAAGGTTTGCGCTCACATGACTCCATTAACCTCATTTTAGAGATGAGAAAATGGGTTCAGAGAAGCTTGCTACATGAGGCAATGTCATGTGAGATTTGTCATATCAGAATCAGAACTTAAAATCAGATGGAATGAGGCCAGGTTTTAACCACTATCTTGTACTGCTACTCCAAATATGCTCTTCTTCACTTGCTAGAAATCAGTACTGCTTTCATTTTACTTGGTTTAGTGTACTTATTATACAATAGGAAATATTCTATGTGATCACCACATCAAAGGACATACTATAAGTAATCAAGGAGGATCTGCTCCTGAGTGGGCATAGCAGAATCAGAAAAGATTTGGACAGGGCAGCCCATGGGTTGAGAGCCTGGGCTCTGGAATTCTGACTTCTATATATACTTATGAGCAATACTGCTCATCTTTTCTAATCTTGTTTTCTCATCTACAATTGTGAATGATGGTGTTATAGCTTCTATAGGATCTCTGTGTATCCATATATGTAAAGCAGTTCCTGCAGGATTTGTGAACAGTAATTATAAGGGATTAGCAAGTAAAAGTCATAAGTGTGCTCCAGATATGTTGATTACCAGAGCTTTGCCAAATGCTATGAGTTTGAGAAAATTACCTGAGGACAGTGCTTTCAAATGGCAATGAAAATTTGAGAATTTAAAGAGCATATGAGGATTGGGGCATACTGTTGATAAGATAAAGACACAGGCAGCCTGATTCCAGACATCTAAAATTATTCATGTGGTATAGGGTTTTTCTGTCCTTACCTTTATATGGGCACACACACTTATAGAAGAGCCCACCTAGAAGAATAAGGGAAGATAGCCATGATAAGGTCTGCTCTGATGTGATGTATACTGACTGAATTGGGCTCTCTAGATGCAGGGACTGTTACAGGGCTTTTGTGAATTGGTATTCAAGGGGAGGGCTCTTTAGAGAAAATAAGAGAAACAGAATAGGGAAGGAGAAAGAACTTAGGAAGGATGTAGCCTCAGGTAAAGCCTATTCCCTAGATGATTGCACACCAGAGTTGGGTTCTGATTTGGTACCATTAGAACACCATATAGGTACCAGCCCTTGGCTACCAAGGATGGGGGAAGGTGGGTGCTGGGAGTGGTTAACTCTCAAGGTGAGATGGCTCCTGTTTGCTAAGCTAAAGGTAATTTCTTGGAGATAGTAAGATGTGAGCACTTTCAGCAGCTGGGGGATACATGAACCCAGGAGGAAAGGAGATCTGCGGAAAGCAACAACTGTTCTTGGCAGGAGAGGTTCAAGAGCAAGTTGCCTATGCACAGAGAGACTGGAGGAGTGTGGTCATGGAGGTAATTACAATGCCATTCTATAATGATGGCCTCCTTACACAGAGCATATGGGACTACAAAGGAGGCATAGGGCAGATGGTTGCTGAAGAAAGAGGTGGAATGAATAGCAGGCTGGACCTCACTTGTGTCTGGGTGTCTAGAGGCAGGTAGGATGACGGTTGGTGAAGTTTGTCAGTTGTTTTCTTCTTGGCTAGGCTTTCCCTGGTGACTTCATAAGGTGGAGGCAAGGTAATGAAATTGGTGAGAGGATGCAGGAGCCAAGACAACTAATCTTTGTCTAGACTGCAAAGACGAAATGGAAACTGCACTTTGCAGTCTCTTCAATGTTGAAGTGCTATGACATTTATCTATGTGCTACATTATAGATTCTCTTTGGGTTTTCTTTCTAAAAATCCCATATCACTTGCTTATTCCTTAGTAAGTTTAAGGATACATAGGAATAGAATGCCTGTTTGTGAGTGTATTTAGAGCTTGAGTGTTATCTGACTAACCCTAGGAGTTAACAGGCGGGTAGCAGCCAGAATGTGGACACGGAGAGCAAACAGAGCTGGGGCATTTGAATGCACAATGGACTTTTTTGTCTGATACTTTCCTTCTTGGTTTTTTCCTTTTATTCCAACTCAGATGTTAGTATGAAAGAACTCCAGGGAATGGCAAAATAATTGTCCTTGGTATTCTCTTGGGCTCTGGTAAATTTTATAGATATGAAAACTAGGTCATTTTGATTAATCACTTTCTGACTGTACATTCCCAGCTTTATCACCTCTCCTCATCTTAAAATGTACATTCTGAAACACAAAATTGATTATGTATTGTTGAGAGCATTTCAGTGGCTACCTGTGCCCCTTGATTCACTGTTCTGGGTCTCACTCATTCATTGATAATCAGATCCCCAGGCCACTGCATGTTCTGCTCTCTTAGACTGGGAAGTCCATGTTCATTTCTTTACTTGGTTAACACTGTTCTCCTTTTTCCTAAATGACTCAGCCCTAGTGTTACCTCTTGCTGAGAAGCCTTTTTTGAATTCCTCCCTAATATCAGAGCCTTAAAAGCCTGGACTTCTCTGAAGTCCCACTTATCACACTTTTTAAAAACTGCCTCCTTACATGTCAGTCTTCCTAACTCTAAAGCCTTTGGGATTATATCTTAGAAACACATTGATTCCAAGATTTTAACACATCGCAGGCTCTGAGTAAATGTCTGAATGAATGACTGTATCCTCATACCTGTAGTCATAGAGAAACTTCCAGAAATTGATCACATTTCTTAGAACACATGACGGACAAGGCGTATTTAATGATTTCATTTTTATTAAGTTCCTGCTTGTATGTGGCATAACAACTGGAAAATTGTCTTCTTAGTTATAGCATTATTGTATTAAAATCTCTTGAGGTATGTACTGGTACATAGTCCTTGGAGGGGGGAGTACAAGTGTATGGCTACTTAATTTTATTTTATCTTTACTATTACAGCTTTAAAAGAAAGCATAGCTAGAAATATTAAGGGTGATTCTAATGAGATGTAGGCACAAAATGAAATATTTGTGGTCTTCAAGAAGTTCTTGTTCTTAAGTTTTTAACAATGTCTTTTGAAATGATATATAAAACAAACATATATTAATGGAGTATCGTGAAATTTTGAAACAAGTATACATTGTATAATATTCAAATCAGATTAAAATATTACTCTCTCAAGAATTATTTCTTTATATTGAAAGTTTTAAAAATCCTTTTCTTTTGGCTTTTTGGAATTCCCAGTACATTATTGTTATCTATAATCACTCTACTGTGCAGTGGTGCACCAGAACCTCTCACTCATTTTCAACTATAACTTGGTACTCACTGATCTACTTTTTCTCATCCCCATCTCTGTAACCACCATTCTATTCTCAATGAGATAAATTTGATTAGGTTCTATAAACAAGATCATTCATTACTTGTCTTTCTGTGCCTAATTTCACTTACTTTGAAATATTTTTGATGACTCAATTGGCTTAATTTTAATAAAGAATTCTAAGACACAGTAGGCAAATTAACTCAACCAACTCTGGAGAATTTCTTCTTGAACTTGCTCATTGTTTCTGCAAAGTAGCAGACACATACCATCAAATATCAGCAATAGAACAACATACACTGTAATAACGAAGAGAGGTGGAGTGATTTGTAAGAAGAGTATTAGAATGCAGTTACTTGTGCAATTGTTTGAAATTGTCCACTTATTACGCACATATTTATGATGAAAGTATTAACAATAGAGCAAGTGGATTAACAGTAGTACAAGGTAATTAAAGTAGGAAAATGATCAAAAAGAAAAGTAAGAAGCAAGATAAATCTAAGAATGAGATTATTATGTAAGAAGTCCCCATGAAGCCTAATAGCACAAGTTGTATTTTGTTTATACCAAATATAAATTTGTTTTTAGTAGAGTTAGCTGAGAAAAAAAGTAGAAACTGGCTTCTGAATTAGTCGTTCCCTCTCCTAACAACTCAACAATAGAGGAACGAGCAGAGTATTGTCAACTCTGTCCCAGTCTCATTCTGTGAACCCTGCAAAGTTCTTTTCTTGCTGAACAGAGAGGTTTGCTTGGTTAAGCAACACCACAACATGTTGAATGGCAGTTTCCCAAGCTACCTTGGAAGGTCATTGTTGTAGGCAAGCCAGATTGGTGAGGAAAGAACGCAAGGTTTTAATGACACAGCTTTTTACTGCCTAAATTCCACACACTTTGGGGCCCACCTCAACTCCACTATTAGACTCTGCTTGGCTACCAGCCTTAGAACCACTATGACTGTTTGCATACAGTCCAAAACTTGTTTGTCTCTTCAAAACCTCTCCTTTCCCTGTGTTTGCCTTTGATAATGTGTAGTAAATGTGGCATAACAAAAGTACACACTGCCTGTAAAATCCACTTCCTTCTTGCCCTGCAAGTTTATGTGCAAGACTGTTTAGACTTATCACCTTCTTAGTGGACCACATACATAATTGGTAATAATTACTTGTTATGCTATTGAAAGTTATCTGAAAAATATCATGCTCCCAGAATCCAAAATTTGTATACAATATCACCCAGTTCTTAACTGCCCTACAGGAAGTGAAGGTATACCATAAATTGCTAAAATTAATCATGGTCCCCACACCTGGGGAAAAGTGTAGTTGAAACACTCGAGTCATAAAACCAGATGGCACACTGTGTTTATATAAGCTGTTTGCCTAGAAACTGGACCAGATTTGTAAACACTAAATCAATATTTGAGGGTGAGGTGCCAGCTGTTTTTCAGGATGCCATTAAGTGACTGGAGCTCATCAGCTGGTCGCAAATACGAGGCATCTTTTAGCCTGGCCACTGGACCTGCATTCCTCCGTTTCACAGCATCCACGCACTCCTTTCCACCATGTCCAGAGGTCTCAACAAACCGAACACAGATTGTCACCATACTGCCATCATTTTCTCTCAAGAGTTTTATGCATTTAGTGCTGGCAATAACTAACTAATGGACTCACTGTGTATTTACTTGGCATCCCTTCCTAAATGCTCATTGACCAGCGATTCCCTCTAACTTGTATGTGGTTTGGGTTTAATTTGCCATTTTCCTGTTGCCAGGGACCTCAGTGGTTTACACTTGTCATGCACCAATAAACTTTTTTATAATTGGAGAGACCTGTTGTGCTACTCAATGACACATGGCAGAGGGATCTTAAAAGCAAATTAATAATCAGAGCAGTTAAATGAGTATTTTGTCAAATTATTTGTTTGGGGACAAATGAAATCAATATGTTAAACTTAATTCCAACCATAAAGTAATAAAACGATTGTTTCTATGATTCCTAACTCATCAAATGAAATGTTTCAGGAAATGCTCGTGTGGTTTTTAAGTTTTTATGTTTACTTCCATTAAACATGAATGCAGTACTATCCAGATCTCATGTACATATTTCCTTTCCTATTAAGTGGAAACTATGGACTAAACAGGATGTTAATGTTTATAGCAGAGTATTGTTTGATGTTGGGAGACAGACTTAGTCATCAGTACACTATATTCTATGAAAATCAAAGTTTAAGTCAGAATTATTGTTTTTTTTATGTTTGATAAAGTGGTTGTTAAATCAGTAAATCACTAAACCCCATAAACCATTTTCTTTATTCCAAATAGGGTAAAAACTCCCAAGAATGATAAAATATTAAAATAATATATGCAAAAAAGAGCAAAATATAGTGATCTAGTCAATAAATTATTATTACTATTGCTCATATCATAATTTAAATGCTTAAAAAAAGAATACTGAGCTGGGCATGATGGTGCACGCTTGTAATCCCAGCATTTGGGAGGCTGCAACCGGAGGATCTGGGTTCACAGCCAGCCTCAGCTACCTAGTGAGGCACTCCGCAACTTAGTGAGACATTGTTTCAAAATAAAGAATAAAAAATAGGGCTGGGGGTATAGCTCGGAGGTAGAATGTCCCTGAGTTCAATCCCCAGAAAAAAAAAAATACTAACCAGAATAGTGGCACATGCCTAGAAATAGAAATAGAAAAAGAATACTAACCAAGAATAGTGGCACATGCCTGAATCCCAGTACTTGGGAGGCTGAGATAAGAGGATCACAAGTTCAAGGACAGCCTTAGCAACGTGGTGAGACTTTCTGTAACCTAATGAGATTCTGTAGCAAAACAAAATATATACTTAAAATAAAGGGGTGAGGAGTATAGCTTGGAGGTAGAACCCCTCTGGGCTCAATCCACAGCACATACAAGCATACAAATACATGTAAAGCTAAGATCTTAACCAGAACTATATATTCTAGATTTATATTTGAACAGATATGTTTACAATGTAAGTTCATGGTTAAACAATTTGCAAATACAGAGAGGTGAATATTTTAATTTTGAGTTCCAGAATTAATAAAGTTTTGAGGAGAAGGTTGGGGTGATTATTGATATTAAAACTGCAAATTTATATAAATGATAAATTTGTAAGACTATTTCAGATGAATCTGTCAAATATGAGGACTTATTATAATATAAAGATATGCTATAAAAACTAAAATATCTCAAGTAGTTTAGAACTAATATCTAAATTAGCAGATATATCAGAACAGAATAACTTGAATTATAATACTTGACCATGAAGTACGGGGCTAATCAGAGTGGATAGTAAACGGTACTGAAACAATCAGTTGTGTAAAAACCAATAACAATAGCTGCCATGTGAATTTTCACCTCCCAGCATATAAATTTTAGGTGCACTAAAGACATGTGAAAAGTGAGTAAAAAAAACAAAATTGGAAGAAAATGTAGTGTATTAGTTAATGCTGGTAAATAAAACTATTTCCCAAGCATAAAATTAATTCAAATAAAGGAAAATTTATTGACTATACAAATAAAAATTAATATGATAAAAATAGTCTCATCTGCACATGAAGAAACAGGTCACTTCTCTAAATCTTTTTAGGTAAACAGTATGGGGGATTGAATCCAAGTCCTTGCACATGCTAGACAATCTCTCTACCACTGAAATATACACCTAGTCCTTTTATTTTATTTTGAGACAGGGTTTCACTATGTTGCTCAGACTGGACTGAAACTTGAAATTCTCCTGTCTCAGCCTCCTTAGTATCTTAAATTACAGGTGTGCACCACCTTACCTGACTCTTCTGGTCAAATTTTAAGTCGTAATTTGTTTTATAACTTTATGTGTACATGTGGTTTCCCCACATTATTAAATTTATTTTGCTGAATATGATGCAAAACCAAAATATTTCCTAAAGTGAAATAATAAGATTAAAAAAATAAATATTTCATATTCTTTTTTTTATTGGTGCATTGTAATCATATATTATGATGAAGTTCAGAGTGAAAGAGTAATACATGCACATAGCACTTGGTGAGCCTTCCCCCAATGCCTACCTCACTCCCTCACCCTCCCTGTGCATAACATTGAGATTGGCATTGTAAATTTGTGTATGTGTGTCTTGGCATTGTAAATTTGTGTATATGTGTCATGTCCATTGAAGTGTTTCCTTCATCTAGTCTTTCTCCCACTACCTGCTTCCCTCCCATAGGTCCCCTCCATCATTTCACTAGGTTTTCTCCTCTTTTGTCTAGAAGCCCTTTTGTATCTCAATTTCTCCCTAACTTTCACATATGAAGGGAAACATTTGATCTTTCACATTTTTTGACTGACTAATCTCACTTAGCCTAATATTCTCCAGTTCCATCCATTTTCCTGTAAATGACACAATTTTGTTCTTCGTGGCTGAGTAGAATTCCTGATCAATACAAGAACATTAAAAGGAATACAGGAAAAACAGACATACATTATAACCTAAGAATTTTAGATGAATTAGACTGAAAAAGCTGCACAAAAAAAAAAATAAGAGGAATTAATGATCATTACTTGATTCCTATAGTTTGATAAGAAAATAATATATAACTCATACGAAACATGAAAAGACACTTCATAAAAATTCAAATGACCAGTAAACAAGAAATGATGCGTGGCCTTACCGCCAAATGCAATTTAAAGCAAAAATAAAATAGAGGACATTACTTACCCAAAATAATACAAAAAATGTAAAACAGCAATAGTACCATTTGCAGGCAAGGATACAAGTAGTGATTTTATACACTAGTGGAAATATAAATGGCTATGACCTCAGAGGAAATAGATCTACCAAATATCTATTAAAGTTAAATATACAGAACACTTAGAGACTCAATTAAATTTTAGGGATTTATCTCAAGGAAATAAATTTGTTGAGAGACAGGCTTGGTGGCACACGCTTGTAATCCCAGCATTTGGGAGGCTGAGACCAGAGGATCCGGGTTCACAGCCAGCCTCAGGTACCTAGTGAGGCATTCCATAACTTAGTGAGAACCTGTTTCAAAATAAAGAATAAAAAATAGAGCTGGGGATGTAGCTCGGAGGTAGAATGGCCCTGAGTTCAATCCCCAGAACTGCAAAATAAGTAAATAAATAAAAATCTATGCAAGATTCCATTATAGTTCAACTACACTATGAAATTATACTGCTTTTATCAACAATGACAACAAAAAACAAAAGAGAACAAAACAAAAAGTCTTATCTGTTAACCTGAAAGATATTAGTAATGGTTAGAAAGAAAGGTATATATGAAAGAGTAATTTATTAAGTGTGACCCACTTCTTTGGAAAACAAACAAACAAATATAGTATTCCTGCCTCTGTCAATCCAAATGCTTGCAGTTGATTATGGGATGGATATGGTAAAATTTTGTAAATATGTACATCCAGTTATTACTCAGAGAATTAAACATGGCTACCAATATGAAGAAAGATTATTTTCTTTTGAGTGATTTTACAACTTATTATTACTTTAGTTATTTTGACTTTTAAGGACAAATTTCAGAATTCATAATTTAAAAGGAAAACAAAAATTTTTATTTAGGAATACATACTCTTCAAGACAACTATGCTGGTCTTTTAGTAAATCTATTAGAAAATTAGAAACCATTTATTTATTTGTCCTAATTTAGTTACTGAAGAAATCAAGATATTTTGTTACTATTTCTTTGTTTTGTTGTATTTTAATATAATTGCAATTAATTTCTCCACATATTTTACAGTCAGTATTTGTATATCAACTGAATAGACATGTGGGTGTAAAAACTTTGATGTGAAGATATTTTTGTACAATCAAAAAACATTGAAGATCCTAAAAAGCTACTGGCTTTTGGGGTTATATAGATTAATTGATATTAAATCAAAATTAAATGCAAATAAATGGTTTATCTATTAATTCATTAAAGTAATGAAAGTAACTAATTGCATGACAATTATTATGAAAAATCATTTTTTGAAGAGAGAAAATAAAATTTTAAAAGATATTTATAAATCTCTGTAATATCTTACTTAAAGGCAGTGTCTTTAATGCTGTATAGTTGTATGTATGTGCCTGAATTTGTTGCGATAATTCTACCATTCACTTGTGAGAGAAAAAGAATAAAAGATAAAAATAACATTTTACTATTATGAAAATCATTTGATATTACATAGTTCATAAAAAAGTCCAGACTACACTTTGAGACTGCCAGTCTAGTATATTCATTTAATAACTATGTGGAAAAAAAAATGCAACTGTATGTATATCAAGAAGATTATATAACTAAATGACAAATTCATAAAATTTAGCCCACTGGAATGTATTGATTCTAAAAGAAAGATGAGCTGAATTATTTTCATATGGGTTAGAGAGAAATGGTTAGAAATAATTGACACACCAGCATTTGGGAGGCTGAGACCGGAGGATCTGGGTTCTCGGCTAGCCTCAGCTACCTAGTGAGGCACTCCGCAACTTAGTGAGACTCAGTTTCAAAATAAAGAATAAAAAATAGGGCTGGGGGTATAGCTCGGAGGTAGAATGCCTCTGAGTTCAATCCCCAGTACCACACACACACAAAAAAAAATTGACACAGATTTCTGGAAGATCCCTACCAAGCTGATACTATGATTAATTCTAACAGTTTATTTATTTCTCTTTGTTTTTAAGATTCTGTTTTTTTTTTTTATTGGTGTATTGTAATCATATACCTTTGTTAGGTATAAGCTGGTAAAGCATACATGCACACATTTTTCATTTAACCCTTCCCCAATTTCCGCCCCACTCCCTTGCCCCCTCTCTTTCTCGAGTTCAGTCTAGTGGTTGACTTTGACATGTTTGTGAAAGTACATCATGTACATTAGGGTGTTTCCCTTCGGCCCCCCTCCCCATCACTTTCAGTTAAGTCACCTTTTTTGCTCATCTAAGGTTTCTCCTTCATTTAGAGTCCCTCTTATGTTCCACTTTCTCCCTAGCTTCCTCATATTAGGAAGAGCATACGATTTTTTACTTTTTGTGACTGATTAATCTCACTTAGCATAATGTTTTTCAATTCCATCCATTTCCCTGCAAATGACATGATTTTGTTCTTCTTTAGGGCTGAGTAAAATTCTATTGTGTACATATCCCATAGTTTTGTAATCCATTCATCTGTTGATGGACATCTTGGATGGTTCCATAGTTTGGCAATTGTGAATTGTGCGGCTATAAACATAGATACACATGCATTGGTCTAATAGTTTGGTTTCCATTCTTTTGAGTAGATATCCAGAAGTGGTATTGCTGAATCATATGATAGTTTCATTCCATTCATCTGAGGATCTTCCATACTCTTTTCCACAGTGGTTGCACTAATCTGCAATCCCACCAACAATGTATTAGGGTTCCTACAACTCCATACCTTCACTGGCATTTGTTGTTGTTTGTGTTTTTGATGATTGTCATTCTAATTAGGGTTAGGTAAAATCACTGGGTAGTTTTGATTTGCATCTCTCTTTTTGCTAATGATGTTGAACATTTCATCATACATTTCTTGGCCATTTATATTTCTTCTTTTGTGAAGTGTCTATTTAGATCCTTTGCCCATTTTTTGATTGGGTTATTTGTTTTCTTAGCTGTGAGTTTCTTGAATATACAGAGAACTTCTATCAGAGGAGTAGTTGGGAGAAATTTCCTCCCACTCTGTGGGCTCTCTGTTGAGGTTCTTGATAGTTTCCTTAGTCAAGTTAAGCCCCTTGCTGTTCCCTGACTTTCTACAAGTGAGAAAGTATAGGTTTTAGGTACTTTGCTTTCCACAGTCAAAGGCTGAAGGGATTGGATGCCAGAGGAGTAAAACTAAGGTGCTTTCCACAGTCAAAGGCTGAAGGGATTGGATGCCAGAGGAGTAAAACTAAGGTAAGTGTAAGCTACTCTGCCAAGTGAGGACTCCCCATTTGTAATTACTATTGCTACTAGTCTAACTGTAGCATTAGTAGCTCTTGATAATAGTCTGTATGTTGACCTTGAATCTACTTCATACCTAGATAATTGTCAGACAATAGAGTTATTGATAAATATAAGGAAGGAAGCATCTTACTGAAAAACAAAAAAGACAAAAACTTAAGATTTGAACAATGAGCATACTGTTTCATGTTATCCAAATAACATTTTATCCAGAACTTTCTTATAAATTCCTTGATATTGTACTGAATTTGAAGATATTATTAAACATCACTATGAAGAAAGTAAATTGTTATGAGCCTAACTTCCAGGTTGACCTCCATAGGAAGGTACCACTTTTCCCCTTAAAACATTTGTCAAAGCCGGGCATGGTGGCACACGCTTGTAATCCCAGCATTTGGGAGGCTGAGACTGGAGGATCCAGGTTTGTGGCCAGCCTCAGCTACCTAGTGAGGCACTCCACAACTTAGTGAGACTCGGTTTCAAAATAAAGAATAAAAAATAGGGCTCGGGATATAGCTCGGAGGTAGAATGTCCCTGAGTTCAATCCCCAGTACTGCAAAAAAAAAAAAAAAATTGCCAAATGTTTTGTTCTCTATAATCAGCCATCTTCTCATTTAAATGTTATTTGTTAAGAAGAAAACTGAATAAAAGGTTCTTTGCTTATAAACCATTATTCATATTTGAAAGTTTAGAAACTTTCAACAGATCTTTTGAGTGGCATATTCATTGGAATGTGGGAAGCCCCTGCTTTGCAAACTCTTTTTTAATGGTAAGTCTCTGATGAGAAGGCATGCTTAATCGAAAAGAAGGTCACAGCCCCTTTCACTTGTACCAGAAAGGTCTTTCAGACACCAGCAATTTTGAGGAGAACCAAAGAAGTAATTAAGCTGCCAATAATTATAGAAGTCTCTTGTGGAATAAATTGCCCTTTCCCCCTACTTATTTTGGTCAAGAAACATCTTACAGGATTTTATTTTTATCTATGGCTGGTATTGCAAGTTAATCTTTTATTTCATGTTATAAAAAAGGGGTATACTGAATAAAGAACAATGGCTAGTTTCTGTAATAAGTATTTAATTTTAAAATGTAGGTCCACAATAAAAAGCGTATAAATATCAGTGTTAGCTTATCATCTGACCTTTATACTGTTGAGAATTGATTTTAGATCATCCTCAGTGGATACAAGACAATGGCAGTCATGAATATACTTATCTATTTGCATTAGCTACAATTTTCAATTCCTGCATTTATCCCTCTTAGAGCTATTGTGACTTCTTAGAAAGTCAGAATTCAATTTTTTTTTAAAAAAGAATGTATTTAAAATAAGTATTTAGAGTAGTAATTCTTAACCATCAGTAAGATTAATGAGAATTGGCAGTTAGGGGTGAACAAAAGATTGAGGTGAGGGTCATTTGGTAAGGGAGTTAGGTTTTATTTGGGATAGTAAATCTGATATAATAGTTATATTTATTTTAATTAAAATATAATTTATTTAAAATTTCAAACAACACTCCAGTTAAGTATTAAGGCAAATATAAATTGTTTTTCTTTTCTTTTTCCAAAGTTGGCATGGGTTAGACATGATTGAGAACCCTCAATTTAGAGAATTACAATTTTGTTGTTCATAATGATGCCCTGGACATCAAAGGGCTCTAGAGTAGTGACTTACTGTAATTAAAGTTCTTTTAGGCTCTGAAATTCTTAGGTGTCTGGCCAAATGTTAATAATCATTGAAGTTGAGTGATAGGTACATGGAAGCTCATGTAATTCTCACCTCTTTGCAATGTTTGAAATTTTTCATAAAAATGATTCAAGAGTTAAGGTTTACAAATGACAGCATCTTGAAATAATGATGAAGAAATGTATCTGAGGGTTAAAACATTTTTAGGAGAAGAGATAAATTCTCATCTATGCTCGTGCTTTTTTAAAAATTAAAAAAATAATTGCAAAACTCCTGTCACTAGTTTTGTGGTGAAGGATTAAAGATACACTATTATTAATACATAAAAATGGGAAAAACTAAATAGACAGAAATATAGAGAAGGGTGGGTGTGAATATTAGACATGAATCAAGAGAAAACAGATTTGGAGACAAAGAATCAAAGATAATGGAAGTACACAAGCACAGAACAGAACAGAGAGAAAATGAAGAATTTGTTAACCTCATATGGAGGAGATATCACCCTAAAGAAGTAGATAGACTTTTAACTATCTACTACAACAGAGAAATCAACTAGGCTAAAGTAAATTGGGTTTTGAGACCTAGTATCACTTTCTTTTAAGCTATCAACATTTTCTCTTGCTAAATTAATGTCCCCAATCACTGGCAATCCTTCCTTCTTCTTTCTTTAATATCCAATATCATTTTTTTCTGGGGATATTTGTCAATTTCTTGACTATAGAGAGTTGAAACTAAATAAATTATTGATAAAAGGAAGTCCCTCCTTACATATATATTTGTTTTCTTTTCTGGAAGAGCAAGGAAAACTGTAATTGGGTCAAGCAAGATATAGAATCCCAAATATTTGAAGTTTTTTCTTTCAGCTATGTGAAGTTAAACACGGAACCCATTGTTTTGGTTAGTTCCTGTTAGGTCATTAGGATAATTGGGCTCCCATGAATGTTGACATGAGAAATAGATCTCTGTAGAACCAAAAGGCTGGTCAGTGATTTTTTTGTTTGTTTGTTTTTGGTTTTCAATTAATTATTTAAACAAAAATATAAATGTATTAAAAATTCCTTAAAATACTGTTAAAAGTTTTTAAGTAGTCTATTTTAAAATAGTCTTAAAGGTTTGTAAGTAATTACCACAAATTAATCCCTAACATGCTGAGTCATATAGAAGCTGATGATCAACATAGTATGTTGATGAGCTTGTTCTCAGCAAGAAATGTTTTCTCGAGTATGTTCTATTTGCAGTTCTCAGCCTCAGATACTATGAAACTAGTAAAATTTTGAGTTCTAATTTTCAAGTTCATTTTCTGCAGACATAATTTGTGCCTGTATTTTAAACTATCTTTCTTCTTACCTTTTCTTTGTTTTACTACCTTTTTTACACTCTATAGTTGATATACATTTTTTCAATAAAGACAGCTTCCAATAGTTGATATGCATTATTCAATAAAGACAGTTCCCACATTAAAAAAAACGAATGTATTTCTCCACCTTTTTCCTGTTTTTTGAAAGAACCCTTATTCACTCAACATATTATCTCCACTTAAGTAGAATTATTCTGTCTTTGGAAAGCAAGACTACGTATGATGCCAGAAGGATGCCCCATGAATATTATTTGCGAAGCTGAAGAAAGACTATTTTCAATTAAAAAAAAATAAAAACTTATGTGCTCAAAATTGATTTTAGGGGCATTCAGACCCAAAAGTTAAATCCTCAGTCCTTTTTTTTATTTTGAACTAGGATATCACTAAGTTGCTGAGTATCTCACTAAGTTGCTAAGGCTGGAATCCAATCTGTCATCTTCCTGTGTCAGCCTCCCAAGTACTGGGATTACAGTCATGGGCCACCATGACCAGCTAAGAAAGCCTATTTTGAAAATGCTTCAGGATAGGTTAGTCTTCATTCAGTTCCTTCGTCTCTCCTTCTTTTGCTTTCTCTCCTCTGTACTCTCTTCCTTCCTCCTCCTTCTTTCTTTCTTCATTTCTTCTTTTCTCTTTCACTCTTTAAATATTCTTTCCTTCCTCACTTCTTCCCTTCTTTCTTTCAGTCCTGGTTTCCTATTGGTGCATAGCAAACTTCCTTAGACCTACTAGTATCAGATAATAATCATTTTAACATGTTTATGGGTTTTATAGGTCAAGAATTCCGGAAAAGCATGACAGGCATGGCTTATCTCATTTCCACAGTGTCTGTGGCTTGGTCTGGAAGCATTTAAATAGCTGGAAGCTAAAATACTTTGGAGATTTATTGACTCTCTGGTCAGGCATCTGTATGATTCTGATACAAAAGTTGGCCATCGGTGGGACTGAACACCTACAATATGTCTTTTGGTGTGGCTTGAGCTTCCTCATAGCATGGAGACTTCAGGATGGTCAGATTTTATACATGGCTCAGGACTGAAAGAGTAAATGAATGTCCCAATAATGGTGATTGAAGATGCATGACCTTTTGTGATCTTGCTGTAGAAGCCTTTTTGCATCGTGTCTGCCAAATTTTATTGACTGACGAAGTCATAACCCCACCCAGATTCATGGGAAGGGGGTAAAGACCCATTTCTCCATGAAAGGAGTGGTCCAAGTAATCACAGTTATGTCTTATAACCATAGCACTGCCTTCCTTTGACAGGCACTTGGAACTTCCTGTCCATGTCTGACTTTGCATTCAACTGACAATATGTGTGCATTCATTATGATCTGTAGGTATTCCTGTACTGAATATAAATCCTTAACTCATCTATCTCTGTGAAATGAAATGACTCATTCAAATGAAAAATTGATAAAACTTTTGACCCAAGAACTGTAGTAAATTTTGACTTTCTTTTACATTCTCTGGAACATTAACAGGGAAATAAGGTAGCATTAACACAGGGTAGCATGAATGAAGGATCACTACTCTAAGCTAATGATATCTTTATCTCGGCTTCTCTGTCATTGCTTTGTCCATAAGGCCCCATGTCCTATGATCTAGGTTGGGAGGTGACAATACCTTCAGGGAAGCTCCAGGCATGAAAATGGGGTTCACATAACTGAACTGCTGTTTATTTCTCTTCCTTCACCTTCACCAGTAATCAAGTAGTAACCTATAAATTCAAGAATTGCATTTCATAATTGAAAATCAAAGAAAGAATTACCAGGGAATGTTCTTTTCCTCTTCTTTTATTTTTTTTTAACTGAGAATGACATGCCTGGCATATTTCAGAGGCTAGCCACATGTGTTGTATCACTAAATAGAGACATAACAGCCAAACTCCCAACATCATTTAGACACTGTAGATTTCTCAGTTCAGTGATTTTGATGTTGATAGAGACAGACTTCCCTTGAAAGGGCAATGATCTGCATGCCTCTTGATCACTGTCTCAGTGCAGACTAATATTATTTCACATGGAACTAGAAAATCCCAGTTTCTTTATTTCTTTGTGGAATAATTTCACGTGTGGACCTTCAGAAGACTTAACATGTATCCTGTTAATGAATTACAACTGCTTATGCCTACAAAGTCTGCCTGATAAAGAATTGAAGGTTCATATAAATATATCCACTAGTGGAAGGTTTGCTTTTTTTAGCATTTCAAACAACTCTACTAGGTACTTGGGTGACATGTCTGTCACTTCAAATGTATTAGTATTGAAATTGTAGCACTTCACAATTGAAGTGTATTACACACTCGAGGTACAGTAAACTACTGTATTTGAATTGAATCATACAATCATAGGTATTAGAGCTAGAAGAGACCTATTAGGTTATCATGTCCATATACTGCCATTTGGCATTGTTATTTACAACACATAGTTGCATCTAGAGTTAAATGCCTCAAACAATAGGACTTCTACAACTGCAGCAAGAACATTTTCATTTATTTTATTGTCTAAAAGACTTGCTCATTGAAACATTTTTTTCTTATATTCAGCTGAAATTTAGTTTTTGCTCACTTTCACTCCAAAGTTGTCACACTCCAATCTCCATCCCTTAATCTTCCTTCTCTTTTATCTCTTCTTATAGTGCCATTGTTTTAAAGACTGAGTCATTTAATGACCATATTTTAAACTGCAAAACTGTGATTTCTTTTCAGCCCAAATTATGTGATGCTTTTTTAGGTTCCTCAAAAAGTAGACACCAGCAGAAGGGTAGGAGTACAAATGTTCCTGCCCCTTCAAAAAAAAAATGCTGAGAAGTGATTAAGGAAGAGAGACAGGGGAGAGAAACAAGCTAACAGAGTAAATGATCAAACCAGTTGCCTTTGAGGGTAAACAGATCTTAATGCTTCTACATGTGTTGAAGACGGACATAGAATATGCTCCCCTAAGAGGCAAGCAGGTGAAGGTATTTACACACAAACTCTTCTTAGCCATTGGTTTCAGTCCAATTGTTGATTTCTTGGCACTTCTGGCTTGCAATGGGTTGTGGTCCATGAAGAAGGACTTTGGTGTACTCAGCTCTTACTGGTTGCAATGGTAGAGTCTGAGAGATCTGCGTAGGACAGAGTTACCAAAAGTTCATTCAGATCATCAGTTGAATTTCATGTATATCTTTATTTTGTTTTGTGATACTTGCAATTTACTTCCAAGTAACCATTTTGTATGGATCAAATACATGTTATTAAATAATACTGTAGCTGGGCATGGTGGCGTACTCTTCTAATCCCAGCATTTGGGAGGCTGAGACCAGAGAATACCTGTTTGTGGCCAGCCTCAGCTACCTAGTGAGGCACTCTGCAACTTAGTGAGACCTGTTTCAAAATAAAGAATAAAAAATAGGGCTGGGGATATAGCTCTGAGGTAGAATGCCCCTGAGTTCAATCCCCAGTACTGCAAAAAAAAAAAAAAAAAATAATAATAATAATAATAGTCTAAGTATTTCAAAGGTTTTTTTTTCCCCATAGAAAGGCAACATTTAATTTAGAAGAACATACAATATTATATTCAGTTACGCTTTGTTCACAAGTACAGCAACTCTCTAGCAGTTTTGTCTTTAAAAGGTAGGAGCTCAAAGGACAGAAAAATATAAAGTTTCATAGAAAAAACATGTTAAACTTTCCTTTTTTGGTGATATGAATTGAACCCAAGGCCTCACACATGCTAGGCAAGCAATTTACCACTTAGCTACATCCTCTGCTCCCAGAAATATTCATATAAGCATGTGGACATATTTATCAATATGTCAGTATTGTTACTAGAAGTCTATAATTTAGTACTGCATTAATCACTATTATATTTAAATGATCAGATTTTGTTTTGTTGAAATTTTCTAAGTCTTACATTTCATATGAGGAATGATTCTGAATTATTATATTCATGCAATAACATGAATTCCAAAACCTTAAGTGTAACCACTGTAATTCATTCTCTTTCAGTATAGTTCTCAGAAATATGACTCATAGTTTATTACTTCTTGTTTGATGTTGAATCATGAAACACAAGGAAATTGAATCACATATGTCCAATTATTTATCTATCTTTAATACCATATTTTCCAAAAATTGGACACATTATTTAAGGTTCTTAATATTCAGTAACTTTGTGTAGCATTGGAATTGAAACCAGGGCTTCACACATGCTAAAAAATACTTAGTAACATTTGAATAAATATATGTATGAATAGATAGATATCCATATATTTGAGGAATGATTATTTTTATTTTAAAAATAACTACATGAAATTAGATTTTTTTTTCTCTACTGGGGATTGAACACAGGAGCATTCTACCTCTGAGCTACCCCTCCAGCCATTCTTTATTTTGAAACAGGGTCTCACTAGGTTGTAGAGGGCTTCACTAAGTAGCTAAGGCTGGACATGAACCTGCCATCCTCCTGTCTCAGGTTCCCAAGTATTGAGATTTCAAGCATTCTCCACCACACCTGGAAAAATTATAATTTTTTAAATGATGATTGTATAATTTATTTAATTCAACCTCCTCTTACTTCAGTTTTACCTTGTCTATATGGAATTAACTAAATGTGCAAGACATTGTCAATGGGTGACCTAAGGAAAAAAAAAGTAAATTAGTAAAATATTACTAACAGCAGCTAAAATTATGAGAGATAACAGAATAGTTAAAAGATTCTAGTTTCTGTTCATACAAAGTTTCCCAGTTTTCACTTAGAGTCTCTGTTACATATTGAAAATATTTATGACTAGAGTATCATCTAGATTCCAATTTCACAATAGATTGTGAGCAGCAAGGTACAAAGTGCAAAAGATCTGCTACAAACTATTATAGCCACAGAGACTTGAGTATATTTGATATATCAATGGTTTTTAGAATCTCCAGAATTACCAAGAACTCAAGACATCACTCCCAGAATTCCCAGTGCAGCAGGTCTGTTCTGGTCCCTGAGAATGTATGTTTTTAATGAGTTTCCAGTTGATGCTGGTGCTGCTTGTCTGGGGACCACACTTTGAGAATAATTGGCCTAGACAATGAACAAAAGGAGAAGGGTCTAATCTTCCTTGTGTCATCCTAAAGAAAAGGAGGACAGTAAAATACTATGTCCCCAAAATTCCTCTTTCTATTCCCCCAAAACCTGGCCATAAAGCAAACAATGAGAGCAAGCCTGAGCTGGAATGTCCAGATACATATCATTTTGAACTACACTGGCTTTCTCTCATGTATGCTGGGAATTAGGGAAAAGGAGTGTCATCTGTAGAGAGCTGCTTTCTTGCATGCATGTCAAGTTCCTTGGCGTGCTGGTGATATAAGGAAAAAAACAACCTAAACAAACTAATGATATCACTGCTTTGGCAGCCTAACCAATACAGCCTCTCCCTGTGGTAACTGGCATGGATTAAAGCATGGTAAAGAGGGAAGCATTCATCCAGGCATGTGTCTCTGGACAAAGTATCCAGAGGGCTGCAGGTGGTATTTAGCGGTGAAGCATCTGTCATTTCTCAATAGATCTTATGTCTCACATCTTATGTCCCCGTGAACAACCTTTTCCAGTGCCCTAGGACAACAGGGTTGTGGACATTACCAAACTCCAGAATTAGAATAAAATTAGGTTATTTATTTTTTTTTCAGTACTGGGGACTGAACCCAGGGGAATTCTACCCTCCACCTCCACGCCCAGTCCTATTTTTTATTCTTTATTTTGAAACAGGGTCTCATTAAGTTTCAGAGAGCCTCACCAAGTAGCTGAGGCTGGCTGTGAACCTGGATTCTCTGTCTCAGCCTCCCAAGTACGAGGAATACAAACATATGCCACCACACCTGGCTAAAATTAGGTTATTTTAAGACACTAAGTTCATGGTAAATTTCTGTAGTACCAGTTAAAGTAGTTGATACACTCTGTGAAGCCAATATTTTCTTTTAGTAATATGACTCTATAGTTTCTCAGGTCTTCTTATCTGTGTGTGCATATAGAATGTCATCCAATGTATGGAGATGGTAAATTTATGCCATTGGAAAAGTAGGAAGCAGTTAAGACCAAAAGACTTTGTGTAGCATGCTTGAAACCCTTTTAGGCTGTTGCCTTTTTGTTTGTTTTGTTATACCTAATGGGTTCCAGGAATTATATTAAGCAAAAGGGTGGCAAAATTTTATGTGAAAGGCCAAATAGTAAATGTTTTTTTTTTTTTTTTTTTTTGCGGTACTGGGGATTGAACCCAGGGGCATTCTACCTCCAAGCTACACCCCTAGTCCTATTTTTTTATTCTTTATTTTGAAACTGGGTCTCACTAAATTGTGGAGTGCCTCACTAGGTAGCTGAGGCTGGCCTCGAACCTGGATCCTCCGGTTTCAGCCTCCCGAATGCTGGGATTACAAGCGTGCGCCACCACGCCCGGCTCCAAATAGTAAATGTTTTAGACTTTGTAGGCCAAATGGCAAAATCAAGAATATTATATAGGTACTTATGAAAGATGAAAAAAATTTCTACAGATATTTTATTGATGAAATTAAAAATAAGAATGATTTTTATGACACAGGTCTGCCAATGAGATATAGTTCTTTTTTTTTTTTTTTTTGGAGGGAGTCTTAACATTTTTCTCAATTCAGGTTAAGAAAGATAGTGTTCTCTATGGAGGGAGGGAGGGCGAGGGAGCAGGGTGGGAATTTGGGGAAGGGGTCAAATGAGAATTGTGAGCACATATATTGTTATCAATTTGTACCTAACAAAGAAATGCATGAATAAAAATAAAAATTAAATAAAAAGAAAGATAGTGTTCTCTATGATCAAAATTGATGGCAAATATGTCTCTGTTAATTTTGATGAGCTTGCTAATTTCTAATTTGTATGTTACAAATTTTGCTAGATGTGGCTTCAGCTTTCTGTGTTTCCATCTTTACCTTGTAGAATAATTTCTTCTGTGCTTGCTATTATTTGCTTAGATTTTTGTGTTCATTTTTTAAAGTTAATGTCCTAATAACTTCTTATTTAACTTTTTAAGTTACAAGTTATCAAAATTTGAATCCATTTTCTTTAAATTCAGTCTTTTCTGGGATGTTTTGTTAAGTGTACAGTATACAGTGAAGTGCAGTTTAGTTTAGTTTTTTTTTTTTTTTTTTTTTGAGGTACTGGGGATTGAACTCAGGGGCATTCTACCTCCGAGTTATACCCCCAGCTCTATTTTTTATTCTTTATTTTGAAACCCAGTCTCACTAAGTTGCGGAGTGCCTCACTAGGTAGCTGAGGCTACCCGCGAACCCAGATCCTCCGGTCTCAGCCTCCCGAATGCTGGGATTACAATCGTGCGCCACCACGCCCAGCTTGCAGTTTAGTTATTAATGTTGCTGGCCTATATTCACCAATAACTAGACTTCAAGATATGTATCCAATACAATTCAAGTAAGTCTTTCATACTGTTGTTCCTAAAGTAGATGGAAATAGGCATAGACATAGACACAGATAGATAAATGCCACTAAAATTTATATGATTTTGTAATAACTGACTTTTGCTACTAACTGATTTAGAGAATCTCTTTAAATAAATTAACTGGGTTAATTTGAATTTTATAAGTCATGGCTTTGTAATATACCATTTATGTATATTTGCACTTTTCTCTGATAAACTAAACAAATATTCTGTATGATTCAAGAGAGTATTTTTTGAGGATATATGCCATTCATATTATTATTCAAAGGTTGGTCAATTGGTTGAAAAAAATCATTATGTGAAAGTTGAGATTTGTAGGGAGGAAATAAAAAGTACCTTTTCATAAGAATCCATTTGCAGCAGAACGTTTTTGGATACAGCAAAATAAATTGGCTTAAACAAATTTTTATGATTTCACAAAACAAAAGTCATTGGGAGACAAGACATTGGAGGGCTTAAACATTCAGAATCCTAGCAATGCCATTAAGCATCACCATTCCTTCAACCTTTCCTGCAATCCTCCATACCCTGGCTTTGACTTCACGGTTGGCCATGTGACAATGAGGTGACTATCATAATTACAGGCATCACTATTTCATGTAGACCCATAAAAGTAAAGACAAAAACTAACAAAAAACTAAAAAATAAAAAAGACAATTTCTCATTTTTGATCCATTATTTTGCTAATCAAAGATTTCTCCTTCTTCATCTAGAGTTCCTTTTATGACCCACTTTCTCCCTAGTTTCCACATATTAGGGAGAGCATCTGATTTTTTTACTTTTTGCGACTGACTAATGTCACTTAATGTTTTCCAGTTCCATCCATTTCCCTGCAAATAACATGATTTTGTTCTTCTTTATGGCTTAGTAAAATTCCATTGTGTACATATCCCATTGTTTTGTAATCCATTCATCTGTTGATGGACATCTTGGCTGGTTCCATAGTTTGGCATTTGTGAACTGTGCAGCTATAAACATAGATACATATGCATCACTCTGATAGTTGGTTTCCATTCTTTTGGGTAGATACCCAGAAGTGGTATTGCTGGATCATAAGGTAGGTTCATTCCCATCAATAGAAAATCTTTCCCACATATTTCCTAGAAATCAGAAATTTTTTTTTAAGTTCAAAGTATATTAGTAATTTCATACGGTGGCAAATATTTAATGGTTCTTTACCAAGTACACTATATAAACACATTTTGCTTGTTCTTTCTATAAATTTATGTTTAGTTAAAAGGAAGCCTTAGTGTTCCTGATATGACTGGTGTGGGGAGGGCAGAAGCAGAGTAAGGAGCACAGGAGACATGCAGTCACCCCATGAGACCAAGCAACAGAAACAGACTTCATGCAAAAGGTTTGTGTCTTGGCCTTCAAACCTCACCCTATGCCATGGGGCAGAGGGACACCCTAAGGCGCATGATGTACTTACACAATCATATCAAGGTCACTCACTGAACTGAACCTGAGGGGGAGGGAGGGCGAGGGAACGGGAACGGGTGGGAATTGGGGAAGGGGTCAAATGAGAATTGTGTGCAAATATGTTGTTAACAACTTGTACTTAACAAAGATGTATGCTACAATGCACGAATTACTACAATAAAAAATAAATTAAAAAAAATTTAATTAACTAAATTTTACTTTGGCTATTATCTAATAAAGCACTTTAGAATCTAATGTACCTAATGTAGAAGATAATCTAATGTAGAAGATAATCCCAATTTCAAAGGGAAAGTAAAAATTTTTAGTAAATCTTTATCTAAATAGTCTCTTTCCCCCTTCCTTTTCACAAATCATCTGCAAAATATATACACATTTTAATTTAATTTACAATGAAAGACTTTTTTTCACTATTTTTTACTTCTATTTCATCTTTCTGTTTGGTAGCTCCCAAGTGGACTGCTGCTATTGTCTTCTACCTGCTTTGTTCTCATTGTTTCACATCCAACACACCCTGCATACCTATGCTTAATCTTCATGAAAGACTAGTACTTTTGTGCTGCTTCTATTCATACTTGATGGCTTCTAAATCATGTTCTTTTACCTGAAACCCCCTTGGGTTTCAAAACACATCTCATGTAGGTAGAAGAGAATGCATGAATAAAGTATATGAAATGATTAGAATTGAAAACTTATAATTCTAAGATTGTCTTTTGTGCTTCAAGAGTTTGGAAATAATTAAAACGATTAAGAAATGGACAACATCACCTTGAGATGCATGGTAGGTACAATATTCTATGCATTCAAGAATGTTAAAATGAAGATTGTTGTGAACTACCTCAATATAACTTGAAGCTGTATTTTTGAATTAGTAATATTAGGTCTTTATATCTTGCAACAAATTAAAATCTTTTGAATTCTAGTGCCTGCATATGCTTAGTTTGGTTATATTGAGATTTCCTTTCCTTTCTTTTCTCTCTTCTCTTCTCTTCTCTTTTCTCCACCCCTCTCCTCCTCTCCTCTTCTTTTCTTTTCCTTTCTTTCTTTCTTGGTTGAGCCCAGAGGCATTCTGCCTTCAAGTTATATCCTAAGCCCTATTTTATTGTTAATTTTGAAACAGGGTCTCACGAAGTTGCTGAGGGCCTTGCTAAGTTGCTAAGTCTGGCCACGAACAGTCAATCCTCCTGTCTCAACCTCCCCAATACTAGGATTACAGTCCTGTACCACCACATCTGGCTAGGAGGTGTTCTTCATACTAAGTAATATGTAGGGATGGGTGGTGGAGAAAGAAGATTCTTGTTACTCCAAGAGACAGTATCTGCATTAGAGACAATATGAACAAAATACCAGACTCTGAGACAAAACGCATTTTTTATGTGAATGAAAGTTGGATGTATACAAGGTGTTTGTTTTTCAGAAAGACACAGCTAGAATAAACCTCACAGAGGCAAGTACCACAAGCAGAAGAAAAAATATCTTTAGACTGAGGTCCATCAGTAATTCTTCTTGTTAACTATATGAAAGAAATGGAATGTAACCACTTAGAAGATAAGTGATGGATTTATATTTTTTATCATCACAACTCCTGATAGCTCAATTATTGGCCATACTCTCTTGAATTAAATTTGTTAAAGTGACTTCCCACTACTCAGGCTGGTTTTAAGCCCTGGCATTTATTTTTATTCTCCACTTTGGTGTAGAGTCAAATTGACACAGTTCAATGCTCAAAATCTGAAAGAATGGAAGGATCTCATACCTCACAGCTGAATACTTGTGTCTTTGGGAGTATTCTTTCTCCTCAAAGCAAAAGCTTGGGTTGTGGTGAGTTTCAAAAATGGAATTCTATGTAAAAACAATGTGTGCTCAATAAAATAAACATATTGGGAGTGCAATGTTCTCTGTATGAATATAGTTTATGACTGTATCTAATATTATACAACATGCCAATTGATAGTATTTCTTGTTACTTAATCTCAGCTCTTACTTGAGCTGAGAAACTCAAAGTAGATGCTCTTGTATAGCTTAATAACTGTGGAGCATTGTTGAGGGGAAGCTTAAATTTGAAGGGATGGTCTTGGAAGACAGCGCCTGGGATAGTCTGCTGATTGGTAAATGGGATCAAGGTGTGAGAGATGATAAAATACACCAAGACCCAAAGTCCCATTGGTGGACAGTGAAGGTTAGTGCCCATTTTTCCCCTTCAAGTCTTTTGGTAGACTGCAGTAGAGGGACTGCAGTAGTAGACTTGAATCAGCACACAATGAGGGGTGAGAAGTGCAAGGGCTGATTTGGCAGCACAAGCTACAGACACAAATTTCACTCTTATTCCCTCTTGATTGCAAAAGGATTGCTGGGAGAGGACATAAATGTTAGGCCACACTAGACCAATTTACTCATGTTAAAATGGTCAAGATAAGTAATATGCTTTTCTCTTAGCTTTAAAATTTTGATGCAATCCTGAGTGCTTTTTTATTTAAATTTAAATATGCATATAATGAGTGCTTTGAAACTAGGGCTAAACATAATGTTCTCAAACAGAAGCACTGTCTGTAAAATTTTGTAAAGGATACATGCAGAATAAGAGGAACCTGACAAGTTTAAGGAAATGTTTTTACTTTGAAAAATAAAAACACTAGACAAATTGGCTATAAAAGATGCTAAAATACACTCAAAATAAGACACACAAGATGTTCTCTACTGGGAAATCATGCTTTTTTAGTGGTTTGCACTTTATACCTTGTATAGCAAAATTGCAGAAAGTTTTGCACTTTCCAAGGAAATTACAGTATGTTTTATGCAAATTTTTTTTCATAGAAATGCAGTTTATATAAATTTTCTTATCCAACAACCACTACTATGTAAGTAACCCTGATATACTATTGGGCTTCATTTAAAGAGGAAAGCAGAGAGGGTGCTGGTGATCTGGTGAGGCACATGGTCCAATAAATAAGTCAGCACATTATGACTTGATAAGTGCCATGATATGAACCTGAACAGAGCTCTGAAAATGTACAAGGAGGGGGCACACATGTGACCTTGGAGGAATGGCTTCACCCAGGAAATGAATGGAGGTGGACCCTGGGTGGCAGATGAAAGTTTATTTAAAAAGAGACTGAAGTACCCAAAGAGGGCAAGAGCCTCCATTCCTCAGCAATGTGAAAATTTATAAAATGCTGGAGTTAGCATGTGGAAGCAGTGCTCTTTAGGGTCAGATGGGTAAATTCACTGAAAGTGAGGGCTGGATTCTTTCCCAGTGAGTTTGTGAGGAGGTGGGCGGTAAGGAGGAGGGGTGTGAGGAAGAGCAGCTGCTTAGTTATACTGTAACGTGAAAGGCTTCCTTACATGTTCTTGGTCCTCTTCATAGCCCTAGGAGCTAAGGAAAAGGAGGGGTTGGGTATTAGTTCCCTCATTTCATGGTTGAGAAAATTCAGATATGAAGAAAGGAAGAAACTTGTCCAAAGTCAAACAATTTCTTAGTGATAGACTGAGATTGGAGTACTAGTTTTTCAAACTACCAATTGACCATCCTGCCTGCAGGCTGATGCATATCTCTGACCCTCCTTTTGCATGTTCTTGAAAATCCTGAAAAAAGCTAAGTATCCTCTTTCCATCAAGAAAGATGCACTTGCACATATACATACAAGTGTGTGCACACATTTTGCATGAAATGTCATGGGATCCACAAAACCCATTTAGATTTCAGAAAACCTGTCCCAGGAAACCCATGTTCTGTACTTGGGCGTGAGGACTTGAAGATACAGCTTCCCCACTGTCACAACTAGACTCTAGGACTGTGCCGAGGCATTTCAGGATGAGCTTGAGCCCGAGCCTGAGCCCTTGCAGATCCCAGAAGATGGGTCAGTGTTGCTGCTGTTGCTGTCCTGGTCTTGTCGGTTGTCTAGGCTCACTGTCAAGGTGTAGGGCCTGCATGACAGGCTTCATCTTGCATTCTAAGTTTTGAAAATCAGGAATCTACCTGCTATATACAGGAAATTCTCAGTTTAAAAGAAGGTGCATTAAATATTTTGTTCTAAAATTGAAATGTATGTATTTCCACAGTGATAAGCCTGAAATGGATTTTAGTATCTATTTACATTATATTTAGAGGCTAAAGCTAATGACATCCACATTTTTTTTTAAGATTCTAATTTATTTGGTATACTTTCTATATCTTAGTTTTGGCAAAAAAAAAAAAATTACAAAGTTGAACAAAGTGAATGTTACTCAGGTTTTCAGGGTTTTAAAGGCACACCTTATGGAAGGGCTTTTGACCAACAATTTCACTCCCTTGACTTTATCTGGTTTTGTTGTTATTGTTGTATTGTGGTGCTGATTATTGAACCCAGGGTAATTCAACCTGTGAGCCATACTCCCAGCCCTATTTTATTTTTATTTTAAAACAAGGTCTCAGTAAATTGCTAGGGTTTTGCTAAATTGCTGAAGCTGTCCTTGAATTTGTGATCCTCTTGTCTCTGCCTCTCAAGTATTGGATTATAGACATGCACTACCACAGCCAGCTGTTAGTTTTATCAGTGCTAAAGAGTGGAAACAAGCATACCCAAAGTGTTTAAAACTTAATTTTGAATCGTGAAAATGGTAACACTGTCAACCTCATTTAGGAGAAAATGTGACATCCAGAGAAGACGTTCTTAAAAGAGAGTTCCTCCCATAGAAGAAATTCAGAAAGCTGAATCCTGGGCCCAAAACCAGCCCAGAGACTCCTCTCCTCAGGCTGCAGCCACCTTTAGCATTCACCTTAAGAGGATAATAGAGTCCCGATTTTCACTTTGCTACGACAAGATTCTCTCATTTCCCCCACATACTGTGTCCAATTGCATTCCTTTTTGGAAACATTATGTAAAATAAAAATGAGAAAATACCTCAGAGGGGTTCTTCCTAAGTTTTCTGTCCCACTAGAGCTGTGTGAAAGGGGAACATAATCTGCACGTTTTCAAGTCATGGGGTTACTCTCACTCATAGCTGGTGAACCTCTGAACTCCTTCTCATGTCATCAAGTTGAACTTTCGAACTTTTCCTGAGAGCCGGTAAGCCTGGAGGTGAAAGCTGGGTGAAATTGTTCTGAGGCCTCCCTCGGTGTCGGCTTTGTGGTGCTGCATTCTCAATTCAAGAGGAAAAAGTGCAATGACATGAAAATGTCCTGTAAAGTGGACTGTCCTAAAGTGTTTTCTCGGACTTTCCCTAAGCCACCTAACTTTTCTTTAGCCTCACTTTTTTCTACCCATAAAAGTTGGGATGTAATCTATCCCTTTGTAATTTGGCAGAACACATTTGGGAATTGCACGAGCCCATTCAGGATGAAATCCATAACAGGTTTTGAGCTCCTTGGAGATCTCCATGTAAATGCAATTATCTTGTGATTTTGCTACAGGCACCACTCCATGTGTCCAGCATCACCGGCCTTACTGCATGCTATGGAGACTTGTATGGCATTTATAATGGCCTGTTGAAGTGAGTGTGCAGTTGACATCCTTCAAGTACTCGCTTAAGTCCTGCCTCACAGAGACTTAGAGGGTCATGAACAGTTTTATTCACACTTCTTTATATTTCCAGCTTCACAGTAAAGTGCTCCTTGCCCTCAGGTTGACCTTTAACTTCAAAGCTAAAATCATTATGTAACTCAAAACAGCTAAACTGATATTACAATGAATAGAAATAAAACAGTCTTCAATTACCCTGGGAAGATTTAGAAACAACCTTACTTAAGATATTTATCTTAAGATACACACACACACACACACATACACACACACACACACTACATATATTTGGGGATGTATTTAATAATATAAAACTATTATGCATATGCTAGTTCTATATAGAGAAAAAAATTGTAGAGAAATGATAGTGTAACATAGAGACTAGATACAGAAATTGGTTAAGAGATGATGTTCTAAATAAAGGGAAGGCAAAATAAATATATCAATATGACTGGGTAGTTAACTTCTCATGAGCTGTTAGGATACTTCTTTGCAACACTACAGTGCTTTTGGGAGATGTAGACATATGATTTTGATGAATACCTTGCATTGACTATAACATTGGGTAATCATCTAGGCACTGGATATTACTAAAACACAAAACATTTTGGAACAGTCATACCAACTCAAATAACTACTGAATTGGAAAATGGAAAAAATAACCAGGATGCATAGAATTTACTAGTGACTAAATCAGAATTGGAGAGTGTGAATGTTTACCAGTCATTATCTTCACTAAATAACAAAAGGGTACCGAGTATTGACTATTTGCCAATACTCTGCCAGGGCTAAATGTGCAGTGGTTGCAAAGTAGAAAATGTGATCACAGGGCTTGCATTCTTTCTTGTCCATGTTAATCTCTGCTAATTAAAGCATGGCAAAATGTTAAGTACTAGGAGGTAAATCACATAGAGAAATACAATTGCTTGTATTGCATTATTAATACAATTGTTATTTTTACATAACAGAACAGAATCAACAGGTTATTCTACATTATTCTATATCGTAACCATGCAGGAACAAGAATATAGCACATCCACTCAACTTCAGGATGGTGACCTCAAAGCATACTGAGGAAATAGATTTGAATACTCAGAAGTAGTAAGAGTGACTAGTATCATAGCATGATGGCTTTTATTGAGCAATGCTCATCCAACTCAAGGGCAACAGGAACTATCTCTTAGGGAGTCTTCTCTCTTTCTTCTTCCTATGAAAATACAAGACTTTCATTACTGTCCTGAAATGTTGCAAAATAAATAGAAAATAAATTAAAATATTTTATCTAATACAAATATTCTCTGAGTGCAATAACTTTTAAATTTAAAATGATCTTGCTTAGTTGACTGACTTGAATTTCAAGTTAAGAGCAGAGAGAATTACTGTGAACACAGGAAGTTCATGTCTGCTCCTACATATTAACTGTCATTGACTTTGCGTGCTGCTACCTGTCTACCACTCTAACTAGCTACAAATGAACCCATTGCTCTTGGTTCATTGAATTAAATGGAGTAATGGCTACACACACACACACACACACACACACACACACACACACACACACACGCCCCAAGAAGGAGAAGAAAGATAAAGATAAAATTGCACAAATATCATTTTTGAAGTCAAGAAGAAATTTAAGGCCTTGTCCTGGGTTCACAAATTAAAAGGCATGTAAGGGCCAGAGTCAGCAGGTATTATCAATGAGAGATGTGAATGGGGAATAATGAGATAAAGGCAATGTGCTGAACCTCAGTATCAAGGGTACTAAGGAGAAGGGAAGATGTACTGATCTTGTATCTCATCTCAGATTCCACCATTTGTTGCTACGTGGGAAAGCTAGCTTGATGCCGAAAGAATTTTGAAATTTTCAAAAGTACCCAGAATTTGAGGGGTTTTATTTATTTATTTTCAGTGTGTGTGTGTGCGCGCACGCGCAAAGTAATTAAATTTAATTGTTAGACCAAGCACAGTACCTCTGTACCTCCATGACTTAATACAGTATGACCTACAATTCTGGTCCAGAAGACAATCACTAAAGTTTCCTCTGGCTTTATCAAGTTGAGAGCAAGGGGGACCTGGATACTATGACACACACCTGTGATCTCAGTACTTGGGAGGCTGAGACAAAAGGAGTGTAGGTTTGAGGCCAGCCTCAGTAACTTAGTGAGGCCCTAAGTAAAACTCTATTTTAAAATGAATTCAGAAAGCACCTGGATTCAAACCTCAGTAGGAAGAAAGAAAGGAAGGAAGGAAGGAAGGAAGGAAGGAAGGAAGGAAGGAAGGAAGGAAGGGAGGAAAGGAGAAAAGTTCCTGGGAGATCACTTTCAAGTCCACCTGAGGAAATGGACATGGGAATGGGTACATTTTGAAGACTAAAGATAGCAGCCCTGGCCTGGGTAGGGAGATGGTGCATCACAAAGCACCCATCCTCATGTGAAGGCTGGTATATTTAGCAAGGAATTAACAAAGAAGATGAACAAGGATCTAAGGGGGCTAGGGACAGCAAGGGGGTTAATTTAGGGAGATCCTAGCTCCAGTGCTCTGGAAAGGACCTAGAGAGAGGAAGAGGGAAGGTGGTGGAGTGGGAAATGGAAGAAGAAACACTTTTTCCTACTTCACAGTTTTGCCTGAACTGTCAGTGAGCAGTGAGTCCACTAGTGTGAAAGTAAGAACAGAACACAGGTCTCCACAGAGAGTCCCCTTGGCTCACAAGTGCAGAGGGATTACCCAATGGCATCCAATACTTCTACTGTGGCCATGCCAAATTCCTCTAGAGCTTGCAGGTGATGGTTAGAGTTATTTCTTTCTTTTTAATTCTAGGCTTTTTCTTTTTAAAGAATAATTTAATAGCACCATGTCTAGGCCCCGGAATAATAAGACTTTAGTTATCATTAGACAGAATCATGCTGAATGTAAACAGTGTCTATTTTCCTCCATGTTTTCGTATTTGTATGCAGCGTTTGTCAGCATGGCAGCCGCAGACGATGATAAAGTGCATTTTTCTGCTCGGGTGGTTAGCCCTTTCATTTTTACAAGTGACAAAATAAAAATCGGCTGAAGAGTGAACATGCTGCTTTCACTGTGTCATCTCAGCCCTGCGGGTCATTTTATTATAAAAATGTAAAAATCCAGTCAATTTTATTTAATCAGCTGAAAAGGAAAAGTGTTTCCAGGTCATTAATCAAGTGCTCCTTCTCTGTGGGACTTGTCTCTTCAGAAACTGCCATATGAATCATTAATAAAGCTGGAAAGACTTTTTTTTTGCCAGCAGGTTTTTGAGAAACCTAGATGTTATTAATATAACAGAAGTAAAGTAATGTTAGGTCAACAAATAAAGCCTTCTGTGGCCATTGCCTACAGAACTGCATCTATGTTATTAAAAGCAGCTAATTCTTTACTTTCTAAACATTTAATTGTTAGAAATGTTGGAAAATGTTCAGCTGTTTCAGTTATATATGATTATATATTCCATAATTACATGTTTTCTCAAATGTTACCTAACCTTATATTTACAGTAAACTTTTATTATGTGAATTGATCAAAACATAATGAGACAGTAGGTAGAGATAATTACTACTGGATCTATAATAATAATAATGATAGTAATTAAACACAGCAAACTGCATTCACATAATGTGAAGTTTGTGCTTAAATCCATAAAAGCAAGTAGTGAAATGGAGGCTTGAAGTTCCCTCTTGAAAGAATTTGCTGCTTATGTTGGTAGTGGTTCATGGGCTTTATTTTTAAAAGTCAGTTCCAACTTGCATGAAGAATCTTATAGTACTTGATAAGAGGTTCTTGTTCCCATCAGAAATCAACTTCTGATTAAACGTGTTCTTTTGTGGAATCATTCTTATCTTATAAGTCAACAGAAAGAGAAGTGAAAGAGGAGCCATATTCCTGAAAGACGATGAATCCCTCTTGCACAGTCCTAAAGGGAGTCAGGAACAGTGACCACCAATAGACATGAACTTGCATTAAATAATCCCACAATCTTTCCATTTGTAAATTACTTTTGTGGTTTACACAACACAGGGATGACATTTGTCAATACAGCACAATAATTCTAGACTTTATAGGAAATTTGTGCTTTGGGTGGTCCTGCCACTTGGTGATACATTTAGTGATATTTTCTTCATATCAGCTCAAAGTCCCAGAGATTTTTGGGGGGGGGGGGGCATTGGGGATTAAACCCAGGAGCATTCTAGCTCTTAGCTACACCCTAGCCCTATTTTTTATTCTTTATTTTGAATAAAGTAGCTGAGGCTGGCTGTGAAACCACGATCCTCCTGTCTCAGCCTCCCAAGTACTGGGATTACAAGCATGTGACATCACACTTGTCTCAGAGATTTAAAAAAATATATATAAAGATGATTCATTCATCCCATATCTAAGATTATGATTTAGCATTCAGTTAATACTCTCTTTATTCATGAATAATCTTGTGCCAAACATACATGAAAACTCCTCTCTTACCATTCTGAAGACATATTTGATTATTGTTTATAACTACTTATTCAAAAAAATTATAGCATAAATATGTATGCATATGTATATATATATATATAACACATATACATACACACAAGTTTCATTTGAATCATTCAATAGTGCATAATTCAGCTGCACATCTGAAGAACTTTAGGCAATCAAAAAATCTCAACCATATTTTATAGCAATGCAAGTACATTAGTAAAAGAATTTGCCTTTACTCAGAATACATTGAAGAGAGTTGTTGCTGTTTTCTGGCCAAATTTTGCTCTTAAATCTGAAAGGCAAATGTGTTTCATGTTTACTAAATAGTTTTAAAAAACTAAGCAATCTATTTGTAGATAAAAACATAGCAAAACAGATCATAGAATTTACCTGAAATAAAATACAAATCAAATATCCATTGAAATCGGTGGTGGCACATAACTGTAATCTCACTATTTAGGAGACAGAGACAGGAGGATCACAGGTTTGAAGCCAGTGGGTGGTAACTTAGGGAGACCCTATTTCAAAACAAAAAGATCTGGAGGTTTAGTTCAGTGATAGAATGTCCCTGGGTTCAATACCCAGTATCACATGATATGTACATACATGCATACATACAAAACCAAAATATTCAGAAGGGAAATTTTATATATGTGTGTGGAGAGAGGTATTGAGGATTAAACTCAGGGGAATTCTACCACTGATATATACCCCAAGCTCTATTTTATTTTTTTAATTTTGAAAGAGGATCTCACTGTGTTGGCAGGGCCTTGCAAAATTGCTGAGATTGACCAAGAACCTCCAATCTTCCTGTTTCCAAAATGGAGATTTTTAAATAAATATTATGAGTAAATTTATTAAGTACCTTTCTCCAGATGGTGTACTTCTGAATCCAGCTCTTGAGAAAGGATTATAGAACACATACATAGATTTGATTTATCTCATGGCTACACATTAAAAAAAAGTATATATATATATATATATATATATATATATGCCAGTCCTGAAGAAGGGGCTAAGGGCTTGGGGTTAGACAGGGCATCCTAACTGAATGGGGCTGTGCTTGAACTGAGTCTGACAGGACCAGTAGGAGTGAGCAGAACTAGGGGGAGAAGTGGGGAGGGGGGTGAGCCCCTGGAAAGCAGTGCATTTACAGGTGCAAGATGTGACTGTCATCCTTACTCTTGGTCCTATAACAATCTGTACTAATGGAATTGCGATGATGTTCATAATATTTCTCCTGCTTATGCATTTTACATTATGATAAATTAGAAATTATTCAAACAAACTTTCATTTGCTATATATTTTATAGTTGCTTATCCATATGCAACTTATTACTGACTCAATAAAAATTCTCAATTAATTAACTGAACTAATTAGCCATTACCGAATGTTGCCTAAATAATTAGCCATCTACTGAACTCTTTTGGCTTCTATATCCCAAAGATATATATTTGCTACCATTCCTATTTTTCCCCTCTATTCACATAATGTTACATTTAATTATATTTAATTTTTATAATTACATAGAATGTACATTACCAGAGGCAAATTATTAGCTTTTTTAGTTAACTTTATGTACATATTGCTAGAATCCTACAAACATATAATTTATGATGGCATTTGAACAATGTCAGAAGAAATATATATGTATGATTTGTATTAGTTTTGAATTAACTTTACATAAATAGCCCACGCAGGATTCACTATAATTTAAGGCAATGAACCATGATTGCAATATTTAAGTGAATTTGAGAAATTTAACCTTCACCAGTTCTACTTTCTGCACTTGAAAAGTGAGGTTAGCACTGGAGTAGCTCACAGTTTTGAAGGAATTAGATTTGCAGAAAATATAATGAATATATAATATATAATATATATTATATATAACATAATATATAAATGCAATATATAAGCGAGCAAATTGTGAGCTCAATAGTTTTCTACAAGGGCATGGAATTTTTAACTTATCAGTCTCTTAATCAGTCATGGCAAATAGCCAATCTGATCCACTGAAAAAGTAAGTTCTAAAGGTGACTCCCCAGCCAAGACCTCTTGTTCATTTGTGCTTAGTGATAAAAGATTAAATTGTAGGTAATCAGAGAAGAGCATGCCAGAAATGCTTTGTTAGTGTGGTTAATGCAGAACAAATAATTCATATTAGTGACATTTTTATTTATTCATACCATGTTCATCACCTAAACATCCATTTATTGTTGTTAACAGTTTACCATTTTAAAGCACTTTTTTATTATTGGTGTGTTGTAATAATACATCTTCATTAGATACAAGCTGGTGAAGGCATACATGCACACTCCACATTTCTCACTTAACCCTTCCCCAATTTCCACCCCATTCCCTCCCCCCCCCTCTTTCTCAAGTTCAAATTGAGATGGCATTGCTTCATTTTTTACAAACAATATTATTGAGTGCCAAGTACTATTAGTTTCCTTCTCTACAGAGAAGTCTTTGAAAGAGTATTACTTGTGTTTTATTGGTGCATTGTAATCATACATCTTCATTAGGTACAAGCTGGTAGAGGCACACATGCACAAATTTCTCATTTAACCCTTCCCCAATTCCCGCCCCACTCCCTTCCCCTCCCTCCTTCTCAAGTTCAGTTTAGTGTTTGACTTTGATATGTTGTAAAAGTATATCATGTGTATTAGGGTGCCCCCCCCATCACCTTCAGTTAAGTTACCTTCTTTGCTCATCTAAGTTTTCACCTTCTTCATCTAGAGTCCCTCTTATGTTCCACTTTCTCCCTAGCTTCTGCATATTACGGAGAGCATATGATTTCTTACTTTTTGATACTGACTAATCTCACTTAGCATAATGTTTTCCAGTTCCATTCATTTCCCTGTAAATGACATGATTTTGTTCTTCATTATGGCTGAGTAAAATCCCATTGTGTACATATACCATAGTTTTGTAATACATTCATCTATTGATAGACATCTTGGCTGGTTCCATAGTTTGGCAATTGTGAATTATGCAGCTATAAACATAGATACACATGCATCAGTCTAATAGTTTGATTTCCATTCTTTTGGGTAGATACCCAGAAGTGGTATTGCAGGATCATATGGTAGGTTCATTTCCATTTGTCTGAGGATCCTCCATACTCTTTTCCACAGTGGTTGCACTAATCTGCAATCCCACCAACAATGTATTAGGATTCCCACTTCTCCACACCCTCACTGGCTTTTGTTGCTGTTTGTGCTTTGATAATTGACATTTTAATAGGGGTTAGGTGAAATCTCAAGGTAGTGTTACTTGTTAAATTCTCTCTGTGGTAACAGAAGAATTTGAACCTAGTCATTTTCATAGCCAAGTGAGTACATTTCCTGCTGATCACCTTAATCCATAACTGAGAGAAAAATTTTTAAAATTCTAGATTCTCTAGTAATAGTCTGAAACACTCTGAAGGAATGGCTGAAATATTTTCTTGTCTCAAATACCTAGTCTTTACTGTTTTGTTGATAACAAAATTCCTGGTTTTAGGGCAGGTATGTTGGACCTCTTTTCAAGATTTTTTTCATCAGTAAGTATGGCTAAATTCCAACCAATGTGGTGTGAACGATATGACTTTACAAGAGTGGGGGGCAGATGACTTCCTTACTCCTAAAACATTAAGAAATTAATATACTGGTCGATATGCTGGAAAGATATCTGTACTCACATGTTCATTGCAACGTTATTCACAATGGCCAAGATATTGAATCAACGTAAGTATTCCTAAGTAGGAAAGTGGATAAAGAAATGTGATATAAAGACATAATGGGAAACTATGCAGCCTCAAAAAGAAAGAAATTTTGCTATTTATGGCAACATAGATATATCTGAAGGATATTATGTTAAGCAAAATAAACCAGGCACAGAAAGGCAAAAGCTGCATGATTTCATGAATATGTGGAATTTTTTTGGTACTAAGAATTGAACCTAGGGCATTCTATCTCCAAGCTACATTCTCAGCCCTACTTTATTTTTTACTTTGAAACAGGGTCTTACTAAGTTGCTAAGGATGTTGCTAGTTGCTGAGGTTGGCTTTGAACCTGCAATCCTTCCATCTCAGCCTCCCAAGTACTGGGGTTATAGGCATGTGTCACCATGCCTGGTTAATATGTGGAATTAAAAAAAAAGCAAACTCATGGAAAAAGAATACAATAGTGGTTTCCAGAACTGGGAGAGGGCTTAGAAGGGGGTTTGGAAAATATTAGTCAAAAATATAACATTTCAGTTAGAAGAAGAAATAAGTACAAGAAATTTATTATACAACAAGGTAACTATGATAAACACAATGTATTGCATTCTTAAAAGTGCTGAGAGTAGATTTTAAATATTCTTACTAGAAAAATTATGTGAGATAATGTATATCTTAATTAGCTTTATTTAGCCATTCCATAATATGTCTGTATTTCAAAACATCATGTTTTATGTAATAAATATGTAACATTTCTATTTGTCAATAAGAAACAAATGTTAGATAAAAATAACCACATAAAATATTCAAATTGTATTTTATCTTTTAAGCATGTGGGTATTTTACTTACTCACATTCTTGATTTAAAAAAAACTCCTTTTATCAATAAAAATACCTTCTAGCATAAAAAGAGCACATTTATTTTTTGTTTATCTCATTCAATTTTACTTCATTACATTTATATTTTGGGGGGATTATATGTGACCTTATTACATTCTATTTTATAAAGCACAGTATTCTTCACTTGCAAGCAGATGGAGCAAGGCCCTAGAAATTCAATCAAGCAAGTAAACAAGAAATAGTAGAATGAACTACACTTAGGTCATCTTGTCATGAGCTGGGTATCATTTCATTCCTTCCATATGCATTTGTACATAGTAGATACAGGGATCTGGCTCTGGATCATGATCTGGAATTGGGATAGAAATGTAAGGAGAATGGAATAAAAAGTTTCTGCATTTATGGAATTAATATCATTGTACAGATTATTACATTTTGACAGGTTAGAACAGACTGACAAGTTTTGGAAGAATAGAAAAGCACCTTTTTGCCTTTTTATGGACATCATCAATAAAAATAAGAAGGTAGTTTGGAAATGTGGGATTCACAATAACTTGAAGCTGGGAGTAGACAAAAGAAATACTATTATAATTAAGAAGTACTGTGGTGGCCAGCAAAGGCAAAGTAAGGAAATGTGTCCTGGTTATCAAATATAAATATGGAAAGAAAGTGAGACCAAGGAGTGAGCTCACTTCCAAATATGACCATTGTACACAGGAGCACTCTGTTTGGGGCAGTGGGGAGCACATCACATCAGACAGTGATTAACCTCTCAACACAGCCCTGCACAATCTGAAACTATGTCAGACTTTCAACTGTCACAATAAATCTCTTACAGCAAAACACATGTAACTATGTGTCTGTATAACAATGATAAAACTGCTTCCATTATGAAAGTAATCTAATCTAGACAGGTAGGAGGTATTTCACTAATTTCCTTAGAAGTAAAATCAATCATTTAGAGCAGTTTCAATTTGGTGAGAAAAATTATTACTCTTCTCAAATTCCTTCACCCAAGACTTTGTGTCCCTTGATTCATGCTATCAATGGGCCCTCTATGGTCTATTCTTTTCTGCTCAATTGCTCCTGAGTCAACTACTCACTCATTGGTTTCTGTTTTTTAGGTTTCCTTAGTGTCTTTATCAGCACAACAAATTGGCCTTCTTCCTCACACAGACATGTATATGCCACCTTTACTAACTGTAGGGTACCCTAGTACACTGAGGATATGGGACATTTAGGATGACATACATAAAGTTGTAATTTTGATTTAAAGTAGGTACCCTTTCTACTTTAATAGATATTAAATTGACCTATAATTGCCTCCCAATCCAATTCTCTAAAGAATCTGCCCTAAATATTTCTTATTTCCAACAAATTAAACAAATAAAGCTGCCAGCCTGGCATCGTGGCACACACCTGTAATTCCAGTACCTGAGAACTGGAGGATCACAGGTTCCAGGACACCCTCAGCAATGCAGTGAGACTTTCAGCAACCTAGCAAGACCCTTTTTTCAAACAAAAATAAGTAAGTAAACAAACAAACAAACAAAAAGGGCTGGTAGTGTAGTTTGGAGGTATAATGCCCCTGGACTCAATCCTCAGTACCACAAAATAAAAGAAACCAAAACTATCTTACCCTAGTAGTTGTTCATTCTTTATTAAAAAGCCATATAATGTAGAGTCTTAATTTCTATTCTTTTCACTTAAAATTTTTTTTAGTTGATTGGATATCAGCAGCTTCCATCTTCCTCCTATATGCCCAAAGTTTATTGCAGATTATAAAGTATTCTTCCAGAAAAAAAAAATCTTTGTCAGCTACTACTCAGATAGAGGGCACATACCTAGCATATCCAAGGAATTTTAAAAATTAACACTAAAATGACCTAATCAAAAATGACAATCATTCAAAACACAAACAATAATAAATGCTGGTGAGGATGTGGAAAAGTAGGAACTCTGATACATTGTCAGTGGGATTGCAAATTAGTGCAACCACTTTAGAGAATCACGTAGAGGGTCTTTAGAAGAATAGGAATGAACCTACCATAATGACCCAGCTATACCACTCCTGGATAGAGTATCTACCCAAAAGAATTGAAACCAGACTACCATAATAAATGCATGCATATCTATATTTATAGGTACACAATTCATAATTGCCAAACTATGGAACCAGCTGAAATGTTCATCAAAAGATGAATGGATTACAAAATTATGAGATTTATACACAATGGAATTCTACTAAGCCATAAAGAAGAATAAAATTATGTTGTTTGAAAAGAAATGCATGGAATTGGATATTATGTTAAGTGAGATTAGTCACAAAAAGTGAAAGGTTGAATGTTCTCCCTTATATGCAAAAGCTAGGGAAAAAACTGGGACACAGGAAGGACTCCCAACAAAGCAAGAGAAACCTTAATGGAGTGAAGAAGGGGACTTAACTGAAGGATACAGGATTGGGGAGGAAGACTTGAAGAAGGAAACACTTCAATGCATGTAATATACATACACAAACTTATCAAAGCCAATTACTGTATTAGGCAAGGGAAGATGAGGAGGGAGAGGGAGAGGGAGTGGGATTGGAACTGGGGGAGGGCTCAACAAGTGCTGTGTGCATGTATGCCTCTATCAACCTGAAATTCATCAAGATACGTGATTACAACACAACAATAAAAAATTCAAATACTTGGTTAAAAGGAATTAGTAAAACTATTGGAAGAGTTGGAAGATTGATATAAACAATGTCCAAGTACTTCAGAAGGAAGAATTAGTGAACAAAATACAGGTCTATTTAAAAGGGGAAAAATGAGTAATTGAATTAGACATTTCAAAAGGAGAAATACAAATGGCCAATATATATATATATTAAAAAGTCTTCAATATCATTATCAACCAGGGAAATACTAATCAAAACTATACTGAGATTTCATCTAACTCCAGTTAAAATGGCAATCATCAAAAATCCAAATAATAATAAATACTGATGAAGATGTAGGGAAATAGGAACTCATATACACTGTTGGTGGGATTGTAAATGAGTACAAACACTTTGGAGATCAGTATGGAGGTTCATCAAAGGATGAGGAATGGAACCATCACATGACCTAGCTATACCACTGCTTTGTTTTTTTTTTCAAAAGAATTACAGTCAGAATACTATAGCAGTACATACACATACCCATGTTTATAGCAACACAATCCACAATAGCCAAATTATGAAATCAACCTAGGTTTGTGTCAATAGTTAAATGGATTAAGAAAATATGATATATACACACAATGGAGTTTTATAGGCTATAAAGGAGAACAAAATTATGCAATGTGCAGAAAAAATGGGTGGAGCTAGAGGATATTATGCCAAGTGAGATCAGCCATTCCCAGAAAATCAAGGGTAATGCATTTTCTCTCAAATATGGAAACTAGAAAGACAATAGGAAAAAAAAGTTTCTTTAGACAAATGAGGAGAAAGACAAGTGGAAGGGGATTGAGGGAGGAAGGTGAGGAGGGGAAAAATAAAGATTGCTTAAGAAAATAGTTCAAATAATGGTATGTCCATATATGAAGGCATCACTACCCAACTCCCTAACATGTACAGGGAGGGTGGAGAGAGTAGAGAGGAACCATGAGGGAATCACAACAAATGGAGTGTGCATGTATGTTTGTACCACATTGAACCTCACTATAATCACTATAATGCATTAATAAAAGTATACTAAAAAGTAGTCCCCCCAGATAATTCTCTTTCTCACTATAAGTTATAGACAGAAAACAATAGCACTTTAATCGATTGGCTGAACTTGAAAAGGTACTATGCAAAATGATGATTCCTTGCAATTGTGTATGTATTTCAAAACTATGCATAAGGCTCCATATATTGTGACTGTATAGCAAAAGGCTAGTAACCACTGAATGTCCATAAATAGGGTGCTGGTTGAATCCATTAAGGTAAATCCATCATATGAACTATATGCAGCCCTAAAAAGGACCAGGGAATATTTCTATGTACATATGGGAAGACCTTGAAAGTACACATTTGATGTTAAAAAAAAAAGATTTAAAAATATGACTACTTCCACTGGCATTATATACATACGTAAGAATACCAATGCCAATACCAATATGTATGGGGAATGGGGAGTGGGGAGGAGCCGGGGGAAGCTCACTAAGTGCTGTGTGCATGTGAGTCAATACTACTGTGAGCTACATTATGATGCGAGACTCTAATGCACCAATAAAAGTATTAGATGAAAATATGACTAAGAAAGGGAAGAAATATTGCATGTGCATGGGTGTGCTTATGTTTGCAAAATAAAGCAATGAAAGAATAAACTAAAATTGTTATTTATAGGAGGTAGAGAGGGTTATGGGCAGAGAATACAGAAATGGAATAAAGACCTTGAGTATGCATTTTGCTTTGTTTTGAACTTGGAGTATTTTCATGTTTTGATACAAAGATATCAACAAATAAAACAGTAATATTTTTAAAAACAGTAATCTTAAAAACTGAAAATAAATGGAAAAATAAACATAATTATATATCAAAGTGTTGTCAAAGTAAAGTAAAATAATTATTTCAAAACATTTTAAATGTTCAGTATTTTAGCCCTATATCCTGGTGAGTTATGAGGACAGAAAAAAAAGGCAGAAAACACAAAACCTCTTAAGCTTCATTTAGGTAGTCTTATTGCCAAAATATTTATTTAAATTTAATTGTAGATAAAATATAGGATGACATCAACATGCATTATGTTAATGTGATCCAGAACTAGTATTTTTGGAATAAAATAAAGAATACATTACTGTGAGTCATAATCTATATCCTCTGTCATAATTGACTATTATAAGCTGCATGTGGTGGCACACGCTTGTAATCCCAGTATTTGGGAGGCTGAGACAGGAGGATTGCAGGTTTAAAGCCAGCCTCAGCTACTTAGTGAGGCCCCCTGCAACTTAGTGAGACCCTATTTCAAAATTTAAAAAATAATAAAATAGGGCTGGGGGGTGTAGCTCAGAAGTAGAATACATCTGGATTCAATCTCCAGTACCACAGAAACAAAACAATTGGTTATTATACTATTTTGTTTTAAATAACTAATATTCATGTTTGATTCCTGTAAAATTGCTTGCATTTATTTAGGCATATGAAAATGTGCACATATGTATTTCAAGAAATTAAAACTCTTTAATCTTATATTTGAATTTGGATTATCACTATAAACTTCTGATTTTTCCCACTTACGCATGTGCATTTCTCAGCTCTATCTACTGAAAAGTTATAGAAGTGGTGTCAGTCCAGTTCCAAAGGACATCTTTCATGCCCAGACTGTGGCATCTAAATACAATTTCCCCCTGAAAAGAACTTTTTCTTTGGTTGATTCCATGTCTGGGGCAGAAAATGGACAGAATTATTTTGGACCATGTTGTTAAGTCTACTAATTAAAAAAACAAAAAACAAAAAACAAAAAACAAAATCAATCATGTCCTTTACTTTTTTTTTTCTTTTTTTATTTCTATTCCTAAGAGAGAGCACCTTTTAGAATTAGTACTCAACAGGTGTCACACATCTATAATCCCTGTGACTCTGGAGGCTGAGGCAAGAGGATTGCAAGTTTGAGGCCAGCTTGGACAACTTAGTGAGACCATTTCTAGATTAAAAATTAAAAGGGCTTAGAATATAGCTCAGTGGTAGAGCAACCCTTGGTTTGATTCCCAGTGTCACAAAAAAAAAAAAAAAAAAAGAGGAAGAGGAGAAGGAGGAATTTGTATTGAACAAATGGGTGCTAAATAAATAGAACACTGATTGACACCATTTTTTTTGTGTGTGTGTGTGTGTTACTGAGGATTGAACCCAGGGACATTCTACCACTAAGCTACACATCCCCACCCCCTATTTTATTTTATTTTATTTTTAAATTTTGAAACAGGGTCTCACTAAGTTGCTGAGGACTTTGTTAAATTTCTCAGACTGGCCTCAAACCTGTGGTCCTCCTGTCTCAGTTTCCCAAGTACTAGGATTACAGGAATGCACTATTTGCCTGGCTCAAAGATTTTTAATATCATTTTCTTCTACAAGAAAACCCAAAAGCATTAATTAGGCTCCAAACAAAATATTAAATAAGGGCTATTCAATATCAGTATAATGCAAAGCACATATATGATTTTAAATTTTCATGTAGCTATACTTTAAAGAGTGGAAAATTATTTCTAATAATTAATTTTTCTTGAGCTCATTATTTCCAAAATATTATCATTTCTTCATGTATTCGGTACAAATATATTAAGATCTTATAAATTTTATGCTAAATCTTCAATACTCTGTGCATATTTATATTTATAAAACACCTCAATTTCGGCTAGTCACATTTCAAATATTTGATTTAGAATAAACTGTTACTAGGTCATTGAATATCAGCACTAACCTCAAATGTAAGTAATGTAGTAAAACGCAGTGGAAATATGAAATAAGTAGTGGGGAAATCTAAGTATTAATTTATTATTATTTGAATTAATAAAATTACCTACTAGGTAGAATCATGGGAGCACTAAGGAGCCAGGTTCTCTTTCTTTCATCTGTCACTATTGACTGTTTATTGCATTCACTGGTCTGAATTACTGTGGAATGAGTAATAAGGAACTTACTGTAAACCTTATAATATCACTTAGATTTATTTAGATATTAAAAGCCTATGAAATAGTTAAAATAAAAAAATGTTTCTATGAAATCTATAGAAAATAGATAGGAAAGCCAGAACTGAATTGACTTGAAATGAAGTTTCTGAATCCTTAAATGAGCAGCTTGAATTCACATGCCCAGTGAGAGGCACTGTGGAGTTCAACATCACTAGGGCTGGCTGGCATGTGCTGAGTGCTGATCTGGTGCCATCGAATGCCTTCAGCAGTCTGTGAGGTGGAGCAGTTGCCATCCTTATTTTACTTAGGATTACACTGAGAGAAATTTGCACAAGGTTACACAGGCAAAACATTGTTTCTTAACTTGAATTTTAAACATCCTCCTATTATGACACCTTCAGATTAGGTTGTGTGCAATAGCTTGGGGTCTGAACCCAAAATATATAGGAAATCCATGCAACTCAAGAGCAAAAGACCAAGTTATCCATTTTAAAAATGTGCAAAGGATCCAAATAGTTTTTTTTCAGAAAAGACATAAAAATAGCCTATAAGCATATAAAACAGTTACTAACATCAGTAATTATTAGGAAAATACAAACTGAAACTACAATAATATATCATCTCATACCTACTAGCATGGCTATTATTAAAAAAGGGAGGAGATCATGCATGTTGGTGAGAGTGTAAAGAAAAGGAAACCCTTGGACACTGATGGTGAGAATTTAGATTGGTACAGACATTAGAGAAAACAGTATGAAAAATAGAACTACCATAGGATCCAACATCTCAACCTCTGAGTACATATCCAAAGGAAATTAGATCAGTAAGTGAAGAGATATCAATATCTCCATGTCATTGCAGCATCCATTATAACAGCTAAGATACAAAATCAACCAAAGTGTTCCCCAGTACATGATTAAATAAAGAAAATGTGATGTACACCTCCCCAACACACACACACACACACACACACTGGAATATGATGCAGTCTTAAAAATAAGAAAATCCTCCTGTAATTTGTAACAACATGGATGAACCTGGATGATACTAGATTCAGTCAAATAAGCTAGTCACAGAAGGCAAATACTGAATGATCTCATTCATATGTAAGATCTAAAAGAGCCATGCTCACAGTAGCAAAGGGTACAATGATGGTTGTCAGAAGCAAATGTTCAGTTATAAGTTCTAGAGATCTAATACATAGCATGTTAACTATAGTTAATAACACTGAATTATTGCTTGAAATATACTATCATAGTTTGAGTGTTCTGCCAGGAATGTGGGGCACACAGGTAACTGTGAGATGATGATCATATTAATGTCTTGAATGTAACAATTATTTAAAAATGTCTATAAATATTAAAACATTAAGTGTGTCTTATATTTTATTGGTCAGTTATTCCTTAATAAAGATAGAAAAGCCATTTTCTTGGTGTTTGTGACTTTGCATTATAAAACAGAAAACAAATTAGACATAGCAATTGGCAACAGGACATTTCTTCATGATCCAACTGGGAATCTTGATTATTTTTCTGTTCATCTTATGGAATAGGTTTTCCTCTCATCAATTAAAATACCTGAATTAGCATCCTACTTTTTAGTTAACTACTTTCTTGGTCAATAGCACTGAACATGAAAGGCCAGGAAGCCTTTGGCCTGGAACTGTCATAGCAGAAATCAAACGACAAGCCAGTTAGTTGAACACATATGGGAACATCAGAGAAAAGCATAGTCCTATGGCAATGATGAACAGACAAGACAGAAGGAAGTAGGACTAGAGATCAGATGGCAGCAGAGAGAAAAGTAGCTGCATAAAGCAGCTGCCTCTGTTAACTCCTGTGGTAGGATTTCTGTGATGTGCATTGTGCTCCTCCTGTGTGTGTGTGTGTGTGTGTGTGTGTGTGTGTGTGTGTGTGTGTGTGTGTTATGGTAGAAGAGAAGGTGAAATCCAGTAAGTTCTGCCCATAAGAAACATTCTTATCTTATGTCATTGTCTATGTTTTGCAAAAAGATTTTTTCAAGAATAAGCATCTAAGAGAGTAAGGCAGAAAGTGTGTCTGATATCAATTGAGGCTCAAATTTCTGTACATGTATACTATTTCCCAATAACCAAGCAAGGTCAGTTCCTAAATGGCCTCATATCATCTTGTGTCTGCAGATTTTTTTTAAGACCAACAAGATAAGGAAAATTTTTTCCAGGACTTTCCATGTTTACCTCCTGCCCATCCAATGGTGAGCTCTAGAAAATTTCTGGGACTGTCTAAAATTTCCTCTTCCTGAATTTGTACCTCAGGCTTTCAATGGACCTTCTCTTTGTCTTGAGCCACTATTGCCTCCAAGATCATTAGCATGTTCTTTCTTATCAGTGTCAAGGAATTGGACTTCTTTCATTCTTTAGTGAATGCGTGAATGGTTGAATCTTTGAAGATCTCCTGGTCTTTCTCATTTAACAGAGGAAGAAAAATGATATCACCATGCAACAGACCCCTTAGTTTACTGGAATGAGGAGATCTTGCTGTCACCAAGAAGCCCCTCTTCCATGTCCCGAAAGATAAGGCTAAGAACTGGCATTTCATAGGCTAATTCTCTGCTCTGTGATTGCCGTTTTGTGTAATGGAGTAATATGTAACGTAGCCTCTATTTCCATTTCAAACACTCATGGCTTCAACTCACCAAAGGGGTTGCACACAGGATCACTGGATTCCCTATTTCTGTCCTATGTTCCCAGTATCCCAAGACAGCCTGTCTCCTAATTACATGAAAGTCTGTGCAACACCCAACACACAAGAGCCATAGATGGTTGGGCATTAGCCAACTCCTATGATTTGTTACTACGAATATAAAGTGAATTAAAGAACAATGAAATGGTACTACATGATCTGGTTAAGCTTTATAATACATTACTGTTTCAGTTTATAAACTCTCTAGAGATAATATCAGAGAAAATATATTCTCTGATAGACGGCTAGAATAGTTGGGGAAGGTACTCCCTCTACCTACAATCCTCTATTCTACCTACAATGCCCTTTTCACAACATAGGTCCCAGCAGAATCCAGGAACCACTGGGTGGATACCCCTGCTCTTTAGCATACCAATGTTTAATTCCCCATCTCTGGTATTTCCCAACTATCAAAAGAAGGGTTTTCAGTCAACCATGGTACTTATTATTTACGTAGTAAATGATACCTTTCCAATCTTGATAAATTTTATAATTTATCCTGCTTGTCATAATCTATATTTACAGATTATTTAAACAACAGCCAACAATAAATTCTTCAGAGTATTAGCTTTTATTCTGCCTTTTGAAATAAGTAGATGTGTACGTATTCATTTGTGCAAATACCACTTGTTCCCCTCTGTTGCCATTCCTATGACAGCAGTGTGCAAGGACTGTTCCTTAAGTGATTATGTTCTGATGGGAAAAGAGCCAAACAGAAACTGTCAGCTACTTCATATCCTTTCTAAACATATTTAGAAATACAAATTAACATCTAATGTGAAGATCTATAAATATAGGTGAGTAATGTGCTATAAATGTACATTTTATTTTCTTAGCTTCTCTGTGCTTTTGGCAAAATAGACTGAACCTTGTATATTGAATTTTCTTAAAAGGGATTATGTGGTTTTATGGAACTGATATGTAAATTAAGTCGTGGTAAATTGAAATACCCAATAATTAAAATCACAGGACAAAAGAGCATAAGAGAAGTAAGATAAACCATCATATATTTTTGTTAGAAGATTTTTATGTTAAGATCATTGTTGGCTTATGAAGTCAGAGAAAGTTTTCTACCAATAAAACCCCAAAGTAGTCAGCTCATTACTCTGGGTCTTGGAGGTCTCATGGTTCAGCTTCTGAGTACCCTACTGTCAACTGGAAAGTGCTTTGCCTTTGTTCTTTTTGGATAAGGGATAGGCAAGTTTCTGGCAGAGACAAATTTCAATGTTCTATTTATTTGTCATTTTCGCTTTTCAATGCATCTAATTTATAAATAGCAAATCGTTAATATGCTGAGTAGTTTAAAGAGCTTTTAAAACCACTTGAGAATGGTATAAGGAGGCTGTTTTTGTTTTCTTGCTGTGACAAAGGAATAAGGGGAAAATACTAGTCAGTGACATGTTGCAAGAGGCATACACTTTTCCACGTTTTCTTCGAATGGATGGGTTGTTCCATTGCAAAGAGGAGTGGATACTGCCATTCCCTGGTTATATAAAGAAACATAATTCTCTTGTTTCTGTCAAACAATCTTTGAATGTTTTTCACAAAATTTAATGCTTTCAGATAAGGTGAGGCAACTAACATTTAAAGAGCTATACAAGTGTTTTCACTTACATTCCTGTCTTTGTAGTAGTATATTCAGGTATATATTTCTACCAGAAAAGAAAATCAACTCTATTTTTTAGTCAATGCCAGATGATGAAACTGTGACTGTGTTAATTATGAAGAAGAAGCTGTTCTTTTCTATAGCGAAAACTATAGATGTAACCTAAGGACATTATTAGCTGACTTTGCCTCTCTCTAGGGAATAATTGTGCATTCTTGAGTATTAAAATTACTTTATACAGTGATATTGTTGACTTTTGTGACACTAGAACATTTTCTATGCTTCCTTGCTATCTGAGAGTGAGATGGAAACAAACCCATGAACTACATTAGGACATCTCTGAGCCAAGGAAAGTACCTACATTTTGTTGATTTTATTTCTCAGTTCTTTGAAATATGTTTGTTTCTTCTGCCACAGACTTAGCCCAATTTACTAAGGTGTCTCTTATCTGATCTTATCTGATAACACTCACTCTCCATACCAATTCATTCTCTAGATGAAGCCAACATGGGATTATAGAATGCATATCTGATCACACCCTCCTCCATTCTCCCATCCTACACTCTTAATTAAAAGCTTTTGGTGGCTTGTATTGTTCTTGTGAAGAAGATCAAATCTTACTGAGTGTGGTGGCACATGTCTTTAATCCCAGCACTTGGGAGGCTGGGACAAGAGGATTACAGGTTCGAGGACAACCTTGGTAATTTAGCAAAACTCTTTAAAACCTAGTGAGATCCTGTTTCAATACAAAAAGCAAAAGTGGAGCCTGGGGATGTAGGTCAGAGGTAGAACACCTCTGTATTCAATCTCCAGTACCCACCCACACACATGGGAAGATCAAATCCCTACAAGTCCTGGTACTTGGTCTGACCCTGCTTTTCATTCCTGTGTAACATACATACATCTGCCTCTATCTGTGCTTTGACCTTACTGGACTTCTTTTAGTTCTTCTCCTTTCAGAAATTTGCACAGCCCATTCTGTCTTCCTGGAGCACTTTTCCTTCTACTTTTGTCCAGTTAACTCTCATGTATCATTAATTTCTTGGCTCAAGTATCACTTGAGAAAATCACCACTGGCAAATCTTCCCTAGAGGATAGGTTTCTTTCCACTAAAATATTTTCTTTCTTCAATAAGATATATGGGTATAATAATTATTTGTCCTGTCCATGATTACTTCTACCTACTATAAGGTGGAACATAAGCTCTATGAAGAAGAAGCCATGTCTGCACTCTATTTTCTTCCAAATGTTAAAATCATAAACATCCTTCCCATGATAAAATTTTCTTAATGATATGAAAAAAAAAAATCGGGTAGTAACTGGGAGGCTGTTCTAGAATTAAGGATAGTACAACCATGACTGTGAAGTTTGTGAAAGAACTTAGTGTGGTGATCTCAGAATTAAAACCAAGTTAATGGTAGATGTTCATTGCCTCAAGGAAAGAGATGCATGAAAATTTATTTTTATGAAAACAGAAGGCTTCCAAGTTCCATGAAAAAAGAGGATGTTGATTTTTTTCATATTGAGATATAAAGAAGACCTTAAAAGACTGAGAAAAAAATTATAAGAGGGAAACCAGGAAAACGTAGTGTCACAAATATCAAAGAAGAGATGAATGGGAACCAAAAGAAGGTGTCATCAATATGTTAAATGCAGCAAAAAGTCCAATAACATGTGGGCAGGGAAAATATACCTGAAACAATAGTGTCAATGATGATTTTAGAAAAGGCTCTTTGAGTGAACAGTCAAGGATGGATGCCAATACTGAGGAAGCATGATCTCTCAGTCTGCTCCAGTGGACTAAATAACTGTGGACTAAATAACTTATAAAATAGAAATTTATTTCACGCAGTTCTGAAGATCAAATTTCCAAAGTCCATGATCAAACTGCTAGCTGATTCAGCTCCTGGTGCAAGCTCTCTTTTTGGTTTGCAGGCGGCTGCCTCTCCATGTGTCCTTATATGGGCTTTCCTCTGTGTGTGCATATGGGAGAGAAAGAGAGAGATCTGCCTTTTGTAAGGCCACTAATCTCATCATAAGTGCCCCACTCTCATGACCAAATAGACCCTAATCTTCCAATGTTTTTATCTCCAAATACTGTCACATTCATTGGGAGGTAGGGGGCTTTAGTATATAAATTTGAGGGGGGGGCAGAGAAAATGTTCAGTCTATAACAATGGAAAACTCACTGAGGAGTTTTACTGTAGAGGGGAACAGATCATTTGAATACTAGATAGAGAGGAGGTAAGAGTCTGGAGATATGTTTTCATTTTGTTTTGTTTTTGCAAGAGTGAGAGAATGTTTATATGAGAATGAGCTTAACTTGGTATAATAAGAATACCAGAAAATGCAATAGAAAGAAGGACTCTTTGAGAAAACTGTATTTGTCTCAAGCAGTGAGAACTCTGATATTAATCTTGCGGTATTGCTCATAGTTCTGAATTTCCAGTTGAGACACTAAAGTGAAACCAATTTGCCAGTCATATTTCCTCAGTTTCACTTTCAGCTCTACTACTGCTGTGACTTGAATGTGTCTCCCCCCAAAAGCATGTGTTGGAGAGTTCATCCCCAGTGTAATAGTGTTAGGAGATGAGACCTAAGAGGAGTTGGTTAGGTCACAAGGACTCCAACCTCATGAATGGATTGATGCTTACTGAAAAAGGGATTGGACTTTGAGTTCACCTTCTTTCTCTCTCTCTCACTTTCTTTGCTCTCCACCATAGAATATATAGCAATATGGTCCTCACCAGATGCCAACCCTTTGTTTTTAGACTTGCCAACGTACAGAATGGCAAGAAATAAGTGACCATGATGTATAAAGTATCCTTTCTTAGCTATTTTGTTATCGCAGTGCAAAATAGACTAAGACATCTACTTATTAGCCAAGTTATTTGCAAAAGCTACCTAATCTTAACTTCCAGAACTCTAATATGGGATTAATTATAATGAAAAGAAGAGTAACCTAGAGAGCATCCTATTGGCCTCTAACTATGAAAACTGAAGCTTCTGAATTTGGTTTCTATCCTTTTGGCAAGGCCCCTATCAGGCACTGGCCATCATTTGTGGCTGCTTTGTGTTCTCTCATTTCATGAATATCAGAAAGCTCAAGTATAACCTACCCAGGATCTTCCATAGGGTAAGACATTCCTAATACAATCACACTAAAAATTGGGTTTCAATATATGAATTTTAAAGGGTCAATAACATTCAGACCATAGAACTGGGTAAATGTAAACACACAGCATACAACTTAAGGTTTTTTTTTTTTTCTTTATTTTCCACCTCACTTTAAAACATCCTCGTTTTTGAGTCCTCTTAGTTTTATTGGTGAGCATTACCTGGATGGAAAGACACATGAGATTGACCACCAGAACATCATTAGTGACATGAGGAAGGAGGAGAGAATTGAATCAGGAGATCCTCTCAAAACAATAATCCACATTGTAAATCTACTATTGTGCTGCCTGATCCTCACTTTCAAGTGATAGTCATTGAATGTTTTCTCAGTCTCTCTGCCCCCAATTTCTTCTGACTTTTGATCTAATCTCTTTCATGGTAAATGATAGATTCCAAGAAGGTGCTTGTGTCTATGTGGAAAAAAAAAAAAAAAAGAAAGTATTAAACAAGTCACTCCTGTTAATTCAACTAAAACTTATTTGTTACTTATTATGTATCATGCAAAGTGAATGGTAATGGAGATATAAACATGGATAGAATATTGCTTACAATATATTAATATCCTGGAATATGATATGGCTTGAAAAGTAGAGGGGACAGAAGCAAAAACAGTGCAGTTCTGTAGTAGAGGAGTGTTCAGTGTGGCTGCTGGCAGAACATAACTGAAGGGACATGTAGACATGGCCAACAGAAAGCCTTTACCATCAGGACACAGGTTAAAGGATTTTCTGGATATAATTACGGCAGTTTTGACCTCTCCACTTTGATATAACTGAATATTTCTCTAATAAACTGAATATGTGTTTAAACATACCAATACCTAAATATATAAGATATATCCTAGATGTAATATCATATATAGAATAGTTGTATACATTTCCTGAGATCATAGTCATAAAATAAATCCACCCAGTGCTGGAACATAAGAAGCACTTATAAAGTATAATTTTCATTGACAAAATTGTTCTTCCTTGAGAGGTATATATATTATTTTGGTGATTTGACTCTTGCTAATTATATGCTAGTAGGCAGAATTGAGACGTTAGTTGTCAAATTTCTAAGAGTCTGTATTGATTAATAGCTGTACCAACACATACACAAAGATCCAGGCACACATTAATGTAGTATTACAAAGTGGACACGGGCCAAAATAATTGTAACATTAGGTGTTATTTATCAGTTGTGTTTTATAAACTGTGATATGTGTGTGTTTGTATATGTCTTATATATTGTAATAAATAAATGGTATTAAATATATGAGGTGTTAATGTAATGTTTACCATATAGCAGTCATTTAATATATAATGATAATTATCCTCTATCTGTGTGACCTAGAGTGACTGTCATTGAAGACCTGTGTTTTTAACAAGCTAAGGTTTTCTTTTTAATTTTTTGATTAACGTTAGTCAGGGTTTTAACATTAGCAGCTCTTAAGGCTGATTATGCTTTGGACACCTGAGGATGTCAATCCTCTCCTCAGGCAGTCTGATGTATACCAGGGAGCCAAGAGGAAATACCTTGATTATAAAGTTATCCAGGTTATTTTCAAATAATTGCAAGTAAACAGGAAGCAATGAACTGACATTCTCAAATACTTAAAAAATGTAGCCCTATTGTTTCGTTGATTTGCAAAGTTGCTGTAGCAATTACTGCTTGTTTATTCAAGGGCTGCTTCATTTATACAAGCCAACTTTTCTTTTTAATCGATGAGAGTTTTCTTCTAATTTTGGTCATGCCCAGGTATTTGTAGTCATCGCTCACCATGTAAGGACATGTCCTAAGGTAGATCTCACATTGCATGCAAGGAAAATCTACTCCCAAATCCTGTGTCTCTTGAAATAAGGTGCACCTGCTGTTAAGGTCAGATGGCTTAGATTTATAATGGAGGAAAAAGCCTATGGAATTTAATCTAAGTGATGGCTTACCATCTCCCCTATGTTTAATGCCTGCCTAGGAGATTATATTGACATTGCTGCTAGGCGTGCAGGTTTATCTATGACAGGAAGACAGGAAATACAAAACCACATTGTAACACTGTACTTAGTCTTGACTGTTTCATGACAAGAAAGTATGCAAACTTCATAAGTGTTTAGAAGATCAACGATCACTAAGAATCAAATTTATAGGTATATAAACATTTAAAGTGTTTAGTCACACTAGATACACTCTGTTGCTAAAATATTTTTCTTTTTTCTTTTTGGTATTAGGGATTGAATCCAGGGGCATTCTACCTCCAAGCTATACCACCACTCATTTTTGTTTTTGTTTTTGTTTTTTTTTTTATTTCTTGAAATGGAGTCTTGCTAGGTTGTTGAGAGTCTTGCTACATTGATAAGGCTGGCCCTGAACCTGCAATCTTCCTGTCTCAGCTTCCTTCCCAAGTGCTGGAATTACAGGCATGTCCCATCACATCTCACCCTTAAATATCTTTAAAAAGAGCCATGGAGATTAAAATTAAGTTTCTAGTGCCCATCCCTGCTTGCTTAATACCCAAAAAGCTGCTGTCACTAAGAATGCTAAATTTTAGGTGGATCCCAGCTCAATTCTGAAGCGAAACTCAGTCATCCTAGACAAATATGAGATTGCCAGTGACGATAGCTTATACCTGTGAGCCTGGGGGAGTCCACAGCTTCTTCAAGCATGCCTCAGTCTTTATCTTAAAGTAGCGATGATCATAGTATTAATGTGTGTTATAAGAAATAAATAGGGTTACATATACAGGGTATTAATATAGTTTTGCCATATGGTAGTCATTTAATATATATTGACAATTATCCTCTATTTGTGTAATCTAATGGGACTGTAACTGAAGACCTGGATTCTTCCTCTGGCACTTAAAGGAAGGAGTTGTTGGGGGACTGGGAGGTCTGCATTGTACAAGGTCCTTAGATTCATTTCAAACTGACAACAAAACTTCTGGTGGTTTTGTGCTATCATTCTTACAGCATGTGATCCAAACATGAGTATCTTATTTGCCTTTGAAGTAAAATGTATGCCTTATTTATTTATTTATTTATTTATTTATTTAGGTACTGGGGATTGAAATCAGGGGCATTATACCTCTGAGCTACACCCCCAGCCCTTTGTATTTTTATTTCAAAACAGAGTATCCCTAAGTTGCTGAGGGTCTTGCTAAGTTGCTGAAGCTTCCCTGTGATTCTCCTGTTTCAGACAAGTACTGGAATTACAGGCATGTACCACTATGCCTGGTTTCTTTTATTTTTATTACTTTTATTTATACTAAGTCTGGAATGGCAGGGAAACTAAGCTGATATTCTTTATTGAGGACGTAATATAATAGCTTGTGTAAAGTTTCCATCAGAGTGATTCCAACTTAGGGATGTTACATTCAGAAAACTACATTTCCATAGCTCCATCCTGTAGCCACCATCTCCAAATTTAGACAGCAGTTTCATTCTTTAATCACACAGCTTGGTGATCCAATAGTTGGAATTACTTTCCTACTTTCTGTTTCTTCCTCCCCAATCATTTTGCACCTTTTCCACACTTTGGGGAATTCATTATGTTACAAATCCCCAGGAATGCCTTATCTGTCATCTCTTTCCTTCCTCCTGTTTTATTTTCCCATCTTCACCTGTGCCGCCATACCGACTTGATTAGTTTTTGTTTCCATCTTTTACCTCCTGGTTTGTGCCTGTTCTTTGTCCATTCTCTGAGTCTTTATCACCAAGGTCTAGTATCGGGTCTGAAAATGGCAAATTCTCCCTACAGTCACCAGGCAGGGCAGATGCCAGAAGGGATGACCAGATTCTTAACCTCAGGATTACTCTAGGCTAGCTGATGGCAAGGGGCAGGAGTTTTCTAGATAAGGAGAAATGGTGAAGAATAGGAAGATTAGGAAGTTACAATGTCAATATTCAGTTGTTTTTGTTATCACAAAAATTGATAAACCTATATAAGGTGGGCATTCATAATCTATTTTTTGCACCTCTGGGGATTAAGCCTAGGAGTGCTCTATCACTGAACTACCCCTTTTAATTTTGAATAAGGGCCTTTCTAAGTTACCCTGGCTGACCTTGAATTGTGATCCTCCTATCTCAGCCTCACAAGTACTGGGATTGATGGTGGGATGGGATGTGTCACCACACCCAGCTTAATAATCTATTTTTGCAGGTGAAGAAACTGTAACTCAGAAAATGAATGTTATTAGCACATGCAACCATTACTAGTATTTTAAAAGTTCAAGTGTGTTCGGCTGTTTCTCACCACTTGAAATTTCCATGCTTATGATATTTAGGAATAGATTATAAGATATTCATGAAAGCAACTGGATTAATTACAGTAACATAACATACTATTCTATTCTATAATATGCTCCATATGGTTGTAAAAGTTTAAATCTCCAGGACTTCCAAAGGTCCATGTGTTAAAGCCTTGGTGTCCAGGGTGATTTTCTTGGGAGGTAGTGGAGATTTTAGAAAGTGGGGCCTTGGGGGAGGTCCTTTGGTCATTGAAGGTATGCCCCCTAAGGGGAATTATGGGACCCAGGTCCTTTCCTATTCTCTTTGCTCCCTGGCTCAGACGAAGTGGTTTTTCTCTGCTACATGCTCCCACTATAATGTGCTGCCTTGTCACAGGCCCAAAGCGACAGGGCCAATAGTACTGTGAACTGAAACCTTCAAAATGTGAACCAAAGCAACCCTTTTCTCGTTATAGGATAATAGTCACATATACTTTATTAAAGTGATGGAAAGCTGATTAATACAATGTTTTCAGACTGTGTTCACTTTACGAAAGCCATTAAGGCCATGTGTGGTGGCACATGCTTGTAATCCTAGTCCTAGGGAAGGTGAGACCAGAGGATTTGGGTTTGTGGCCAGCCTCAGCTATTTAGTGAGGCCCTCTGCAACTTAGTTAGACCCTGTTTTAAAATAAAGAATAAAAAAATAGGGCTAGCGGTGTAGTCTGGAGGTAGAATTCCCCTGGGTTCAATCCTTAGTTCTGAAAAAAAAAAAAGTCATTAAATAAAATGTTTATTTGTATCAAAGTAAGAAAGTAAATATATTTTACACATTTTTATTTTTTTCCTTTTTATGGTACTGGGGATTGAACTTGGGGAGGGGTTCTACCTTTGACCTACACCTCATCCTCTCTTTAAAAAATTTTAAATTTTGAAACAAGATCTTGCTAAGATGCTGAGGCTGGTCTCAAACCTACACTCCTCCTGCCTCAATCTCCCAAGTACTGGAGTTACAAGAGTGTATCACTGTACCATGTCACTGTACCTGGTTATAATTAACACTGTTAATCGGAAACTCTGCTTCTTGAGCTGAGGAAGTTTCTTGTCAGAGTACAGAAAAATCTTATGGGCAGCAATGCAAGAATTAGAGCCAGTATCTGTGAGAAATGGAATGACAGCAGGCATATCTCTCCCTCTCTGTCTACTTTACTCCTTGGGGCTTAAATGGTTTCTTGTTTCTGCTATACATGTCCACATCATTTTTATCGAACTGGAGATTAACTTCTTGCTATTCTATGTACATACAGCTTACCATGGCAACCTCTGAATATAATTTTCCATCTCTCAGTCAACATAACCTTTGAACACAACCTCACAACAATAAAAATCCCACTTCTTGTGATTTTATTTCAAATTCCTTGAAAGTAGACTAAGAATGGCTGAATTGGTTTTAATTCTCTACCTTCACCCCAAATGCCTATGGTCTGCAGATGAAAGTCTTTTGCCAAATAGATCTGCTCCTCTGAGCTCAGGGAGAACGTATTTTACTAAAAAGAAGCATGGACATAAATAGAACAATTGACAACCTGGGTAGTTCAGGAAAAAAGAAAGATATTTAATGATCCATTTGTCCTTGCAGTCTATCTGATCCCCTAATTTCAATGTGGGCAATTTGAATGGCTCAGCTAAACATTCCAGGTTTTAGTAGCTGGATTCTGGTGAAAGTGTAATATGTTGGTATTTCCTGGTCACCGAGTACAGGAATGCCTTAGATTTAATAAGTTGTTTTCATAACTCATCAGTAAAATTCAGTGAGATAAAATATTGAGCAATATCATTTTTATTACCATTTTATAGCTGGACACAGTGGTGTTCACCTATATGTCTGGTGCTTGGGAGAATGAGACAGGACTTCAGGTTCTTGGCCAGTCTCAGCAACTTAGCAAAAACCCTCAGCAACTTAGTGAGACCCTTTTTCAAAAATATAAATAAAAAGGGTTGCGGGTGTAGCTCAGAAATAGAATGCATTTGAGTTCAATCCTGTACACACACACACACACACACACACACACTTTTTTTCAGGTGTTTTTAGTGTCAAGCACTGACGAATCTATTATAATACTATCCCACTTGCAAGCCAACAGTTTGTGCTGCAGCAGTGTCATGGGTGGTGGCAGAAGGGAGGAGATTTCTGGATCAGACACAGTTGTTGACTCACAGCAATAGTGGTAGCCAAAATTTCAGCATTTGTGTTGGGCTTTGAGCCTCAGTTTTTAAAGGGCCATGCAAAGAGAGATAAGGGACATCTATTGAACCAAAGGGTGATGCTGTAGGGGGATTCTGATCTAGGGATCCCAATTCTTTTATACTGAGCAATGAGCCTGATTTTGCTCCTAGAGGGAGATACAATCTTTATTATGCTGAGCAGAATCAAACCTGCCCTTTTTCCCTGAAAGAACTGCTCCCTGTGTCTTTATCTCCCAAGCTGTTTTGTATGTCAGCCTTTGAAGGAAACTGTCTACAAAGAGAGAATTAATGTCTCTACTTACATGATATGCAATACCAGGAGAAACTCATAAAAAATCATCTCACAACAGTTGTGAGACTATTGTTTCTACAAGCATTGATATAATATTTAATAATGTTCAAAATCATGTGAAACAATGGACAAAAAAAATTTATGCCAGTTTTGTTGTTGTTTGTGGTGGTACTGGGGATTTAACTCAGGGGTTCTCTACCACTGTGCTACATTCCCAGTCCCTTTTAGTTTTTTATTTTGAGACAGGGCTCCACTAAATTGCCAGCGCTGGCCTCCAACTGGCAATCCTCCAACCTCAGCCTCCAGAGTTCCTAGGATTATAGGTGTCTTCCATCATGCCTCTTTTATGCCAGTTTTTGCTCAATTAATTTCTAATTTTTCTCCACCAGTCACAGCCTTAAAAAAAGGTGACATGAGAATCCCTTCTTTTGTGACTAAATTAGGTCAAAATAATCTTATGAGAAGTCAACTTGACACACAAAAAAATCAACTTCTTTTTCTTCCTTATTGATTTAATCTTATTTCCAAGATAAAAAATGCATGAGAGATGGGGAGCTTTACTGATTTTTTAGCAGTCAGGACAGTTTTCGCTGTACTTGATCCTTTAAAATGGAGTTCTTATCAGTTTCTGATTCATAACTATTCCTGATATAAATTAGAATTTATAAGAAAAAATAATGATTTTTTTCATGATTATAGTAATGGATATTTTCAATGTGTTGACATTATTTAGAACTCACAGTGACTTGATATATAGGCAGGGTAGATATTTGTGTCTTGCCTTGAGGGATGAGGTGGGAAGTAGAGTGCTCAGTGGCCTGCCTACTCACAGGACTAATTGGGGAGCTGGATCCCAGTCTTCTTATTCCCAGTCTCATTCTCTTTCTACTACCTTGTGGAATATTTTCCTTAGAAACAGAGTGGAAGAAGAAACTAAATTATACATAGGAGCAGAGAGAATGTTCCTGTAGTTGGAGCAGAAAGTGCATTTGTACAGCAGCATGCTAAAAACTTGGATGAATTCATGGGCACTTTATTTGAAGAAGTTCAAGGATATAATCTCCTCCCTTCATAGAAAACCTATTGAGGAAATAATTCTTTATGCTCAAAAGCTCTGTGATGGAAAGTACAGAACTTGCTAGATTTCTATTCAGGTGTGAAGTAGGGGTCTAGGAAAAACGTTGTAAGAGAAGCCAATCTGTATTTTTTATCTTAATAAAACTGTAGAGATTTTAACAGATGGCAGAAGATTTCTAGGATTTTTTAAAGTAGTATTGTGTTTTTTACTCAGCCTTATAACCCTTGAAATTCTTGGAAAATAGGTGCAGGTAATTTGGGTATTTCTCAAGCTTGAATATAATTATTTAGCTTTTTATGTATAGGCCATAAAATATGCAAGTAATAATAAAAATTAAAACAGGTACTAAAAATTAAAACAAAACTGGTCAGAGATTTATGTTACAAAAGTCAATTGTTTTCAAATGAGGATGAAATAGAAAAAAATTTTAATTGAAAAATACATCCTTTGAAACTAAGTCTGAATGAGGTAGCAAGGACTGGTTGGCTATATGTTCCTGTGTGTATGTGTGTATACATGTGTATGTATGTGTGCATGGGTGTGGCTTCCAATCAAAACTTTGCTAGATTTAATGTGAACATTTCTTATCTTCTGATTTTTATAATAATTAATTTATCAAATTAATTAGCTGAGCTCTCAAAAGCATAGGGAGCTAGACTGAATCTTGAAGGCATAAGTAATTATGTAACTAGGCTGTTATCTATTAGCTGAAGATAAAATAATAGAAGCTTTATGATGACTGGATGGAGGAATTTGGAGCCACAACATGGAGAACCTCAGCTCAATAACACAAAAGCAAAAGCTACTTCTCAGGCAGTGAGCTTCTTGGAGGACAGAAATGTGTCAAAGGGAACAATGAGGACCATGGTGGCTACCTAGGGTGAACTTTGAACTTACCATAACAGTGAGGTATATTTTTATTATTTTTCTTTGTTTAATCATCAAAATATACAGTGATCTTAGAGAGTGAAAGGTATGTGATTTGCTCAGGATCTGAGATTTAACTCCAAAAACCAAAATCCAATCCTAAATTTAAAATCCTCTTTTCAGTCAATTTCATTAGTGCTTGAATTGAGCTCTCTTATAGATCTAAAAACTCAGTTCTGTCTATGTCTTCAAAAAAATTAATTATGCTTAAAGTCTGGACTCAATGAAAAAAAAATGCTAGCCATAGAACAATTTTGAATGTGGTAGCATGGTATGTGTGACTGTGTGTGTGTGTGTGTGTGTGTGTGTGTGTGTGTGTGTGTTACCTTTTGAAAAATCATTTTCATCATTTGTTGAAGTTTATGTCCACACTGATTAAATCTGAAAATGGACATATCATGTGATTTTAAATATCTGTTATGTGTTCTTTTAGCTAGGTAGGTGGCTATAACAAAATGCCACAGACCGAGCGGTTTAAACAACAGAAATTTGTTAATTTTCTCACAGTTCTAGAGACTGGGAAGTCTAAGCTGGAGGTCCTACTAGGTCTGGCTTCAGTGAGTGCTGTTTCTGGCTTGGGGATGGCCATCTTCTCCTCATTATGTCCACACAGGATTTCTCCTCTGCGTGGGAACAGAGAGCAGCTCTGGTATCTCTCCCTTTCTTTATAAGGATACCAGTGCCTTCTGCTTTGGACCCATTATTATGACCTCATTTAGCCTTAATTAACTCTAGAGTAGCCCTGTCCCTAAATATAGTCACATTAGGGCTTAGGGCTTCAACATATGCTTTTGAGCAGACACATTTTAAGTATATAACATTTGTATGCTATGAACTATTTTAACTATTTTTCAAATAATGAAAGGATGCTAAGTGTAATGTGTTTATGTATAATTGTGTGCTGCATTTATATAAACATTTATGTCTGATATAGATTTTACATACAGTACTTTTAACATCTAAGAAGATGAATAATTTAAAATTTTTTTTCAAGACTCAAAAACAAGTTAAAAAAATCCAACAATGATATGTAGCAGGATAAACATGAATACTTCCAAGAAAGTAGAAAATACTTAGGGTAAGAAAGGGGAGCAGGATGGGAGTTAGGGGGAGGCTCACTGAGTACTGTGTACATGTATGTCTCTACCACTCTGAACTTTATTATAATGTATGATCACAATGCACCAATAAAATAAGAAAAAAGAAACATGCACGAATAATGTCATGACCTTTTTTATCTTAATCCTAAAATGTGTAGATTATCTGAAATTGGAATGATGTAAATACTTGATTTGATTAATATATATATATAATGTATATATGTGTTAGTAAAACTAATAATGCTCTGTTTTAAGTTTTCGAACATTTCATATGTATTTATTAAATTTCAAAATACATTTATCTTTTTAGTGGCCATGTGCTTTGGTAATTGAACTCATGGGCTATAGTCTTTATCTTTGGGTTCAAATCCTAGTTTTACCACTTACCACTATTTAACCTTGAGAAATCTGCTTGACCCATTTATGTTCTCATTTTCTCATCTGTGAAGTAAGGAAAATAAAGTGCATACCTCTTTGGGTTGTTGTGCAAATCAATGAAATAATAGCTGTTGAACAATAAGAACAGTACCTGGTTCAGTTCATGTTAGCATCTATTGTTTTCTCCCACACAATTAGGTCTAGATCATTTTTAATTTTAAAGAAAATCATCTGCCAAAGTATACATACTATTTTGAGCCACTCAAATATATTTCAAATGACCTATGTGTGATCTATCTGCCATATGTATACCTATGCAAAGGGAGAATTATTAAATGTTAGCATTTTGAGTGTAAACAATTTAAGGAACTGTTAACACACAATTTTGTTCCTTAGACACTGAGAATTAAAATACTACTAAAGGACAGAAAGATATTTTGACATCTGTGAAAACACTAAAATGAGTAAAAACAATGAACTCTTAAGGGTGGCACTGAGTAGCCTGGTCTGTTATCATTGGGCTGTTCTCTCCCTTTACAGTCCTCAGAAAATTCTTTCACAATTATTAAAATTAAGAATTTAAAGGGTGAGAGGAGTAAGATTTTACGACTGCTAATGATCAAAGTGTTGTGGTCTTTATCTTTCCTGGATTTCTTAGAATTGGCTGGTAGAAGCAAGTGAGTTTGCAAAATGTAGTTTTGGAAACCACTGGAAGTTCCTGAAACCCTTTCACCTGATCCCTGAGGTCAAAACTGTTTTCTTAGGTAGCACTAGGTAGTCATTGCTTTTTTCTTTTCTTTTTTTTTTTTTTTTTTTGCTGTGTTGATATTTGGCTTGACGATATAGAAGCAATTGAGGGCAAAACTATTGATACCACAGTAGAAATTAAGGCAGTCATGGCACATTATACCCAGTTCCACTCAAGGATGTCCTTGAGGGAAGAATGAAAATTAATAACCTTACTAAAATCTTGACCCGGCAAATTTTTAATATGTGGAAAGCATAGAAATATGTGGAAATCACTTCTGCTGGATACTGCAGTGTGATGCTTGGTTTCACAATAAGAATTTGTGCGACTGCCTGAGTTACAAGCCAAATTAATCATTTTTTTTTTTTTGGAGCACTGTTTAAGCTTGAAAAAACATCCAACATACTAAATTTATTCAAACTTGAGTATATACTAGATATTTTCTCAAAAATGAACAAAATGAACCTGTCACTTCAAGTAATACAACTGATAGTATCTGTAGCTAATTTGATATTTCAAACAAAAATTAGAATTTACAACTTGTGTCCTCATCTTAGATTTGCCATCTTTCTAGTACTTAATGGCTTTTATATTTTGATCTGTAGTAATATTTATAATTTTTAAATAATTTAATTAAATTTCTTAACATATGAAACATCTTAAGAACTCAGTGTTTTCAAAATTTTCAAACATGATGTTACAGAATCGTGTATGAATAAAGAAAATTTTCATTCAAAATGAAAAATATATTAATATAAAATAAATTATTGATTTAATATAGCATTGCATTAAATGTTTATTTTCTATAAGTTCAGAATCTGCATGGTAACTATCCACTATAAATTGCTACAGGTTGCATTTTGGTATGGTATTAATAAAAAAAAATACGTAATCATCTGAAAGGGTATTAAAATATACTTCAATGTCGGGGGCCTAGTTCCGCGGGCTAGACCTCGCCTCTAGATGGCGCCTGGCAGAGTGCCAGAAGCCGATGCCGGATAAACATTCTAGGGCTGTGCCACACCAGAGCGCATGCACCAGCACGCCCGACTCGTGGCCGGGCCAGGTGAGAGCTGTATGAGACACCTCGTGGCTTAGGCTGGGGCAGGTATAAAAACCTCCACCTCTCGCATAGAGAGAGCGCGGCTGAAAGCGCGGCTGAAAGAGCTGCTGGGGAAAGGCTGGTTGGGAAGTTGCTGGGCTGGGAAGTTGCTGGGAGAAGTTCTGGGAGGAATTGGTTGGGAAGAAGAAGCGGTTGGGAAGAGGTTGGCCGGGTTGCTGGGGAAGTCCTGGGAAGAAAGTT
>PVLC010000237.1:0-257150 GCA_004027655.1 Graphiurus murinus | reverse complement strand
GTACTGGGGATTGAACTCAGGGGCATTCTACCTCTGAGCTACACCCCCAGCCCTATTTTTTATTCTTTATTTTGAAACCGAGTCTCACTAAGTTGCAGAGTGCCTCACTAGGTAGCTGAGGCTGGCCGCGAACCCGGATCCTCCGGTCTCAGCCTCCCGAATGCTGGGATTACAAGCGTGCGCCACCACGCCCGGCTCCACAAGTGAACACTTTTAACCACCATGTCTATCGCCTTCCAGTGGTTTGTAGAAGGAATGGTCCCAGCCAGTGACCAGTGTGCATACCTTTCTCTAACTGTGCTTACCTTCTTCCCCATGTTTCCCCACCATGAGTAAGTATGTTTTCAGGCCCATACAAGATCTAAGGTCATGGCCCTCATCCTTCTCTGCAGTGTAGGGTAGTTGTGGGTTGAGTATGTCTAAGGAGCCAAGAGCCCTGGTGTTTGACTGATTATACTTTAAGGACATAGATTCAGAATCCAGTATGTGCTTTTGGTGTGTGTGGTAGGTGGGTAGCAGGAATCAAACCCAGGGCCTCATGCATGCTATGTGAGCATTCTACTACCAAGCTACACCCCTAACTCCAGAGTCTAATACATCTTGAAAGAAGAGCATTTGTTCCGACTTTTCATCTGTAAAAGAGAGAGTAAGCCAGGCATGGTGGCACACATCTGTAATCCCAGTACTTGGGAGGCTGAGACAGGAGGATCATATATTCCAGGCCAGCCTCAGCAGTATATAGTAAGGTCCTCTGCAACTTAGTGAGCCCCTGTTTCAAAATAAAAAATAAAATAGGGCTGGGGGCATAGCTCACAGGCAAAATACCCCTGAGATCAATCCCCAATATCTCCCGCCACACACACACACAAAGAGAATAATCCTGCCCCATGCAGTGGTAAACAAAAAGGGTGAAAAGGGTTTGAGAACTTCTGCCACTGCATCTTCCTTTGAACTACATAGCCTGCTTTACTAATATTTCTGTTACTTTTCTTATGGAAATTAGCATTGTGGTGCTTCTGCTCTGCTCTCTCACAGCTGCACATTAAAGAGGCATGTGCCTTGGTAGGCAGCTTGTTTGGGTATTTTCATTTAAAGAAAGGAGGCCTTAAGTGCTTTAAAATCAGCTATCCATGGACTTCTGGGAGCTCATTTGCTGTTGTTTAAAGCCTTAATGTAAAATGCTGTGCTCGTTAGCTTTCCATTGCTGTAACAAACACCTGAGATACTGAGGTGTCAACTTAGAGAGGTTCATTTTGGCTCACAGTTCTGGGTGTGTCAGTTAATGGTCAGCTGGCCTCACTGCTTTTGGGATCTATGGGGAGGTGACACATCATGGCAGGGGGTGTATGGAACGAAGCCACTATCCTTGTGACCAGGATATACCAGAGAGAAAGAAGGGACTGGGGTACCACTATCCCCATTGAAAACACACCTCCAATGACCTAAAGACTTCCCAATAGCCCCCACTTCCTAGGGGGTCTACCAACAGCCTCAAATCGGGGACCAAGCCTCTAACACATGAGCCTTTGCAAAACTTTCCAGATGCAAACCCTAGTAAATACTGTTAGATGCTAACTGTAATGAGCTTACCGGCCTCCTTCCCTACCCTTCTCCTCCGTTCAGCACCTGCCATGCTCACATTCACTTTTGAGACCTCAGAAAGGAGACAGCCTCCTACCTTCCTCTTATCACAAGGAATGGAATGCCATTTTTTAAAAAAAAATGGTTTGCATTTAAAACAAGTGAATTGTATGTTATACAAATTACTCAATAATTTTTAAAGAAAAATGAAAACAGTCATATAATTGTGTAAACAAATGGGCATGGCTATGTTCCAATAAAATTTTATATACAAAAGAAATCTAGATTCCAGACGTGGCGCTATTCACACAGGGCTGGGGTGGGTGGACTATTTAATCTTATCTGTAAGAGCCCAGACTTTGGAGTAAGATTCAGTTTGAATCAAGGGCCCTCCCATTCACTGTGTACCCTGGACATGTTACTACGCCCCTTGTGTCTCAATTTTCTCCACTGGGAATAGTGTTGATCCCTCTTGCTGGTTAGAGGATGAAAGGAGAAGATATTCATAACACAAATGGGCAAAAGTGAGCAGCTCCCTTCTTATACCAGCACTGTGGGTGAGGCCTGAGGCTGTAGAAAGGAAAATGCTACCATCCCTGCCCTCCAACAGCTTATACAAATGTATACTTCCCTATAGACATGTGCTGCATCATGAGACAGGCAAACACTGGTGCTGGTGAAGCGTGAGAAAGGCCACTATACACAACACAGAGGGGGCAGCCAGGGTCACCTGCCACAGTCCAGAGGAAGCAAAGTTTGAGCCTTGTCTGATGAAAGGACATAAACCCTGCCTCAGGCAACCTGGGCTCCAACCCCAGCTCTGCCTCCTACTTCTGTGTAACCTTAACAGAGAAACTCCACCTCACTGAGCTTTGGGGGTTGTCCCCTCTGCAAAGGAAGACCATACACAATGCTTAATTTGCAGGGCTATTGTGAAGTTTACAGGAGATAATGACCATAGGTGTGGTGGCTAAGTTTAAGGTGAGTTTAGGAACTGAGCTTGATGTCAGATTAGGGTTAGCTTTATTAAAAATTGTAAAAAGTAACCTATGAATCTCTACATGATTTGCATAAATTAGAAGTAATTCAGTGTATGCACATGTGTGTGTGCTTGGATTTATATTTAAAGCAGACCCATTTAAGGCAACTGACTCCTACCAAAGGCCCAGGGGAGGTCAGGTGGACTGAACCCCACATCACTGCAGCCATCCTCCTCCCTGGCCTAACGTGGATTTATAGAACTGATTTTTCCTAAGTTGCTCTAAGTGCTTTAGGTGTACTATCTGATTTACCTTTATGACATTCCAATGTGGTTAGAGGCAGGCAGCATTATTTTCATTTTATCGATACAGCGATTAAGGCAGAGAAGTGAACTAACTCAAGTCCCCAGCACTGTAGGACAGAACAGGACCTCGAAGGTCATTTAGTCTGACGTCCATTTGGGACTCTCATACCCTCAGCAGCATTTTTGCCAAGGCCATAGCCACTGTTTGAGTATCTCCAACATCTAGAAGACTTGGGTGCCAATCCCAGGTCTACCATTAACTAGCTAGACAAACTATTGATTTGTCCAAGCTGCCACAGCTTCATATATGAAATGAGAATACTATGCACCTGCTTCCCAGAGTTGTTTTGGAGGGTCAATAAGTAGATGATAATAGAGAGAAAGGCATTTTGGCAAATAGAAAGTACTTTACACATGTCAGTTGTCATCAAGATCACTATTACCATAAACACTTGTTACCTGACAAGCACCACTGTGTGTCCTTGCTGGACTAAATTGGTACAACCCCTGGGTGGACACACTAGTCTTAGCTATCAGCATTTAAATATATACATACCTCTTGGGACACAAATTCTACTTCTAGGAGTGTATTCCACAGAACTATTTCCATATGAGTAGTAATACATATGTTCAAAGATATTATCCAGCACCACATCATTAGTAATTTAAAAACACTAGAAACAATGTTAGTGTTCTTCAGTAGGGACTTAATTAAATATCTTATAATAAGGAATATAATGAAATAGACTGTTGCATTTTTAGGAAAATGAAGTATTTCTATACATACTGGTATGTATTAAACCCTAAGATGTATTATTAACCAGGAAAGTCAGCTGCAGTATAACCTATGCATCCTGGACCATGGTATTAAAAAAGAAAAGTGAATATAATATATCCACTCATATACACAGGTGTATTCTTACACTGCATCTGGAAAAACATGCAAGAGATTGGAACAGTGTTTACCTCTTGGGAAGGAAGTCAGAGAGCTACTTTCTAGTGTATATATTTTAGTATTGTTTTAATTCTTTTCACCAGGAGGCTATGCATTCTTTTTATAGAAACAGAAATAAAAGAACTATAAAAATGATGACTCCCTAACTAGATATTGGGTTTCGGGAGGACAGACTCACATCAATTCCTTATCTGTCTCAGTAAATAGCATCCCCCCAGCCACCGGCCAGTCCTCAGAGGTCCCCTCACCTCCTACTTTTCTAGGGTCTAATCACCAACAAATCCTCTCTGCTGTGCTTTTGACATAGATCCCTTTTGCTACCGCTTTGACACTCTGTGAACCACTGTCATGTCTCCACTGGTGTTTCTGTTCTACCCTCCATTCCTAGAGTCTCTTCCCCACAAAGCAAAAGGCCCACATTAAAACCTAAGTCAGATTCAGTCACTCTCTGCTGAAAACCTCCCAGTATTTCTCCATCTTACCCTGTGAGAAAGCAATAGGTCCTACCATCACCTCTAAAGATCTGCACAGCCATGGCCTCAGCCACTCCACTGAAACATCTCCTAACTTAACCCCCCTGCCCATGCTACTACAGCTGCACTGGTGTTTGGTGTCCCTTGAGATTGAGCCATGTGGCAGACTCTCACTTCCTTAAATGCTGCCCTATCCTTCTCTTCCTCATCTTCTTAAAGTAGTATCCCTATTACTCCTCATTCCTCATTCTACTACCTTCTTTTACATGAAAATATTCCCCATCTGAGAGTTTTTTTTTCTTTAATTTGTAGTTTCAGCTCCCTCCATTAGAAAGTGGACTTCAAGATCATTCTCAGAACAAAGCACACAGAATCTCTAATAAACACCTAATTCTGTTCTCCACAAAGTTTCTTGAAGGCTGAAACTATCTCTGGAGTGACACCAGATGTCGGAACCTAGTATAGTCCCTGATGTTTGCTAAATGAATGAATGAATGAATGAATGAACAACAACAATGAATGGATCTGAGTCTCAATGTTGTTACATGTATAACAAGGTTAGAACATGAGTCTTCCCAGGTCATTATGAGGCTTTTGTAGGTCAAGTGTTAAACAGTTTTGGTTTCTCCTTCCACCGCAAATGGGATTAATAATAAATGCCTCTGTAATATGGAATGTAATTTTAATAGGAATGGAAAAAGTGAAAACACAAGCGATCACGTTCATTTTTTAAATTTCATGCAAACGCAGATCAAACACATTCCAAGTGAAAAGTGACAAGAATTCGAAAGAAACATTCATCACAGACATTTGGGTATTAAAGTCACTGGACTAACAAGCAGCTTTCTTTCTTTTTTTTTTTTTTTTTTTTTTTTTTTTGCGGTACTGGGGATTGAACTCAGGGGCATTCTACCTCCGAGCTATACCCTCAGCCCTATTTTTTATTCTTTATTTTGAAACCGAGTCTCACTAAGTTGCAGAGTGCCTCACTAGGTAGCTGAGGCTGGCCGCGAACCCAGATCCTCCAGTCTCAGCCTCCCGAATGCTGGGATTACAAGCGTGCGCCACCACGCCCGGCTACAAGCAGCTTTCTTTCTAAGCAGCTTTATTTCTATGTCCACCTCACAAGTTCAGAGTGTGCTAAACACAGTGGAATACAAATTTGAAACATCAAAAAATAAATAAATAACCTTTGGATAGCACTTTGACTCTTGGAAAAACAGCTTTTTTAATTATTCTGTCCACTAATTTTAAGCAGCTAATGAGCACTGTTTATGAATCAGCTACTTTCAAGGATACCCAGATACCAAGGAGCTGTTTGATGGAAGAGATAAACAGTTTGAATCTTGTACATTTGATCCTGGAAGAATGATCAGATATTACAATTTCAACTTTACTGTTTAAAAAACTGAGGGACAGAACTTCACTGATATTTCACAAACAGATATAAAGACAAATCCTAGTATTTGCCCCCTTCTGACTCAGGGACCTGGTGTGAGTTACTTATGTTCTCTATATCCCCCTTTATTCATCTGATGGATATTTGTATTAATAATTGGTCCTTCTTCAGGTGGATTAAATGGGTTAATGTAAGGTTTTAAAAAAGCTAATAAAGCACTTGGTATATACTATCCCTTAATAAGTGCCAGTCATTATTATCATCACTTTTATTAACATTATTCCTAGTATTAGTATTAGATTATTTAAACCATGTGATTAATAGGTTTTAGAACTGATTTCTAAGCCAGATTTTCTAGGATGAATATCTATGCACTTTCCATGAAAAAAGGGGGTTGGTAAACAGCAATTCAGGGGCATCAACTCCAGCTTTCCTTCTAGTGACTAATGGCCACCCTGCCTCTCATTAAAAATTAACCTATGAAGCACCTGTTACCATTAGACAAACCCAGTGTTGAGTCCCACCGTTACTCTCTAACTTTGCACATCAGTCATTCAGACCTCTGGGGCAACAGAGAGAAAGTCTTGGCCTTTTGTGTCACGAGAACCTTTTGAAGCTAGTGATTATATTCTGACAGGTCTCCAGGATGATTAACAACTTGAGTTTCCAGCATGAAATGGGTCACACTTGAAATACATGCAAGCTACGTACAGAATTTATGGTGACATTGCTCATCCTAAGCAAAGGGGCTGTGCCATTTTTATTCACTCGCTCCACATCCATCAAGCCACATTTATGTGTCACGAACTGGGCTAGACAGGGGGCCACAGAGAAGAAAACACAGTCCTTGCTCTCAACGTCTTACATTAGAAAAATGCTCACATGTTCTCCTTGTGAGGATTTTCTTTCTTCATCATTCTAAAGGATGTCTTCTGGTCCAATTCTGTCATTTTCTGGAAGAGTAAAGTGAGGCCCAAAGATAGAAGGTGACTCACCCAAGGTCATAAAGTTAATGGCAGGCTGGACCAGATGTCAAGGCTACATATTGCCAAGATAATACTCATCCCTACTCTCCAGAGATACTTCTCCATTCCTAAGCCAAGTTCTAATCTTAGAAGGGACATATCCATTTCATAAGAGAATTTAACATAGATTTGCTAAATTTGTATTTGTACAAATGCTCCCGGGTTGATGTGTAAAATCATGTTAAGAGGACTGGGGTTCCTCGTGCATCTACCCTGATTTCCTTTTGACCTTGGACATGGGACCTGCTAATGAGTCTCAAGGCTGCCATATGGGACGTCTGTTTCTCCTCCTCAGCAAGGGCTCATTGGGGTATTTAAAAACACATTACACTGTGCAGGAGCTGGAGCATGGTCTCATGGACGGTTACTCAGGGGTCACAGTTCCATTCCTTGTGCTGCCACTAAGGCTGTGTGATTGACAGCCTGGGTGCTGGTGACCCTGGGCCAGATCTGTTAATGTTCTTTCCTCCTCTGCAGAATAGTGAGGACAATGGGAGTTCGCAGGCACATTGCTCCATTGTGTGGATAGATTGTTTCCTCATACCCATAAAACTCTCTGAGTTCCACTGAGAAAGCCCCGATTATTATGATCCCCTCGAGGGTTCCCCTTCCTTTGTAACAAAAGTGAAATTGTACTTTATCTCATTAGCTGCACATTACATATCACTCACCTACCAAGAACTTGCAGGATCTCTTATGTAAATTATCTAGGGCTCAGAGGCCTGGAGTCAACATGAGATACAAAGCAGGTAAGGTGTGAGCCGTGCTGAATAAAGCGTCATGGGGCTTGGATTCTCATGTTGGCTCCATCCCTAGCCCAGCTCTGTGACTTTGCGCAAATTTCTTGACCTCTCTCTCAGTCTCCCTGCACTAAACAAATGGAGCTAGTGTTCCTATCCTTGTTTTCCCTGTCTTGGGAGATGGCGGTGAGGCTCAAGTAAGAACACAGACATGAAGACACTTTGCAAATAGCAAAGCCACTTGGTAAACATCAGCTGTAATATACAGGTGACCACTAACTTATTTCAATAGCTTGTTTCAATAGTCTGTAACTTATGGGCTGAGATCATTAAATAAATACCACCTTCCTCAAAATGATGTCACTCATAGGGGTTAGGTTCATAGCCAAGCTCACAGATCTCACTCAGCCTGAAATTTCCAAACAAAATATGCATATGTACATATTTTGTATTATGTATACAAAAATATTTATGCACATACATACATGCATATATTACATATATGTATATAATGGCAATAATAATAATAAATTATCCCTATAATTTATTAATGCTATTATATATTAGTCAACTTCCCATCACTGTGACAAAATACCTGAGAAAAAGAACTTAAAAGGAAGGAAGGCTTATTTTGGCTCACAGTTTCAGAGGTTTCTGTCCATGGTCTATTGATCCCATTGCCTTGGGCCTATGGTTAGGTACCACATCATGGTGGAAGCATATGTAGAAAAAAGTTGCACACCTCATGGCAAAAGAGAAGCAAAGAGAAAAAAGAAGGGCTTGGGCCCAATATTCCCTTCAAGGGCATGCTCCCAGTTACCTAACTTCCTCTCCTAGGCTCCGCCTCCTGAAAACTCCACCACCTCCCAATGCACCATAGTCCCATGATCAAGCTTTCAACACGACCTTTGAGAGACAGTTAGAATCAAATACAACAGCATTCTTTCCCTTATGCCTAATTACCTTCCATAATATAGTTTCTCATGGAAACTACATTCTGGATTCTAAATTCTCCAAGAGATATCTCTGTTCCCAGTAGAGGGAATAAGTGATAGGAGGTTACAAACTGAGGAACCAGACAAGCTGGGTTTAAATCCTACCTCTTCTATTCCCAGTTATGTGACTATAGACAAATGAATTAACCTCTGACCTTCGGTCTCCTTATCTGCCAAATGAGCTTGATGATGTCATCTTGTGACCATCCAACAAAGCTCATAGTAAGTATTATGCATGAAGGATTGCACCTTTCTTTATTTGCATGAAGAAGATGCTTTTCTAGATCTCTCCTGCAATCTTCCCTGGAGAAATTGAGATCTGAGAACGAAGGACAACTGCACTGGGGCAGAGATCTCCAGCCTCAGTTTCTCTCATTCATTCTACAAGTGAGTAAGTGAACCATAGTCATCAGGCTTAAGGAAACCACCCACATCTGCAGTATCACCTCCTTGCATAACAGGTGCAAGTCAGTGCAAAAGATTATCTAGTGGCACTAGAATGAAAGACTGAACTGTCAATTTAATTTATTTTACTAAATTGCATTGCATTCTGATATTAAGTGGTTTTTATATCAGGGCTTACAGATTTAAAATCTAAAAAACTGAAAGCACATCCCTTAAAATAGTGTATAGTTTTTAGGCTTCCATTGTGAACATTAGTGTTTTCTTTACTTAGAAGACTAAAAACTCCTTAAAAACTATTTTAAAAATTTCCCCCAACATTATGAAAACATTGAAACATACAGAAGGATTTTTAGTTTAATACCCATACACCCATATATAAACCACTTAAAATTTTATTAGCCTTATTTATCACACACACACATACACACATATGTGTGTGTGTATGTGTATGTATATATATATATATATATATATATATATATATATATATATATATATATATATATATTTGTGTATGCATGTGTGTGTGTCTATACATCTCTATTGCCATCCATCAAATCCATCTTGGTTTCTGATGTATTTAAAATTACATAGCAGACCTCAGTACACTTCCCCCTAAACACCTCAGCATGAATATAATTAACTAGAGTTCAATATTTGTTTCCACACACACTCCATTTGGAGGTAAAAACTATATACAATGAAATGCACAAATCTTTTGTGAATATTCTTGATGAATTTTGACAAATTCAAATACTTGCAAAACCAAAGTGTTTATTATGATGTGTAACATTGAGTATACAAAATCAATAGTATTTTTACACCAATCATAAATCCACTGAAAAGAAATGAAGAAAACAGCTTCATTGACAATAGCCTAAAAATACCTTGGAATAAATCTAACCAAGGAGGTAAAAGACCTCTACAATGAAAATTACAGAGCATTAAATAAATAAATTGAAGAAGACACTAGAAGATGGAAAGACCTCCCATCTTCATGAATAGACAAAATTAATATTGTTAAAATGGTCATATTACCAAAAGCAATCAATAGATTCAATACAGCCCCCATCAAAATACTAATATCATTCTTCACAGAACTAGAAAAAACATTCTAAAGTTCATATGGAAGAATAAATAACCTAAAATGTCCAAAATAATTCTAAATAACAACAAAAAAGCTATACTGTAGACAGTAGTATAATACCTGAATTTAAGTTATACTATATTATAGAGTTATAGTAACAAAACAGAATGATACTGGAATAAAAACAGACACATAGACAAATGGAATAGACTAGAAGTTACAGAGAAAAGTTCCCCCTCCCCTCATATGGAGGTAAAAATAGTATGTACTCCATATAGTCATGGATTCCTTGTCAAACATACTTTGGATAAAAGACAGCCTTTTTAAACAAATGGTGCTAGGAAACTGGACTGGATATATATACACACATATATATGTATATTTAGATATATATACATATATATATATATATGAATGAAATTAGATCCCTATCTCTCACCCTGAACAAAAGTCAATTTAAAATAGACCAAAGAACTAAAAATTAGTTTAGAAACTCTGTAATGACTAGATGGAAATATAGAGTCAGTATTCTAATCCACAGTCACAGGCAGCTACTTCACCAACTGGACTCCTAAAGCTCAGGAAATAATATCAAGAATTAATAAACAGATGACATAAAACTAAAAAGCTGCACAACAAAGGAAACAATCAAGAATATATTGAGAGAGAATACAGAATAGAAGAAAATTCTTGCCAGATACTCCTGACAGAGGATTAATAAGTAGAATATATAAAAGACTCAAAACACTTACCACCAAAAAATAAAATAACCCAACCAATAAATGGGCAATGAACTAAACAGGCACTATTCCAAAGAAAAAATACAAATGGCCAAAAAATATATGGGAAAAAAAAAAAAGTTCAACATCTTTGGCAATCAGGAAAATGCAAATTTGGTCTTTATCTCTGACATATTTCCTTGTCCTGAAGTCAGTTCTGTACGAAATTAATATAGCTACTTCTTTCTTTTTTAATACTTTTATGAGTGCATGATAGTCTCACATCATAATGTAGTTGATAGTAATAGTGACATACATGCACACGGCACTTGGTGGGCTTTCCCCTGGCTCCCTCCCCACTCTCCTCCTTCTGCGTTGACATTGGTAGTCTCACATATGTATACAATGTCAATGGAAGTGATTCCTTCATTGATTCCTTCTTTTGATTAGTGTAAATGTGATATAATCTTTCTCTATTCCTTTACTATTAATCTATCTGTGTCTTTATATTTAAAGTTGGTTTCATGTAGATGATATATAGTTGGATCTTGGTTTTTGATCTACTCTGTTAATATCTGTCTTTTAATTGGTATCTTTACATTCAGTGATTATGGTAGGGTTTAATTAATATCTATTGTATTTGCTATGCTTTCTTCTTTGTCCTGATTTTTTTAAGTACTGGAGATTGAACCCAGGGATACTCTACCAATGAGCTACATCCCCAGACCTTGCTAAGTTTTCCAGGCTGGACTTAAACTTGTGGTCAGTCTCCTAAATAGCTGGGGTTACAGGCATGAAGCACGGTGCCAAACTATTTTGGTTTTAACTCAGTACTTCATGTGACTTCATTTTATATCTTTTTTTAGAATGTCAGTTGTACTTCTTTTGAAACTGTTTTTAGTGGCAGCCCTAGAATTGACAGTAAACATTTACAGCTCATCCAAGTCCACTTTTGAATAATGCTATAGCACATTATGAGTAGAGTAAGTTTCTTATAATAGCAAAATAAAATACCTCCCTCCCATCACTTTTTATCATTGCTATCATTCAGTTCACTTACACACAAACATACACAAGCATGAATAATCCAATATGTTGCTGCTATTGTTACTAACAAATTACTATCTGTAAAATCAATTACAGTAAGAAAGTAAAAGTTTTTCTTTCACCTTTGCTTATTCTTTCTTCAATATCCTTCTTTTCTTTGTGTGGATCTATTTTCTAACCTATGTCATTTTTCTTCTTTCTACAGAATTTATCTTAACATTTCTTGCTAGTCTGGTCTACTGACAACAAATTCTCTCAGTTTGTGTTTATCTGAGAAAGTATTACTTTTTCGCTTCTGAAGGGTAATGTCACAGGATGTGGAATTCTAGGTTGGTGGGACTTTTATCTCAATACTTTGAATATTTCACTCCTCTCTTTCTGATTGCATGGTTTCTAAGGAGAAGTCATATGTGATTTACTCCATTATTTGTTTCTCTATAGGTAAGATGACCTGCTACACACACACACACACACACACACACACACACACACACACCTCTTCTTTCAGGAATGTGTTCTTTATTCTTTATCTCCAACATTATAAACCTAGGTAAGGGTGTGTGACCTTCTGAGGTTCTTGGACCAGTGGTTCCATACAGGGCATTAATTTGGGCAAATTCTCAGTCATTATTTTATAAAATATTTCTTCTGTTTCATTCTCTTTTTCTAGTATTCTTCTGTATATTTTTCGCTTTTTTTTTTTAAGTTGCCCCACAGATCTTCTATATTCTGTCCTATTTTTCAGGCTTTTTTATTCTTCACTTTTCAATTTCAGAGGTTATACTGAGATATCTTCAAGCTCAGTGATTGTTTACTCAGCAATGTCCAATCTGCTACTAAACTCTTTAAATGTATTCTTAATTTCCGTTCGAATGTTTTTGACCAGTAGCATTTCTTTTATGTTCTTTCTTAGACTTATATTCCCATCTCTTTATCTACTGTGTTCATTAGACCATTAGCATATTGATCACTGTTGGTTTATATTCCAAGTCTGATAATTCCAACATCCCTGTCATATCTGAATCTGGTTTTGATGCTTGCTCAGTTTCTTCAAACATTTTTTGCCTTCTAGCATGCCTTGTAACTTCTTCTTAATTGTTATACATGATACACTGGATATAAGAAAATGCTCTAATTTGGCCTTTAATAGTGTGGTTGTAGGTATATGTGGAAAGGAGCATTATATAATCCTATGATTAAGTCCCAATCTTTTCAGTGTGCCTGTACCCTCTGAATTGTCTGGATTGTGAACTTCACACATGTGGGATAAGCTGGCTAAAGTGGGCTAGAGTTATTTTCCTTCTCCCACATAAAAGGTGAGAGCCAGCTTAAGTGAGGTATCTCATCCTCCAGGTTGCTCTGCTAGATCTCCAGCAGATTAGGATCTGCTTAAATAATTTTTCCTGATGGCATGCCTTATTAAGTAAGACCGAAGGTTCTGGTATACTTCAGACAGGTCTAGCCTCCTCTCACCACAATGGAAGCACTAGGGGATTGTTTTCCAATATTCATTGTGAGAATCAAGTCAAGCCTCTGGAAGCAAAACTCACAAAAGTGAGGATCCCTTCCTCAGGACTGGCCCTTCCTAGACTTTTGAACTCTCAGAGATACTCAAACTGGGCCTCCAGCAGATCATGATCTCCCATACTGGAAACACAGGGAGGTGAATAAAGAGAACCGCACCTAGCTCCCTTGGAGAAGTTTGCTCCGGTAAACTATGGTTCTCTATATTCTCTTGCCTGTGTCTCCAATGTGGGGGGCAGTGTTTTCCCTGGGACCTTACTTTTACCATGAAGAAGATTTGTTGATGTTCAGCTTGTTCATATATTTTTGCTATTCAGGTGGAGTGGCATCATGTGCTAGTCAGAAACAGGATATTTCTCTATATATTGTTTTTCACAATGGGGTTACCTGTTCTAGAACTTCATATAAATGAAATCATACCATATGTCCTCTTTTTTGATAAGACTTCTTTCATTCAACATAATAGTTTTTGGTTTTGCTTTGTTTTATTTTGTTTTTTTTTTGTATGTATGTGATACTGGGGATTGAACCTAGGGGGATTGTACCTCCGAGCTACATCCCCAGGCCTTATTTATTTATTTATTTATTTATTTATTTATTTATTTATTTATTTGTGAAATAGGTTCTCCTTCAGTTTCTGAGGTTCTCCTTGAACCTATGATCCTCCTGTCTCAACCTCCCAAGTATTAGAAACTACAAGCTTGGACCACCATGCCCAGCCAGCATACTGTTTGGAAATTCACCAATGACATTAGTTTTCCAATGATTTGTTACTTTTTTATTTTGAGCAATATTCATTTTTATAAATATATCACAGTTTGCTTGTCTATTCTCTTGTTGATGGACATCTGAGCTGTTTCCAGTTTGGGACTACAATGAACACGTCTGCTATGAATATTCCTGTAAAAATATTTCCTGGGTATATATTTTCCTTCTCTTTGGTAAATGACAAGCTGCAGAACTACTGGTTCGTGGAGCAGGCATGTGTTCATTTTATAAGAAACTAACATGCTATTTTTCAAAGTGGTTGTGCCATTTTACAATTACAATGAAAATACATGAGAATATACCCTTGCAAAAATTCGGTGTTGTGAGTCTTTTTAATTTAAGCCATTTTGGTGTGTGCAGTGGTATCTCATTGTAAAAAAAAAAAAATGGATTTTTGAAGGGGAGGGGGGAGACTGAAGTTTATTATTGGAAATACTAACACCAACTGGGTGCACATATGTGAAAATCCCAATATCAGTCTCAGTTCTCTGTATGGGAAGGGGGGAGACAGGGAGATGGGGAGAGCACCAAATGCTGTGTGCATGTATGTCGATGTCAACATGATTTACATTATGATGTGAGATGATAACACACCAATAAAAGCACATTAAAAAAAAAGAAAATGGATTTTTGAAAGACTTAAAGTTACCTAAAGAAAAACTTAAATAAAACATTAATGAGACACAGAAGTCTTCAGGGGTCATATTTCCAGGTGTATTATTTTGGGACTGTTTGTTAGAGGATTAGAAGAAAGGGGAGAGAGATAGAGGGAAGCTCACCAAGTACTGTGTATATGTATGTCCCTATCACTTTGGACCACATAATGATGTAAGATTACAATGCATCAATAAAGGTATTTTTTAATTACCCATTAAATAGAAGAAAGTTGTGTTCTGATAATGTCAATAACACTAAAGTAAGAGAGTATGTTCATGTCCCAGAGACGTTCCAAGCTCTGTGCAGACATTAACTTCAATAACCGGCATGTTTCAGCAATCACTGTGTGCTAGCTTAATCTAATTTGATCTTCTCTACAACTCTTCTGACTTGGTATTGGATGTCATTTTTCACAAATGAAGAATTTGACTTGCCCGAGACCAGTACTGGTAAAGCCATATCTGAACCCACATCAGTCTAACATGAAGGCTCACTCTCGGGCAACGCTACTGTCACCCTGCAACGGAAGACACTCTGCCATGAATCCTTCTCTTTGCATTTGCCTCACATTTCCAACACCCTTTAAAGTTTCCATCTGAACCAACTGTAAGGCAGGGGTATGACTTCTGCTGGCTCAGCACTCTGCCAGGGAGAGAAAACAAAATTTCTGTGACCCGGGAAGAAAGGAGTCTATCTCCCCTAAGGCAAGTCATTTCTGGCTGTTTCAATTTCATTCACTTAGCAACTTCTGAGACTCAATCTCCTGTTCCTTCTCTGTAAGTTAAACTCAAAGCCTAATTGAGATATACATCTCCTGCCACCAGCTTAAGGCCTGGTGCTGACTAATGTCTGCTGTAGAGCATAATTAATGAGAAAACCTGGCACAGGAGGAGGAGGGCTGGGTGACTTTGAGCATCTGGTCTGCAGGCAGGAAGACTGTATTTAGCTCCTGGCTCTATTTTCTAGCCATTTAAATAAACTGTGGTGAATTACGTGATTCATGTTAAACCTCCCTTTCTGCATCTGTAGAATGGGGATAATAATTCTACTAGCCATCTCATGGGGCTTCTGTGAAGATTAACTGAGGTAATGACTATAAAATGCATATCGCAGTTCTTGACCTAGAGCCCAATAAATGTCAAATGTGATTATGGTGATTGTTTAAGAGTGACTGTCTCCAATTGGGATTATTCAGTGAAAATAAAGTGTTACTCCTCAGGAAATAAGTGTCTTCAGGCCAATGTTAGGAAAAGGCAAAAAGAGAACTATTATCTATTCAGTGCCAATAAATGCTGGATTCACTACGTTCATTTTTACAGTGATTTGGGGGGACAGCATTAGTCTTGCCACTTTATAGAGGATAAAAGTAAATCACAAAGAGGTTAAGGTACATTACTAAAGGCTATTGAGGGGTAAGAGGCAAGGATTGCCATCAGGAAAAAAACAAACAAAAATGACAACACATTGACTGTATAGAATGCTATCTTGGGAAGATGCTTCTTAGAAGTTCCTTGCTCAGACTCTCTCTGGTTGCTGGCAATGCTCAGACAAGTCTGCCTGACTCAGTAGTATAGGGCAAACTTAAAGCAGATCTCGACTTCTGCAATGCATGGAACATAATATCCATGGTGTGTGTGTGTGTGTGTGTGTGTGTGTGTGTGTGTGTGTTAATGGGGATTGAACCCAGGGGCATTCTATCTTCAAATTACACCCCTAGCCCTTTTTCTTATATTTTATCTTGAAATAGAGTCTTTCTAGATTGCAGAGTCCTGTTAAGTTGCTGAGCCTATCCTTGAACCTGCAATCTTCCTATCTCAGCCTCTCAAGTACTGGGATTACAGGAATGCAACATCATGCCCAGCCTAAGCATAATATTAAAGAAGCATAAAAATTAAAGGATGCACTCAATCATCAGAAGATCTGTTTATAATCCCAAGTTTCATATCTGTTTTAAACAGTGACCTTTGGACAGCCACTCAATCTTCCTAAAACCTTGGTTTTCTTTCTAGAAAATGTGCACATTGTTGAGGAATCACATATACAATTGCTTTATGAAATATTAAGCCCTGTAGGGAGGTTACTCCAAAAAAACAAGAGCTCTTAAATAAATAACCAGCCTTGAAAAGGAAGGTTAACAGCCATGATGCACATGTTTGCCAATTGATTTCTCCTGTGATCACGGACTGGTACCCAGGACTCAGCCATGGTAAATCCAAACTATATTCTGAATCCAACCATTCTCAGTCCAAAACACCCCAGTTCTGGCCTAAGTCGCTGATTTAGGCCCCAGCTGGTCTTCCTGAATTTCTTCTCCTACTTCATCTTATTACAATCCATTCTACTTTTAAAATTATTAAGTGGATCAAGTCATCCATCTGCTCAGAACTCACATTGGTTTCCAATTGTTCTTATAATTAAATCCAAACTCTGAAAGAGCTGAAAACATCACTATGCTTAGGGGCTTAGAGCCCTTCTGAGCCCCAGAGCCTCATCTGACACTCCCTGCTCTGAGCCAGAACCCTCTGCTCCAGCCACACTGGCCTCCTTGCTCTTCTGTGGCACAGCCGATTTGTTCTCATTTCAATGCCTTTGTACTACCTCTTCCTTCTGTCTGTGAGGCACTCCTCAACATTCACGTGTCTGCCCCTGATTTTTAGTGTTGACCTTAATAACTTCTTCAAATGCTAATCATCCCTTTCCCCACCATTGCTCCCTATTCTGTCCTCTTGTTTTATTTTTCGATGGTCATTATTTGACGAGGGGTAGGTGGGTTAACTTTCTAATTGATGACTTATAGATGACCTCTCTCTGGCTGCTGGGATGTGAAGGATGGTTGGTGTTGGAGGCCTGAAATCTACCTTATCAGTTATAGCTGGCACACCAGTTTAGCCACAGTGTCTTAGTTAGTATCCCCCTTATTGGACCTAAATAAATGTTGGATGAGCTAGCAGCTTCATAACAAATTTTAAGGAACTTTGTCTACCTTATACAACTCTAACATGGTCCTGGTAGAGTGTATAGTATCATAAAATGTTCTTATAGAAGGCCAATACTATAGTGCTAATGATTAGAACTTGTGTTGAAATGACTTCAGAAGGAAAAAAAAAAAAAACTCCAGGAGAGGCTGAATGTTTAGCTTCCCCAAACTTTGGAGTTTCTGGGTTTGGTTTCAGTAAGGGATAAAGATCCTCCTAAGCCCAGGGCTATTTCATGGAATTTCAAGGCTAAGATTTCATGGAATATCATGGAATTTCAGGGCTAAGATTTCAGAGAATTGATGCCTGCCATACCCTGATACTCGATAAATAATTTGTTGGATGAGTCACTGTTCCAAAAAGAAGAGGTCTTAGAAATTTCAAGGAAAACCTGTTTTTGTTTTTCCTGATATTTGCTGCACTGGACTTGTGAACCTATAATGTCTACATCTTACTGTCTCACTGTATAGAAAAGGAAGAGACCAAGGTCCAGAAAGGTTAAGTGCTTTGTCCACAGTTACATAGCCAGAAGAGGACAGGCTATAGGGTCTTAACTAGAGTCTCCTAGCCCAATGCCTCTAGGACTTATGTGCAAATGAATCATGCAGGGATCTTGTTATAGGCAGAGTCTGATTGTTTGGGGCTGGCGTAGAACCTGAGATTTCGCCTTTTTAACAAACTCTTAGATGACACCAATGCCATTGCTCCAGAGACCCCATTTAAGCTGCAAAGCCCTGTTCCTGATGATGTCTTTCCTTCTCTATACACCTCTACTGTGAAACTAAAGCTAAATAATAAAAGCATGGAGTCCCTACAATGCCCACTTGGAAGATCCCTTAGCATAAGGTATGAAGCTTTATAAATAGTTGCCTGCCGAGTTTCCAGCAAGGAAATGGCAGCTTTTCATTTCTCCAACCATAGGTTTAGGTGATACGAAATCCCCATGTGATGGAAAGAGAAAACGATAGCACATATCTGTAATCCATGCTCACAATCCACCCACTTAAAGACAATAAAGTTTGAAAGCAATGCAGTGAGCATCTGATTATTGTGAATGAAGGAAAGAAGCAGGGCCCATAATTTAGCAAAACGTTGAATATTCATTGGTCTGGAGCAATTCCTTCTTTAGGAACTCTCAGGCATAATATAGGACAGGCACCCTCCCCCAAGATTATCAAGGGGCTATAATTAAAATATAAAATATAACTGTGGAGTTCCCTAGTTGTGTACTCAAGTGCATATTTGGGTCTCCTAGCAATAATACATTAGTAATAATTCCTGAAGCTGGAGATGGTCTACAGTTTACAAGGTACTTTGGTATTTATCATTTTATCTGCTCAGAGTGGCCCAGTGTGATTGGGATACAAATCACTGATTCTATGTTATAGCATCTCACTTATTGGCAGTGCATATTTTATCACTTTTTTGACCTTCTGTTTACTTATATTTTAAAGAAATATTTAATAAAAACTACCTCCAACAGCTGTTAAAAAGATTAAATGAGACCATGGATGAAACATCAAAGGAATTGTAAAGCAAAATACATGTTGCTGTCATTATTTTTATCTGGTGTTAAAAGCATGGGGAAAGGGTACTAGTGCATTTGGATAACTGGATAGAGATCTCAGTGATGTGTTAACTCTTTAGGCAACTTTGAACAAGTCACTTAACAATTTATAACCTCAGTTTTCTCATCTGTAAAATGAAATAGGTCAGGTGTTTAACTTATTTTTTTTTCTTTTTTGAGCAGACAGCACAAAGAAATGGAGAGATATTACTCAGAAGTTCAACATGTAGCTATAATGGGAGAGATACTTGGCTGCCAGGATCTTCAGGGCCATCTTTGTTCTAAGTAATGGTGGCCCCATGATCCTCTCAACACACTGCTGCTTTATTCCTAACAAGCCATACTGTAGGCTGACTTCATCCATCTCAAGACTATCAGCAATCATTTAGTCAGTCAATAACTACTGAGCAGCCACAATGGTTCACATTCTTTACTTAGCTCAAAAGAACACTCAAAGAGGAATAAGTAGGATCCAAATCTTGAAAATTTTTAGTCTAGAGAAGAGATAAAGCGGATGTGTTTGAAACTGAAACTCACTATACAAGGTAGCACTCTGTCTTCAGGCAGAGTGAAAGCTCATCTCCAAATGAAAGTGTTGATGTGTGTTAAGCAAAGAGTGTTAATTGCCCCCTACTCCCCAGTCCCCTTTCTCTTGTATTTATTAACATGATCTCCCAGGTGTCAGTGGGGAACCCCAACAGAAGACCACACTTCCCAGATAAATTGCAGTGCATGGTGGTCATAAGACTAAAGCTGTCTCAAGTGAAAATAAGGTGTGCATCTCCCAGGTCTCACACTTTTACAAAGGCCATTTGCTTCCTGCTTCCTGTTTCCTTCTTTCTTGCAGGCTAGGAAGTGAATGTGGCAGTGTTGAGATGACTTTGGCCATTCAAAAGAGAACACTCCCTAGGGAAGAGCTGAGCAACAAGATGGAAGGAGCAAGGGCCATGGATGACACAGACCAGAGCAACTGTCCTGCTTTGGACAGCCTACCTGCCCACTCCAGTTGGGTGGCAGAGATGCTTTATTATGCTCAGTCTTTGTGTCCTGGGCTTAGCAGTGCTCTTAAATACATTATTATATATTAAGCTATGAATGACTTGCAATTGGGACCTATTCATTCATTCACTCAATACTTAACTGGGCATCTACAAAGCATCAGGCACCATGCAAATCACTTCCACATTATCACTATTAACTTCATCACAATGCTAACTCGGAGATTTCCATCATCTTCATTATACAGACAGGGAAACAATGATCACAGGGGCTTGCTGGAGGTTCCAAAGCCAACCAAAAGATGATCAGGGACCAAAATGAAAACCTGTTGCCTGTCTATGAAATTATGCTCTTTCCACTATGTCTACATAGGGCTAACCAAGAGCTGGAGATATTGAATTATGAGACTTTGTCTTTATCATGGGAAATAATGCTGTGATTAAGAATCAGGAAACAATGAGAATATAATGCAAAAGTAAATCCAACTGCACACTCAATTATCTGATAAAATCAACACAAGCAGTTATTATCTGAGCCATTACAGCTGAACTCCTTTGCAGTAGGCTGATGCCGATTGCATGGCAAAGTGTTTTTGAGGTCCCATCAGAAAAGGCTCCTATCCCACTGAAAGAGCTAGTGCAAAGAAGTACAAACACCATTCCTGCCTCCTACTGAACTTGCCCTCCCAATGAACAGCCATGATAAATTGGTCATCATCACCCTACATGCCTGCATTTATTATGCATATATGAATACAGCATATAGAAATAGAAATAATAGTCATAAGGCATATTCACCAGTGGGAAGGCACATAATTTATAGGCAATGACTGTGAGAATCCTCCCCCCTCATCCAGAATAGCCATAAATCGAAGAACGAGATACACAGATAACAATTCTTCAGACGTGAGAAAGGCAAGCACAGTTTTATGTTATGTAATTACCTAAACCCACCATCCACCATACTCACACCCAAGATTTACGGTAACAAGAGAGCCATGCAGGGACCGGCAGCATTTTCTCCTGATTTATGAGAAGACATACAGAATGGAAAAGAGGGCTAGTGAGAGTCCTGGTGAGGGAAAAATGAAGGCCATCAGGTATCCAGCCTGCTCCAGTCCCAGGTGGAAAGAGATGGGAGAATCTGGACCACATTGTCACCACTCCACATTAGGATTTAGGAAGCCATTCTCTAAAACACACATTGAACATGTCAGACAAATGTTGTCTCCCTTCAGGCTTTTTTTTTTTTTTTTTTTTTTTTTTTTCGGTACTGGAGATTGAACTCAGGGGCATTCTACCTCCGAGCTACACCCCCAGCCCTATTTTTTTATTCTTTATTTTGAAATCGAGTCTCACTAAGTTGCGGAGTGCCTCACTAGGTAGCTGAGGCTGGCCGCGAACCCGGATCCTCCGGTCTCAGCCTCCCTTCAGGCTTTTTATTGACTCAGATTAAAGCTCACATTGAAACCCAAGCACTCAAAGTTCTTCATAATCTCTTCCCAAGATTATGGAGTCTACCAGTCTCAGGTCCTACAGCCATCCCCATCCTCAATATACTGGCTTTTACTTTCCCCAAACTAAGACTGTCTTTCAAATGACTTGCCTGGTGACCTGGAATTTCCTATTCCACCTTCTTGGTTTCCACCCCTTATGTATTCTATGCATCAGCTCAAATATTGTTCCTCAAGCAAGATTTCTAGAACTGGCTGGCTTTCCTGCACTCACTCAGTCTACATTCCATGTCTTCCATTGTCCCTGTGCTATGCACAGATCTGAGGATGTTTCTTCATGGGTATGCATCCCATAATTCTGGAGGCACCTTAAGGGCAGTAACTTCAAACTAATGTGAAAAGTACAAGCTTTGAAGTGATTACATCTTGAATTCAAATCTGAAATTCAGCAGCCAAAAGCTTCAACCAGTTGTTTAACCTGCTTCCTGTAAATATAAAACAAACATGATATCCATCTTGCAATATTGGTATGGTGATTAAATTAACATACAGTAAGTGCATAAATGTTAACTTTATCCCCTGATTTTATCTATCCCTGTATCTTTGATGCTTGGTATAGTTTCTTCTATACATGTGCTTAATCAGATGAATGAGTAAATTCAAGTCTCTGGCTGTTGGGATATCTTGTAAAGATGTTTTAATGGTATTACTTATCATTGGCTCCAGTTTTTGGAATCTAGAGGACCTCCAAGAAGAGATTCTTCTATGATTCCCCAGCGTTGGTGAGAGTTAAAGCTATCAAATTAACTTGGAAGTGTAAAGTAATACTTGCTTGTGTTAGTGTAGATAGATTTTCTATATGCAGACAGCTATGAGCTCAGAAAGACTCTCCAATATGTGCTATCTCATCTATCTCCCTGTTCTGGTCAGTCATCCATTGGTCCACTCCCCAGCTTGTGACAGCATCTTCATCATGCAATCATGCCACCTCACACATAGGCATAACAAGCATAGACACACAATCACATGGCCCTTCTCCCTCTGCATTGGTCACTGTCATCATTACACCCTCTCCCAGTGAGATGCTAAAGCCTGAAAATTGAACACAACCTCATATGCTATTTACTCCAATATGGAATATCCTGTAGTTAATCTTTTTCTTGAAAGTGTCAGTTCTTCCCAATCAACTTTCTGACATCTCTGATTATTGGAAAGATAATTATTTTTATGAAACTCTTATCTTCTTCTGAAAGTTCTATGCTTTTCGCCCAAATTTTTCCATGCAGAGCCTCAAAAGGATGTTGATGAGGTTACCTTCAAATTGTGTTTTTTCTTTGCCTATATGCTATCTGTTTCATTTTTAATAGCTATTCTATTGAGTCAGAAGTTTATAACTTTTCTCTCTCAGAAATTCTCCTCCAAAAACCAGTGATTCTTGGAGGATCTAATGAAGTCTTTATAGAAAAATGCATACATATACCTACATACATACAAACTTCTGCATTCAGTTTGTGAGGGGGTTATGCAATTTTCCAAAGCTGACCTATCATTCCCTGAAAATAAATTCATTCTGGACTGTGGTTTCCTTAAAGTATAGGAACTTACCTTAGTTACCGTTATTTTACTTCAAGACTAAGCACATGGTTGACTCTTGGTAAATGAAATATTAGATATATAATAAATAAATGATGTCTAGTGCTGGCACCATAAAGACATTATTTCAATCACATCTAATACACAAAAACAAATCTTTAAACTAGAGATTACTATACCATTTTATAGATGAAGAAACATAGCCTCCAAGACGACACAGTCAGCAAGTAACAGCCAGAACTGGGACCCAAACCACCAGGGTTCCACCAACTTAAGCTGTTTCCAGATAAGCCTCAACAGTTTTCCTCCCAGCATGAAGATCCCCTCCACCTTTTCTTCATTGAGACAGATGCTACTTGAAGCAATCACATGCCTCTGACTGAGCTTTACTTCTCTGAGAGTAGGTTGGAGGTAGATATACTCAGGATGGCACAGTTAGCTACATGTGGGGCTATGTCTCTTCTCTGTGAAGAGATAAACTATTAATAGGATGAATCTAATAGAAGGTCATAATGCCCAATCCCTAGATTGTTTGATACTCCACAAACTCAGGCTATGCTGCAACTATTATCTTCTATGTCTCCAGATTCATTTTTTCTTCCCTGTCTACCAGGATCTAAGTCTAGGAAATTGACATAGGGCCACTTCCACCAGATCTTTGCCCTGTGGCTTTCTTTTGGATTCAGACAATGGGAACACCAGCACCAGCATAAGATGGCAGTGGAGGAAGAATCTGAGATGTGAGACCTGATATTCCTCAGTTCTCTCTGCAAAGGTTTATCACAGCCTCTATAAGGGGGCCTTCTCTACAGAGCAACCTGTCTCTGGATTCTGATAACAGTTCCTCTTCTTATCCTTTCAGACCTAGGAGATAAAGACTAGGCATCCTATTCTACCTCTTATTGTTTTTCCTAAACCATGCCCACTCCCTTTAATAAGCTTTCCTAACCATGCCCAGTTTGAGTGTGCCATATGTTTCCTGCAGGCACCCCATATGAGGCATGTTTCTGGCCACTTCCCTGATTCAGCTGAGCAACAATGTTCACATTTACATGCAGAGAAAACAAATGAAAGAGTTTTAAATTACTGGAGCTGGAAAACACCTTGGAGTTCTTTTCCAAGCCCTTTATTCTACTAGTAGAAATGGTCATAGTGTCACAGCAAGGCTGATTTTTTAAGCATTTTTTGCAGGCTGAGTGTTACCGGTCTTGGTTGCATAGATTATCTCAGTTTATCCTATTTTTCCAAAGTAGACTCGTCATCCCTGTCAAAAAGTGAGAAAACAGAAGCATAAGGAGTAATTTGCCTAGGACCTCATAGGTGATATGGTTGAGTGAAAATGTGAGCCTAGCATTGCATGACTAGCAATCACTTGAGCATCGTACTAGAATGTCTAGAGATAAAGTCCTGAGGCCCAGAGAAAGGAAACTTGCCCAAGACCCCTGAGGCAAATGGCCACAGAACCAGGCCTAGCAACAAGTGCTCCTGACAGCCTACCAATGATCCCTGCACTTTAGTGAGTATATCTCATTGAGAAACAATGTTTAGTGAGATATACTCACTAAATATACTCACTCTTAATATGTTGTATCAGATAATCCTTTGTTGTGGAGGCTGTCTTATGCACGATATTTAGTAGCACCGCTAGGTATACCCACTAAATGTCCAATGTTACTGATCATGACAATCAAAAATGCTTCCAGACATTGCCAAATCTTCCATGGAAGGAAAAAAAAAAGTATCTCTCAGTTGCAATCTATTGATAAGGTTCAATTCTATAAGTATTTATCTTGGCTTTCATTCCATGAACCTACTGGTAGTAGACACAAATCCCTCTGCCTCGTCCTGGTCCTTCTCCACACGACCTATTTCTCACCTGCTTCACTAAGCTGCTGTAGTACTACTCTGCCTTGGAGCTCAGGTGTATCTCTGGAAAAAGTCTGTTTGACTGGGAGGCCCTGCTCTACAAACTCATAATATTTCATATATATTTTTCCCATGACAACTTCCTGAGTAATAGACTATGAATTTAGCCTGTGAAAACACTAATGTATTTTTTAAGTGAAAAGAAGACAGGCTATATAATTGAATATACAATCACCAATACAATAAAAAGCCTGGAGAAAAGACTGGAAAAAAATAAGTCTAAATGTTAACATTGATTTTCTCAGAGTTGTCAGGTTGCTGGTGACTTTTATTTTCATCTTTGTAATTTTCAAAACTTTAAATAAGGTCACTAGCAAAACATGTGGTACTAGTATAATCACCAAAATGCCTCACATTTTTAACAGCTGAGGGTAGGTGTCATTTTTTCCATGGAAATAAATTCTGGGTGTGGCAACAATATCCTGATCTGGCTCTGAAGGAGTCAGCCCTCCCTACTCCTTCCCAACCACTGTGCTCTGAGCCTAGCCCATGCCACAGGAGTCTAGCATATGGACCAAGTCAGCCAAGGCCAGCTTGGGCCATAGAGATTGATTCTGGCACTGTGAGAGGCCCAGCAATCCAGTCATGAGAAATGTGGTTCAGTTCTGAGTCTTTTGTTTGAACTACTGGGGAGGCAGATGCTCTCTTCTTCACTGGACTAGGTGCTAGAATGATGTGAGCCTGCAGCTGCCAAGGGGAACACTGTAATACAGATAAGGAAGCAGAGCTTCCTAGAGGAATGGTGCTTATTTAGGTCTTGAATCAAGCCAGACCTAAAGCCTATTGCCTCCTTAGACATTTCGCTCCCTCAGTATCTGTTTAAATGTCATATATGCAATATTTAAAACCTACAAAAATTAATATTAACAAAAACAGTAATAGTCTGAACATCTGTGTGCTCACTACCAATCTCCCACTGCCTCTACTATTGTACCTTGTTCTCCTTCTGTATACCATCCTCTGCCTACCGCTGCAGGGGCAATCACCACTCTTACCCTGTTAAGCAATCTTTTCTCTCTTAAAAAACTAATTTACCACATATGCACAGATCCCTAAACAACACATGATTTATATTTGCTCTCTGTGCACGCACGTGCACACATGCTTCATAAAAATGGGATCCTACCATATGTGGTCTTCTGAGAATTGTTTTTCTTACCCAACATTATTTTTTCAAAATTCACCTATATTTTTAAAGGTAGTTGTAGTTCATTTATTTCTACCACTTTAATAATTTCTCTCTCTCTTTATAAATAACTTTAATAGGAACTGCAGAAGTTGTAGCATCCTCCAAGGGAAATGAAAGCAAAGAAAATTAGTATTTAAGAATTGTCTTGGGCTGGGAGTGTAATGCAGTGGTAGAGTGCTTGTCTAGCACATGTGAGACCCGAGTTCCATCCCCAGCACTGCAAAAAATGAAAATAAAGAGCTGCCTCTCAATTTCAGGCAATGGGGTAGTCACTTAATGTATACCATCTCCTAAATTATCAGGCAAATCTTAGGAATTATGTGTATCTTCATTTCATAGATTATAGATTAACATGCTTTTCCAAGGCTATAAGCTAGTGGATTCCAGGGATGAAATGCCAATCCTGTTCTTTTCATCCTCTTCCTAATCCCCTGCCAGATGACTTATCACATGTCTTTCAAAAAGAAAGTAGGCAAGTCTAATATTTCAAAATCTGATTAAAGCATTCCAATCCAATGCTTGAGAAAAAAATCTCCAAGGTCAGATTGGGCTCAAATCCTGGTTCCATAAATTCCTAGTTTGGCTCAACACCTAAGTTTCCTCACCTATATAATAGGGGTATTAATAATACCTACCTCTATGGAGAATTGTGAAAAGTTACCATGTCACAGAACATAGAACAGTGGCCTGACACATAGTAAATCCTCAATAAATGTCAGCTCTTTTCCTATATCCACTATCTATCTTCACTTCTCAAATCATCAGGAACCTTATTTTTCATCATTGCTCATTTTTGATCTTGCAACTGCTTCCTAACAGGTCTTTCTGATGTCTCCAGGCTCTCTTGACATTTCCTATGAGGGAAGATTCTAAAACATAAATATGATTGCTTCACTTTCCTGCTTAAAACCCCTCACCCCCACTCCATTACTCATAAAATAAGGTCTTTAAATAGACACAATCAATTCATACTGCAAAGGTCTTGATCTGCTCATAGTTCCTAGAACACATGATGGGTTTCGTGACTCCTCATCTTTGCATATTCTGCCCCTCTGCAGGGCATGTGCTCTCTTCCTCACCTAATTATCTTCTATGTTTCAAAACTTAGACATTATCTCCCTTCCTTTCTTCAGAGTCAAATCCTCCCTCTTTCAGACCAATAACACTTTGAGCAAACTTCACAGGTAGGACAAACCTCCTGGAATGATAGCTATTTGATTCTGTTTTGTTCTCCTTCGGATTTGCCTTCATGAGAGTAAATCCTCTGTTTTCTTCACTTCCAATCTGCAATGCTTAGTTCATAACCATGCACCTTGTGGTTCTCAACAATGGTTGTTTAATTGAATGCAGATTAAGTCCTCAGCTGTGTTGGTACTGGGTTAAGAAACTAACAAATAGAGAGGTTTAGAACTATGTTACTCTGATCAGGTGAGTGATACCAATTCCCCTGCTGGAGAACTGGCATATTAGCATGTAATTTATTGGACCCTGGCACAAGTTCATTTTTATAGGCAGAACATCTATTTTAATAATTACATATACAACCACAGTTTTCAATCTGCTCTTTTCCCCCAAAAGAAAACTATGGAAGGATGGAAATGGGGATAAATAAGTTTCTGTGTTCCTTTAAACAGATGTGGAAGAGAGAGGAGCCTGACTCATAAAGAAACATACACTCATCTGGAAAATTAAATGTGTGCAATGGACAAGACTGATAGAATTTTTTCCTTGTCTACCTTATTCAAAATACCAGCCTGATCAATATATTGATACCAAATTACCCTGTGAAGCTTTCCCTTGGCAAAACTCTTTATGGAAAAGTTGCAGTGTGATGAGCAACAAACTTTGTAGCCAGACACCTTTATGTTTAAGTTCTGAATGTGGCACTTCCTAGCTGCAGAGCTTTAGGAAAGTGACATCATCACAGGGCATCCATTTCCTCACCTGGCAACTGGAAAACAGCACCTAATTCATAGGGCAACTGCAATGATCGAATGAGGCAACACTCATAACACAGTGTACACAGCACCTGGTGCTTGGAAAATGTTAGCTCTTAGTGCCATTCCTTCCCTTTGCTTGAACTGGGGAAATGGCAAGGTGCAAAGGTGGTGGGGAAGCACTAGAATCTACTCTTCACTTATTCCTTGGGTACTTATTACAGTCTCAGCATTGAACACAGTCTTATTGGAATGCTGAAGAGTTGCTGTGAATCACTTCTTAAAACGAATTTGCTTGTTCTGCATTTCTTATTTTCCTTCTTGAAGACTAGAATGGGGTCATGGTAGAGGAGAGCCATCTTTGGTCAAGAACTTGGTGGGTGATACAGCAATAAGACAGAAGGGATGGGAGTCCTGGTGACTTTTCCAGCCAGCCCCACAACTCCAATCTTGCTTCTTGTTAAGTTATTGTTGTTTGATCCCTGTTACTACCATGGAACCAATATCCTAACCAACCACACCTTGAGAATAAATGTGGAGGTTGTAGTGAATCTGACACATGTGGAGAAAGAGAAGAAAGGGGTCTGAGTGGTCTCAGACAAACAGGGGAAGGCAAAGAGAAGAGAGACTAGACTCACTTCTAGATTCTTGGTGAGAGGAAGACTAGGGATTCTGAGATGATATTAAAATGAAGTCTGTCCATCTCCATATCTCCAAAAGAAAAATAAATAAAATTAAAGATACTCCAGGAAAAAAATCCAAGACAACACATTCACCTCATCACCATTCAACCCAGCATGATAGAGTAGGAGGAGTGCTCAAAGGACCAAGTTCAACTCCATGCTCATCTCGAGGTGGTTTGGTTTCTGTTAATTGGCTTATGCACAGATAGGAAATCAGAATGAATAGAGGCAGCCCTGTCCATCCTGAAGAGTCTTCAGCAAGCCTTGACTCACAGTGACTATAATCAAATCACTTTCCCCTATTTTTCTAGTTCTAGCTCTCAGAGCCACACAGAACAAATAGAATCCTTGCATAACCCTTACTTCAATTGACAGATATGTGAAGGTGGCTCCCAGGGCATTTCCTCTTATGGAAACAAATGGCTCTTCATTCAGTTTTCCTATTTATACATTTCTATTTTTGTCTATACAGACAGAATCCCCACCAAGGCTGAGTAGCCATGGGAAAACAAGTTTTCCTTCCTAGGCCCAGTTTCTTCCTCTGAAAAATGAGGGTGGACTTTTCTAATAAGCCCTCAAATCAAATATGATCACAAGACATGAATATTTGCAGGAGAACATATTAGTCAACAAGAAATGATGATCATCATGCTGGATTGGAAAGTGGACTCTTGGCCTAACTATATTCACATCACATTCCAAGAGCTTTTGTTTTTTTGTTTGCTTGTGTTTGGATTTGGGGCTTTAATGTATGTCAGCCATGCAAAACATATCCAATAGCAATATATTAAAAAGTCTGTGAATTCTGGTCTGAATAATACTAAGGGCTGCTGTAGCCCTAAAATTCCATGATTCTTTTAAATGGCCTCATTTTACAGAGTAGTCTCCAACTAGGTTTCTGATTGAGCCTGAGGAAACGATGTGTCCTATATGGTCCACCATTCACCCTGCCAGATTCCCCTTCCACCTTCCCACATTGCTCTGTGCCTTGGGATCTAACTGTTGAGAACTGCATTAAGCTGAGCTCCTTGAATTCTGACTTCAGGTTTAGATGGGCCAATGAGAGGCACAGCATAAAAGAGCATGTAGAAGGAAAGAAAGGTTGCTGTACCCTCCAGTTCCTTCTCTCTTGGTCTGCAGGTTGGCAGGGATAGGGTTCCTGCAATGAGGACCACAAGACCTCTCTAGACCTCTCCTATGGCCACGTGTCAGTAGGTTCAGATCATTGTCCTCCCAGGACTAGAAATGACAATGCATAGACAGTAACCTCTGGGTACTTTACCACCTTTTCAGTTTTTCTTAACCCTTCTCATATCCCTTTCAATAGTTCTTTCTCTAAAGCCTCCTTAGAACCGCCTTCTAATTATAATATCTGTTCCCTGCAAGGACCTTGATTGATTCGATATCATTTCTCTCCCTGATATACTTTCAATGGGAGTAAAAGGAGCCCATTCTAAAGAGTCCAGATGCATTCATCTTAAGACCATAGTTTACAGGATGTGGTGGTAATTAGATCCCTGTAATGGTTATTTTGGTCCCTTCAGCAATATATTCTCCAGGAATAAACAATAGCCTCTTCCCTGGCGCTGTTCACTGGTGGTGGGACATGTATGTGGAACATGGCAAGGCAAGCTCTCCCAGGAATTTCTGAAATGAAACTAAGAGAAGAAGATCCATCCCTTTTGGATCTTGACTTTAGGATATGGTAGGTCTCAGGGTTATAGTGACCATATTTCAGCCTTAAGGACAAAGTTGAGCTGACAGGAGCCCTGTGAAACTGAACCAAAGGAAAAAGAAGGGACTGCATGTGGAGCAAGGTTACTCTGTGTTTGAAAACCCAGTTCTTCTTATCCTGAAAGCCCAGCCATATACCAACCTTCCTGGAATCTTGGTGGAATTTGGTGGATGTTTTTGCCTAATTCCTTTGAGTACAGCTCCTCTCTTGGCTAATGCATCTCTGGTGGAGACGGAGCTCATATTGGTCTGGCTCCAACTGACCAGATATGCTACCTCTTAGAGAAGAGTTCAACTTCACACAATGAAATGTCTGCTTGATCCTTGCTTTTGTGGTTTATAAAATGCTTTCCAATTTATCACATTCTATCTTTACAATAGTTCTGAGTGACAAATAGGGAAGAGAATGTTATCTCCAATTAACTGATGTGACAAATAGGGCTCAGAGAGGCAGCGGTCCCAAAGATACAAGCACTTGCAGCTCTGCCTGTTGTCTTGGTGGGACCAGGCCAAGCCTTCCCTTAGAGAGGCACCATGACTATGTTCACACAATTTGTTCCTGGATGGATCTTGGCTTATATCCACACCTCATGTTGCCACTTCCTTCTCTATGTTTGAAATGATTCTTCACACGTTGTACCTTGAGATGTACAATCTGTTCGACTTCTACCTCCAGCTTGGACTCTGGCACTCAACATTCTAGCTTTTAGCCTTGCTGATGTTCCATGTACTTTGGGGTTTGTGGCTGGCTGCCTTCCTCCCGATTTACTTAACCGTTCATCTCAGCTGTTTCATGAGTTGATACTAAGAGCAGTCTCAGTCACATTTCTCTGTGTGACCTTGACCCCAGCCTCAGAAGGTCAGGTCACTCAGGAAAATCAAGGGTCCCCATTAATCTGACTTAGTTCAGTGCTCTTTTCAATGAGTGACATTCCAGCCAAAACCAAGAGCAGAAAAAGAAAGAAGAGTGCACATAGATTTTTCCTAATACTGGTTATCTTTTTGTATGCATGCCCTATAGTCAATGACTCAGAGGTTGGAATGGCATTTTGTAAAGTCTCACTTTCAGTCACAAGGAACAATCTCATAAAGAAAAGTGTGGAATTTGGAACAATACAGTATGTTCTTTACAGCTGAGACAAAAGACTGAAATAGAGAATACAGCCCAAATTAGCACCAGAGCAACTCCCACTGATGAGAAAATTATCCGACAGCAAATTACACACTGGGCTACACCACAAGCTCCATTGAATTTAAGGTATTACATTAACCAAAATAAAGAAGTTTTTTTAAAAAGCTAGAAAAACAATTGTACCAAGGTGAATAGGAATATTTTTAAAATACCTACTATACAGTAGCCTATGACAATCATATAAATTCCATATTAAAATGCACAAGAGCCAGGCATGGTGATGTGCACTTATAGTCTCAGCCACTCAAGAGGCTCAGATAGGAGGGTTGCATGAGCTTAGCAGTTAGAAACCAGACAGAGCAAAACAACAAGACCCCATCTCAAAAAAAAAAAAAGAAAGAAAGAAAAAGAAAAAATGCACAGTATCTGGTGGAAAGTGAAATGCCAAGAAATTAAGGCACCTGGCCATTGTTTAATATAAGATGATAAGATGGGTCAGTTTGGCTTCAGAATGTCACCTTCCAAGGGCAAAATGGACTTCCCTTTGTTCAACTAAGTAGTATCAATCAGGGGCAAATCTGTTGTGGTAGAAGAAGGGAATATACCAGGTCTGATTACCAGAGGTAAAAGGCACTATTTCAGGATAATACTTGCAGATCACCAGGTATATCTGTCAGAATCTCAGCAAGAAACTTGCAACACAGTCAAGTGAGAATAGCTCAAGGAGGGAGCAATCATAAAGGTATAGGCAAGGGAAGGGAGCCCTATGGGAGGGGGCAGTAATCCATCCAGAGCTGATAACAGTGGAGGTCAGCACTCCCAGGCTGAAAGGGAAGAGGTGGGTGAGAGAGAACCCTGAATGAGAGGGAGTCCTGTAGAGCAGCCCCTTGAAAGGAGTAGTGACATCTAGGACACAGTCAGCCCAGGTAACTTCTCAGGGAGAACACCAAGAAGAAAATACTCTGATCTCAAGCCTCTTCCTCATGGCTTCATCCAGAAGCCTTGTGGCACAGGAAGCCATTGATGCACTTCACACAGGACACATGCCTGAGACAGGGAACAGGTGGGAAGGGCTGATGGAGGAACTGGTTGAATGAAGACATCTGGCATCCCAGGATGGGAGGAAAAACAGACATTATATGGAGGAGTCTGCTGATCCTTGATCTTCTTGTTACCATGAGAATGAACTAAACTTCATTCAAACATAGTTTAACTAAAATAGACAAGAAGCTACAATGAAACTTATACCAGATGAGGTTGGCTAGTCTTTCGGAAAACAATATGACAACAAGAAAAAAAAAATATGAAATGAAGTTGATATTTAAAAAGGCGTTGAGCAACATATGATCTAGTTAGTCCTATCTTGCAAAGAATTGGGAAGCACTGTTCAGCAGAAATGGAGGAAAGTTGGTTATTCAAAGGATTCAACTGAGATTGCTTCCTCAGAAAAATCTTGCATCAACCAAATGCTTGTTTGCTTGTTTCTTTACAGACTTGATCATGGTCAGTGTAAATAAAACTGAATGTGACCCAGTGAGTGGGGAAATTAAGTCAAATAGGTAGCAAGGAACTAAATTATATATGTCTGGAAGACTGAAAGATTTTGAGCAGAGGACCATGTGAACTGGCTTTCATTTAATAGAAGTGCCCAGGAAGATGTGCAGAGAAGAGACTGTATGGGAACATGAATCATGCAGCAGGACTAGTGAAAAGATAACACAACAGTCTAGGCAAAGAAGATTATGGTAACAGCAGGGTGCACAGAAGCAGCCAAATTCCAAATATCTTTTTGAAAGTAATATCAATCGTATGTGCTGAGTGGTTGGTTATTAGATGTGAGAAAGAGATGAGTCAGGAGGACAATTCAGCCTAAGAATGAGAAGGATGGAGTTGCTTTGTGTTAAGACAAGGAAGACTGTAGATAGAGCTACATTTTGTTTGTTTATTTATTTATTTATTTTTGTGGCACTGGGGCTTAAACCGGGGGCATTCTACCTCCAAACTACACCTCCAGCCCTACTTTATTTTTATTTTAAAATACAACAGGTTCTTGCTAGGTTGAGAAGAGTCTTACTATTTGCTGAGGCTGTGCTCGAACCTGCAATCCTCCTGTCTCAGCCTATCAAGTACTGGGATTACAGAAATGTACCACCACACCCCACATGGAGCTACATTTTATTTGGGATCAGAGGGGAAATCAAGAGTTTAGTTTTGAACATATGGACTTTGACATAAATACTAGACATCCAAGTTGATATGTTAAGTTGTTAGATACAGAAGTCTCAGTGTAAATAATAAGCCTCAGTGTAAAATGAGACCAGTTTGGGAAATATCAGCACATAGGCAGAATTTAAAAATACAAGATAGTATGGAGGATCCCAAAGGAGTGAGTCTGGACAGAAAAGCAAAATCCTGAAGAGCTCCAGAATCTAGTTTGGAAGAATGATAAAGAATCAGCAAAGAGAAACAGAGAGGAATGGCTGATGCAGTAGAAAGAAAAGCATGTGATACAGTGCAGCATGGGAAAAGCAGAGAGGAAGGAAGGTCTATTAGTCAGTGGTTTCCAAGTCACGAATCGGTAGGAATTGGGATCTTAAAATTTTATACTTGATAATCTATGAATAAAATTTCCAAAGAGTTCACTTACAAACTTATTCAAAATTATCATTGTCTAACTGTGGGTATGTGTACATGAAGTTTGCTCTTTGCTATGACAATTACCGTGAGTTCTCACAACTCTTGTTTCAAAGAGATGCACTTTTCTAGTGTGGTGTGCTTTTTTTTTTTTTTCTAATGATCTTAATGTAACTATAATAATCTGGGTAAAGTGGTAGAAAGAGCATTACTTTATTCATTCATTGAACAAGCATTGGTTTATGATATACCAGGCACTGATATAAATGCTGGGGACACAGAAGTCATACAAGTCAAAAGAAGTACCTGCCTGTAAGTATCCTGCTGTCTAGCAATGTACAGGAGTAGACAGGGAATGGGGTACAAATCTGATCAAGCCTGTTTGTAACTTAAGCACATCACCTTAATTTCTTCCTCTCCCAATAAAAGAGGGGTTGAAACATGTATTAGTTTATCAGAGATACCATCACAATGTACCAGGGACTGAGTGGTTTGAGCAACAGAAATACAGTGCCTCACGGTTCTGGAAGCTAGAAGCCCAGAATCAAGGCAGGGTTGACTTCTTCTAAGGGACATGAGAGAGGGTTCTACCCTGGACCTCTTTCCTTGGCTTGTAGAATGTCAGTTTCTTCCATCTTCCCTCTGTGTATATCTGTCTCTGTCCACATACTGCCTTTAATAAGAACACTAGTCATATTAGAATATAGATCTCCATTGACTTCATTTTAACTTGATCACCTCTGTAAAGGCCCTATCTCCAAATAGGGTCACATTCTGAAGTAGTAGGCATTAGGACTCCAGTATCTATCTCTCTCTCTTCTCTCTCTTCTCTCTCTTCTCTCTCTTCTCTCTCTTCTCTCTCTTCTCTCTCTTCTCTCTCTTCTCTCTCTTCTCTCTCTTCTCTCTCTTCTCTCTCTTCTCTCTCTTCTCTCTCTTCTCTCTCTCTCTCTCTCTCTCTCTCTCTCTCTCTCTCTCTCTCTCTCTCTCTCTCTCTCTCAGGGTGGACACAAATTTAACCATAACAGAATACCCATCTTTGTGCTGGCTTTGGATAGCTATAATGCTCCTGGCCCAGAGCACATATGAAGCAGCAATGAAGCCTAGTGGTTATCCCTCACACGGTAACTCCAGGGCAGACTTCTAGGGCTGACTCTGATTTTCACTGACCTAGCTATATTCATTAGCTTCTTTAAGCTCCCACATCAATTGAAAAAAAATGGGTAGGGGTGGTGCCTACTTCATAGGGTGATTGCAAGGATCAAATATAACAAAATATGGATCTCACATATTCTAAGTACTTTGATAAGTTGCAGCTACAATGATTATTCGTATTTTAGATGTGGGCAGAGTAAATTTATATACAAAAAAAGTGAGGGACGTGTTCTACAAAAACCAATAATTTCACTTCTAAATGGCTTCAAGGTTTCCAAGGAATTTTAACACCCACACAATACCCCACTCTAAGAAATACTATCCTTCCCATTCCATAGATGAGAACACTGAAGCCTAGAGAGGTATGAAATGGTAGGTGAGGGAGTGGAGCAGTTACTGTCCCCTGGGATATCCTGAGAGAGGTGCTTTCTTTCTTTTTCTTTTTTTACCATCCTGTAGTTCTGACGCCCACATGCTGAGCATGCCACAATATAAACAATTCTGATGAGAAGCTGTCCAAAGGAATTCAGAGCATCTCTCTGTGCGCCTTGCTGAATAATTAAAATCCTCAACACACCCTGGCTTGAATTGGTTTCCTAAATGTCTTCATGCTTTGGAAGCTGGGGAGCCTGGCTCCTTGGGGACCTTTCTGTTTCCTTTCAAACCCAAAGCAATGGACTTGAAAATCTAAATCCAAAAAAGCTAACAAAGACCTTATTAATTGTGGCTTCTTTATAAACAGTCCCCCCCTCCACTCTCTTTTTCCCCCTCTCTAGGCAACCCTTGCATAAAAATATCCATTCGCCAACTGTTCACCAACTGTTCCTCTCTCGCTGGCATACCTTGCATGGCGTTCCAAGATGCCAGAGCGTATTTCTGCTGCAGCACTCCACGCTGCCCGGGCTTGCCGCCATCAGGTCCTGATATGGGGGCTGTGTGTGGGGCGGGTAGTGGGTACTGGCAGAGGAAACCCAGGCCATGTGGCAATGAAGGTTAAGGCTGAGAAGGCAGTGACCACATCATGGGCTTTGAATCTAGCTTCGAATCTCAGTTCTGCCTTGTTCATGCTGTGTGTCATCACTCAAAGCATTTCCCTCTCTGAGCCCCCAATTTTTCTCCTGTAAACTTACAACAGTTTCCAAAAACTGTCAGCAAGATCAAATGAACTCATGCATGTGATGGCCCTAACATAGTGCTTGGCACAGTACACAAATTCAACAAATAAAAATTTCCTTTATCTTTCTTTCCTCCTAATGAGCTGATGGACCAGTAAGGGAAAGAAGCAAATTCACAAAGGAAAATGCATACAAGTGTTAAATATTAAGAAATACAGTGGTGTAACACATACAGAGCATTCAAAGTCTACTCTTCCAGATTTTTGAAATATACATTAATTCTAACTATAGTCACCCTACTGTGCAGTAGAACACCTGAACTTACTCCTCAGAACTAACGTAACTTGTACATGTGTTAACTTCTCCGATCCCTCCCTGCCCCCTACCCTCTCCAGATCCTGGTAACAACTGTTCTGTTCTCTATATCTATGTGATAAACAGTTGAGGTGATAAATGTGCTAATTGCCTTCTTTTAATCATTATCACAGAATGTAGAGAAGCATTGTCACACAGTGTATATGTATAGAAGCACCACATTATAGCTCACAAATATGTATAATTATTGTGTGTTGATTAAAAATTTACAAAAAGAAGTTGACACAGGACAGTATCTGGTGACATACTCAGAAAGGAAAAAATGGCCTTTAGTGCTGGATTTCAGAGAAGGGAGAGATCTTTGGAGGCTGAGCAGGGAGACTAAGTCCAGCCTTGCTTTGTCTTGCAATTTATGGGCAATTTGTTCCTTCTTGTACTCTGCAAGCATTCCCAGTTCTGACTGTGGTCCACGGCTCATCCATGGAGGCACTGAATGAGTGCCTCCACCATCATCAGCCTGCAGGAGCTCACAGAAGAGCTAGGAAGTCAGATAAGGAATCAGGTAGCAACAGGTAAGAGGTACAGAATCCTGTGGCTGTTAACAAACAGACCTGGGGGAAATGGACCAAAAATCCAGTTCAGCTAGTGACTGACACTGTAGCCTTGGCAAGTGGCCTAACTTCTCTAAGTCTTTTTGTTGTTCTTATTGTTAGTTTTGAAAAATTAAGATAGTAATAGTTTATCAGGTAGTCGTAAAGATTAAATGCAAAGATATTTGCTAATGCATAGCACAGTGGTGGCACATAAGAGTTCATTATAGCTTAACTGGAAAATTCAAGGTAAAGTATAATTTTATACTTATGTATTTGCAATTGTGATAATGTACATATGTGTATGTGTAGTATATATGAATGCATATGTGTGTGCATGTGCATATAGATGATATGTATGTGTGTGCATAGTCTATGTTACATGCAGTCAGTTCTCCATATCTGCAAGTTTTGCATCCACACATTAAACCAACCTCAGATTAAAAGTATTTGAAAAATAATTTTACCTGTACTGGACATATACAGATTTTCTTGTCATTATTTCCTAAACTGTATAATACTGCAACTGTTTACATAGCATCCATACAGTATTAGGCATTATAAGTAATCTAAAGATAATCTCAAGTATCTGGGATGATGTGCATAGTATATGTGAATACTATGCCATTTTTTTTTTTTTTTTTTTTTTTGCGGTACTGGGGATTGAACTCAGGGGCATTCTACCTCTGAGCTACACCCCCAGTCCTATTTTTATTCTTTATTTTGAAACAGGGTCTCACTAAATTGCGGAGTGCCTCACTAGGTAGCTGAGGCTGGCCGAGAACCCGGATCCTCTGGTCTCAGCCTCCCAAATGCTGGGATTACAAGTGTGCGCCACCACGCCCGGCTTACTATGCCATTTTAAATAAGAGACTTGGGCAGCCAAGGATTTCAGTATCCACATATTATCCTAGAATGAGTCACCCATAGATACTAAGGGACAACTAAGTATGTGTATATACTTGTGCATGCACACCCACATACACACATGATAGTTTTTACAAAGTACTGTGTAAAGCCTGTAAACACTGAAGTTTTTTTTTTTCTATTTTTCAAAATTCCAGTTGGTCAGGCTCCTTCCTGTGACCTCTGACATTAGGCTTCCAGTGGTCTGATCATCAACTCTAGCATCATCTCTAACCATTGAATATGCCACTCTTCTGCCACACTGAACCATAGTAGACCTGACTGCCTCAAAAGTCACTTCTTAAAACCTCTGCAAACCTCCAAATTCATGAGGGTTGATTTAATGGAAAGCACATCAAAAGTCCACAATGAATTGGCACTCAGAACCAAATTCTTTTTCTGAAAGGTCTATAGATGGGAAAGATGTGTTCCTTACTCAAAACTGAATTCATATGATGAGGCAGCCAACTGGACTTGGATATAAAGGCAGACAGTGAAGATCCTGGCATGTAATTGCTGTCCAAAGCCTAGTTCCGTGATTTGGTAGTTAGAAAAGTGGATTCAGAAGTCAAATTCAATTCAAATATAGGCCATGCCTTTCTATGTTAAATTATCTTGAGCAAATTGATTTAACTCACTAAATTTCCTTTCACTCATCTTTAAGTGGAATTTTTATAGCTCCTGCCTTATAGTTCAGTTGTGAGTATGGAACGTGCTAGCACACGGAAGCTAATTATCAACATACTTATCTGTTTGTAATAATTTCTTAATAAACATTAGTCATTACTACTATTAGTCTTATTTTTAGGAGTATGGTGTATGTTTGAGAGATATTTTTATCCACAATTTTATCTATTTTTCTTGTGAAATTCAACATCTGGGCAATTGGCATGCCCCTTCCTATGATCATCTCACCGCTTGGAGAAAAACTTAAACATTCAGCCACTAACCTCTCCTTCACACATGGTTTGATTCAACATGAACACTGGTGCCTTTAGTGCCTCATTCATCACCAAAATTTGTGCTCAGATTTCCATCTGCCTCCCTAATGATATTTCCATCAGAAGTCTGGTGTTTCCTGTGTGGATACTCACAGACATGTCACTGACATTTGTCCTCTCACATAAGTATTTGCCTTACTAGAGAAATGTGAATAGTATACCAAGAATCCTAAGAACCGACTCTTAAAGTTTTACCACCAGTTTCATCCTACATTTTCTCCTCCCCATAGTTTTATCTATCATTATACAGGCCTCATGGCCTCTTTGTTGTCCTTCCTTCCTTCTGGCCCTCTTTACTTGGCTTATGTCATCCACGTCTTTCACAGTTAAGCTAGTTTATGATAGTATTCATTCATTCATTCATTTAACTACGAGTAGCATTGGAGCATTAGACACTATACAAGGTGCTAGATATAGAATTCTAAGCAAAGCAAATAAGGTTCTTGCCTTCACGGGGCTTAAACTGGCAAACATTGATGAAATATTAAACACACGTACAACTAACTTCATATTATGACAAGAGCCATGAAGGAAACAGGGTGCCATAAGAGCAGGCTATAGGTAGACCTACTCATATGTGAATGTCAGAGAAGAAACCTCAGAAGAGGTGGCATTAGGCTGACTTAGGTCATCTCTTCTGCTGTTTGACACTGACCTTAGCCCATGGCTCTTAATGTGCTTATCATGGTGCATCATCATTCTCTCTATATTTGCTTTTCTCCTACTAACCTGTGAACTTCCTGGATGAGGGCAAGTGTCTGATTCCCAGGGCCCATTCCAAGTCTGGTATTTAGTACTCAGTAAATACTTATCAATGATGTTTTGTTGTAGTTTATGTTAGTCAGCTTCTGGCACTGTAACCAAAATATCTGATAAGAGCAACTTAGAGGAGGAAAGATTTATTTGGCTCATAGTTTCAGAGATTCAGCCCATGGATGGCCAGCTCCAGGGCAGAACCATCATGGCATCGGTGTGTGGCAGAAGAAAATGCTTAGCTTAGAAAGAAAGGAGGGATCCATGGATAGCTAGTCCTCCTCAGTGACCCATCTCCTCCAGCCACACCGAACTTGCCCACACTTAGCACCCAGTAAATCCATTCAAGTTATTAATCCATTAAATGGATTTATACACTAATGAGGTTAAAGTCCTCATGATTTAATTATTTTGCCTCAATATTGCTGCAATGCCAACACATGAGCTTTGAGGGGATATTACAGATCAAAACCATAACATTATTGAAAGAAGACACAGTGTTAATCACTTTTTGAGCTCTAACATTTTCTTTCAACCTTGTTTGGAGTCAATTCTGAAAATTCTAGATATCCTGCTGCACACCCATGCTACTGCCCACTTCTCCCCCCAAGTCTTCCCATGGGAAGAGGTACTGTAACTCCAAATTAGCCCCAGGGCAGCGTTCATCTGCTCTGCCACCAAACTCCTATCGCATTACATTTAATACATGTGTGTAATGAATGCTGCACACATTTGGCAGTGTTTCTGTGCACCATGTCATTATAAGCCGTATTGACAGCAAACAAGTCACATATTCTCCCTGCGAACACGACAGGAAAAAAGAACATATAATTTTGTTGTTGTTTGTACATTTTTTTCCAAGTCACATTGGACACCATTTGCCTTTCATTAGAAATACCATGCTGACAGTAAAATCACATACTCCAACACACAAAGAGGAGAAAAACAAGCTGTGTTGGCCCCCTGTGAAGGGGTGGAGCAATGGCACGGTCTTTGTGGCAGGGGGGAGCAGAAGAGGGAGATTTCCAGGGCTTTGGTGCCTCAGAAGAATTTGTGCTTTCTTGCCCTGCAGGATTTGTCTGCATCCTCCTCATGCCCTGGAGTTTTGTTCCACTCAAGTCTTGCCTCATTCATTAATTTATTAATTCATTCATTTATTCATCCATTTATCCAATAATGTGTTTTGAATTGCTACATATTCTTTCTGGAATTAACTTAGTGAGGAATTTAGAATGTTAAAATATATTGAGCTCTTGCTATAGGCATTTGCTACGCATTTAATTTTCACAGAAACCCTGTGAGATCAGCATTATTGATTCTATCTCACAGCTTTAATAACTGAGCATCAGAAAGCTAAAGTGACTTGCTCAGTTACCAAGAGATGATGACAAGGATTTGAACCTATGCCTATCCCATTATATAGAGTAAATAAATGAATGAGTATTTGTGTGTCTACAGTGTTAGGCACTGCCTGTATTTCAGATACAAATTTGGTATGATAATTGTTACATCCCTGACTTCCCCCTAGACTGTGATCTTACTCATTTATTCATTTAATGCTTATTCAATTCCTTTTCTGTGCTGAATACTATGAGTTTCCTGAGGGCGGGGTATTCATGTCTTAGTTATTTCTGTAGTCCTACGCTATAGAATAGTGCCTGGGACATAGCAGAAATGTGAAATAAATTGTAAAAAAGGGAAGGAGAAATGGATTGTAGAAGGAGGCTGATCACTGTCTTATAGAAGACAGACATGCAGACAGTGAAATGGAGTAGTATAAGGCAAAATAAAGGTGTGCATTATTTGTGGGGGAAACAGTGAGGAATAGGTGGTTCATGGCAACTGAAGAAATACAAGCAATATTTTAACAAAGAAGAGTCACTTTAGTTAGTCATAAAGACTGAGTTACAATGTGTGAAGAATGGGAGGAAATATCACCAGTAAAGGCAAAGGGACATGGCCTGAGTGTGGAGGCCATGCCATAGGAGAATAAGCCCTGTGGCACAAAAGTCTGTAGATGGGCAGAGTGGGAAATACGTTAAGAAGATCCTTTGGAACTAGGTCATGGGAGAGTGTTAAGTTTCCTTCTTTTTCATTTGGTAAGGGTGGGGAAGGTTATCTCATTGGCAGGTTTCCTTTTACATGAACTTATAAACTTTTCTTCCAGAAAAACAAATGCAGAAAGGCAGCAGTGTTGTGTTTATTGAATCATATGATTACGAGGAATATGGAGGAATATAGCCTGAGGAGCCAGAGAGTCCAGAGTTCAAGTTCTGCTTTGCCACCTGATAGGTATATTACCTTGGACAATCTAATTCAATTCTCTAACCCCTTGGCTTCTCATATGTAAAATCAAGGTGGCATTATCAGGCTGGGAGTGTAGCTCAGTGATGGAGTGCTTGCCTAGCATGTTCAAAGGCCTGAGTTTGATTCTTAGTATCACAAAAAATAAAACATACAAAAAGATAATAGATCCTACTTCATAGATGGTGAGGATTTGTGGATTAAATATAAAATTATTCTCAGTTTCTGGCATATGGTAGGTTTTTTATAAAGTGTTCATTATTATTTCCAATTGTATTCTCATTCACAAGGGCTCAGCTAACAAAACTGGGCATGATCATCGAGGAAAGAATATAACATCCACAGGCTGGAAGTCCATTGATCTCTCCATCCAGTGGCATGTACTAAGAACCTGCAACCCATGCTCAGCAATGCTCTATGAACTTCACTATATGAAGGAGGAATGCCTTGTGCTCAGAGAGCTTATAATCTTAGGAGAGGGAGGTGAACACAGAGCTAAAATTCAGTAGGCCAAATGCAAATGATGGGTAAAGTAATCTAGAAGACGGCCATGGACTGATTATGTGTCTTGAAGCAAATTTCTTCCTCTTCCTGAGATTAAGTGTCTTCATCTTTAAATAGGAGAGGGTGACAAGATCTGATAAATTCATGTAATAAGTTGATGAGCTAATGTAAATAAAAAAAAAGAATTGGCACTTTGCCTAGCTCACAAATTATCTTCAATAATTGCTCATTCAATGCATAAATGGATTAGTATTATAATAGAAGTAACATACAAGATGCAGGAGTATTATGTGAAGGATTGGGCCAGAGAGGAATTAAAATATTCACTGTGTTTATCTTGATTGGTTATTTTAAGGAGGTAGTGATGTATTAAGTATGGCTAAAAGTTTTTTGCAGCTTCTTTCGTGAAGAGCTGACCTCTTGAATCTGGGCTGGAATTGCTACTTATTTATTGACCATTAGATTGTAGGAGAACTGACATTTGGTGAGTTCTGGAGATTAGGTCCTAAGATGAGGAATGTCACTCCATGGCCACCATATAAAATAGATGGTGTGGCCTATAGGAGGATAAGATACCACAGAGAGAAGAACTGAGGCACCCTAGTCAACATCCAGTGTCAATAAATGAAGCTATCTTAGGTGGTTTAGCTTAGCCTCCTCCAGCAGCATGTAGCTGCATAAGTGAATTCAGAGGAAACCTGAGGAACTGCCCAACCAGCAGGAAGAATTATTGGAAATAATATATTGTTGTTGTTTGAGACCACTATGTTTTGAGGTAATTGGCTACATAGCAATGTTTAGCTGAAACAGAGATCTTAATTGGTATGCCAAAGAGATCTTTTAGTTATCTAAAATTTAGAGTTAGGCATGGTGGCACACACCTGTGATCCAGTTCTTGGGAGGTTGAGGAAGGAGGATTGCAGGTTCAAGGACAGCCTCAGCAATGTAGCAAGATGCTCAGCAACCTAGGGAGCCCTGTTTCAAAACAAAATACAAAAGGGGCTGGGGATGTAGCTCAGAGTTAGAGTGTCCATAGGTTCGATCTCCAGTACCACACACACAAATAGGTAAATTTTTCACATGTACACATTCCTAGTTTTTCTGCAGATCTTGTATATCATTTTCATCCATGTTGAAAAGAATAAACATAGTACAAAGGCTGAGAACTACTGTTTCAAGTCAAGGTAAGAAAGCTTATTTAACCCATTATGATCTTGATTTGCATTTTGCTGTTGATTAGTGATATTTCATCTACCTGTTGAACATTGTACCTGTGGTTTACAATACTGTGTTGTGCACTTAAACATTTGTTAAGCAGGCAGATCTTATGTTAAATTTCTTTGCCACAGTATAATGAAAAATATTTTTTTAAAGAAAAAAATTTATGACAGGGCATACAACCAAGACTATCAGGAGCTTTTAAAGTTTCAGGTTTAAGGAAGGCCAATCACACAGCAACAGAGGTGCAAATTGTGGTTCAGCATCTTGTGAGAGCCATGCAAGTGTGGGAGCTGTCCTAGGTTCTGAACACAGTCTTGACCATTTCTTGTTAATTAGCAGGGTCCCTAGGTGCAAACCACCTTAAGCCTTTCCTTTTAAGTAGTCACTTGGTCTCACTATTATATCAGGTTAAAATATGCCTTGCTTTGTTGAACAGCCAGGGATCTAGAAGACCCATAATCTCACCTGTTTGATCCAGAACTATGCCCAGTATTGTTCACTATATCATCCACTACCAGGCTGCAATGAATACTATCATAAGAGTTGGGAAGATTTTAACTTCAATATACTTAAACTCGATCTATATTTTGCATCATTATTATGGTTCAGGGTGTGCTTCCCTTGTTACCATGAAGTTTCCTAAAGTCCCACCAGCTTTGAAAGCACTATTTCAGCAATATGTAGAGTTGGAAGATATTGGGTTTAGATTTAGATATCAATTTGGTTAATATTGCAGCTTCTAGAATTTAACTGATTTGCCAGATGCAGCACCTTGATAAATTGTAGAGATGACAATAGCACCTACTTTACAGCATTTTCTGAAGAATAAACTGGTTAAACAGACATAACAAGTATTTAGATAAGTCAATACATTCAAAGGGCTCATAAGAAGGCTCAGTTCATAGTAAGTGCTCAATCAATGTTAGGCATCTCAATGAAGATGGTAAATAATAGTTATACTGGTAGCAATAATGATGATGATAAAATATGGTTTTGAATCTCAGCTCTGACACTTACTAGTGCAGTGATTTTAATTTCTCAAGGTTTTAGTATTTTCTTATATAAAATGGGGACACATGCTTCTTGTAGTAATTAAATGAGGAAGTGAAAAGAAAAACACAGTGCCAGACATGTAATAAATACACAATATAAATGGTATTTTATTCTCTTCTGGAGCTCCCTGCTTCCCTAGGACTCAACAGTTGCTGGAATATTATCTTAAAGAGCACACAAGCATGTGTGTGTGCACACATGTGACTTTTTAATGACAGAAAGGATAAAAGTCACTTAATGGAATGACGGTGGGCTCATGGAAGCTGTTGTAGGGTCCCCTGTGCCCTCTCTGTCACTGAGAACTCCTCTCAGTCCACTGCTCGTTGCCTTGCTATTAAGGAGCTTTTGAGATAGATTAAAACAATAGCATCAACAGAGGTATAATTTTCTTCCATCCCTCTTTAATTAGCTGTGAACCACAAGGCTTTCCAAGTGGCAACAGAATCAGGGAAGGCAAAGGGAGCAAAAACCCACCATTTGAGTTCTTAGGATAAGAAGTACTTGCTAAACACCATTCTGAGAATTCAGATAAAAGATGCTGCCAGCTGTTCCTTCATCATTTTTAAAAACAAACCACTGTCTATCGCTCCATTGCCAGTTCCTGCCTAGAAAATTGGCATGCTGGTTTTGAGAATGCGAGGCAGAAAGTATAAGCTTGGGAAATGTTGTAGAACACAGATGCATGAGTCAGGACATCTCTGCCCTCCACAAACAAGTTTATATATATATATATGTATATATGTTTATATATATAATATTTATTTATTATGTCTATATAATAAATAAATTTATTATATTTATATAATATGTTTATATTTATAAATATATAATAAATATATGTATTATATATTATATGTAATATATATTTTTATTTATCATTTATGTCCCAATCTTTCTGACTCTCAATTTTCTTATCTGTAAAATGGGGGATGGTTCAGACCATAGCTTCAGAGCATTTGTCAAATGCTTGCCTGCATATCTGTGATATATAAAACTTCACACTATGCTGTTAGACAGATGTTTAATGCCCACTTTTTTTTTAAATCAGAAAAAATGAGCATAGAAACTGAGGCTTGGGATGGTGAATTTTCTCAAGAACACACGGTATGGAAACAATGGAACATATTCAGATATGGATCTAGTCCTTTCTAAATTCCACTGTACTATAAGACCTCTCACATTAAAACTCCTTCTAACTGCATATAATTATGTCATTTGTATACTGTTAAATTGTTGGTGGATCAGAGGCAAAGAAATGACCTGTATAAATTTTAAAATGTTTCAGCATCATTCTTATTTAACTGGAATAATTGAAGAAAAAATTGAATACTCAAGTTACCTAATAACTGTACACATTATATATGGACATTCATTTTTTTCAAAGAGGTAGCAAACTAATTTAAGAATTCAATATTTTCTTAGCTAGTTGGTAACAGAGCCTAGAAGAACCATGAAATTTTTACAGAGTTACAGAATCAATATATCCCTCAAGTATGGTCTGTAATTGAAAAATAAAACATGTCTTTCCAATATATGAATTAATATTTTTCACATGTTTGTATATCACTCCATAAATGTTAATGCATGCATGCTTCTTTATGTGATATTTGTAACTACTTAACATCCAAGTTCATTTTTAAATGACACTATACTATTCATTAGAGCTTTTGGTTATCATATCCTTTCTCAATAATAGATTCCAAAATATAACTATTACCATGCATGACAAACTTCCTGATCTTAAAAATGGAGTCCTCATCCTAAGATAAGTTTGAAATTGATTCTTTACATATAAGATTATAATTTAAAATTTGCTGTCTCATTTGATTTTTGTAATCAAATTAAAAATTATCATATAGCACTCTGAGATTAAGATTCTACCTAGTTACCTTTCTGCCTGGTCAGGATTTGATTAATTGGAGACTTACTATCCATCTCACATCAGTTTTGTGCTTTGAGGGTTGCTATAGACTGATTATTTGTGTCCCACCAAAATTCATATGTTAAAATCCTAACCCCCAATGTATTGGTGTTAAGAGGTGGAGCCCTCAGTAAGTGATTAGGTTTTCAAGGTGGAGCTTCATGAATGGAAGTAATGCCCTTAATGGGCACTAAAGGGATAGAAGAGACCCCAAATAGCTCCTTGGTCCATTCTGTCATGTGAGGACACCATGAGAAGTTGTCATCTCTAAATCAGAAAGTGGACTTTCACCAGAAACCATACCTGCTGGTGCACTGATCTTGGACATCTATCCTCCAGAACTGAGACAAATAAAATTTTGTGTTGTTTACAGGTTGTTATAGCATCCTGAATGGGCAAGACAGAGGTTATAGTCAATAAATTCAAAAGTGCGAAGAAAAATGGATCCCAACTAGAGGTTAGAAAGATTTTCTTCAGAAATAGCCAAAGAATATGGGTGGAAGATCTCACAACTATGCCTGTTCCTCTCCACAAAGGGTTAGCCGCCAGTGGAGTTAACCATAAACCCTGCAGTGAGAACAGTGACATGGAGAAAAGCCCACCATGTCCCTCACAGATGTTCTCCGGGATCATTGCTGAGATTTTCCAAAGCCACGATCAAATCTAGAATCTAGAACATGAGAAAAGGATATCTAGATCACTTGAGGAAAACTGTTATTGCTTGTGATCTCTTACCACCAGAGAGAATTTTAGCAGAAATCTGATGGCTCATCATCACCAGCAAGAAATAGGTTCATTCCCATACATCTGAGGATCCTCCATACTGTTTTCCAAAGTGGTTGATATGTTCTCCCTAATATGCAGATACTAGGGAGATGATGGGGCATAAGAGGGTCTCCAGATGAAAAAGGAGAGACCCTTGAAAGCAAAGAAGTTGATTTAACTGAAGGGGTTGGACGGGGTGGAGCACACTAATGTATACCAAGGTTACTCACTAAACTGAATTTGAGAGGGAGGGAGGGCAAGGGAGCGGGGTGGGAATTTGGGGAAAGGGTCAAATGAGAATTGTGAACACATATATCATTATCAATTTGTACTAACAAAGATGTATGCTTACAATATATGAATAAAAATAAAAATTAAAAAAAAGAAATAGGATCCCTTCAAATTCAAACCTCCCAGCATCTAACTGCCCACAGTAAACATTCACAACTCTTTATCCATTAGGAACTCAGATAATTGAGATGTCTGGTCCGATAGCCTTTACAGAAACTCACCGTGCAATTTTCAAATTATCTGTGTGCTTGAAATCTGTTACAGAGATCCAGGTCCCTCTAAAAAAACCCACAATTTCCTATATGAGAGATAGGAAAAACTTTATTGGCTACATAGATTGAAACTTAATTCCCCATCTTAAAAATATTATCTCAATGCCTCTAGACTTCATATCATAGAAACATGGCTCATTGTATACTTTTCTGGACTTTTTTACTCCATGATTCAGTGTGACCATCATGGTCGCCCACCAGGGACATGGTTCCATCCCCATTTACAGATGGGAAATGACATAAAGCATGTATTCTAAGGGATAATTTGTCTGTGCACAAGCAAGGCAAAACTTAGATCTTTGGCCTTTTTTTATTGTGTTTTTCCCTACTTTTTGCTGTCTGCCTTGAACACTTCCTGATTTTCCCTTAACTTGAAGATTTTTTTTCTATTATTCACGATTACTTTCGTGTGTGTTACCTCTCAGCACTTATAAGGGTCTTAAGGTGAAATGGGCAAATTTCCTACCCTACTCTTGTTGAAGGTTTGCTCTTAAGTCTGATTTCACCAGGTCTAATTTTGATGACTATCCATTGACAACAAAAGCTTCTAGCTTTAAAGTGCAAAGTCTTTCCAAGAACGGCAGTGTAGAGTGAGGAAAAGAGCACCATTCTAAGAAAGAAGAGACCAAGATTCCAGTTCTAGTAATTCCATTTATAAGCTTGGTGACATCATGCAAATTTCTCTGTTTTCAATACAGGAATGAATAATATTGTCTCATCTCTATTCAAGGAATTTGTGAGAGAATTTGAAGTTAAAATGAGGTCAGAGAAACCAAAGTACTTTACAAACTGAAAACAACTACATTTTGTCAAAAGTCTATAACTATTTTATATTAGGGATTACAAATAAAATGTATTCAGAATCTAGGTAGGTTATAGAAAGTGTAGTGGGTAAGTTTAGTAAAATTCTGAGTGGTGGGGTCAGAGCCAACAGGAAGGTAAGAAGACATTATGTTTTAATTATTCAATAAAAAACCAGCTAGCCAAAACAAGAGTACCTAATAGTCAAATTGGATGTGTGGAGTACCAGTTTATGGATCCCATTCCTACTATAATACCTCCAAAATTATGGGGGTATTAAATACCAGGGGTTTTGGACTTATTCAAAGGCTTGTGAATCCACATACACAATAAACATTATCCATCATCCAAAATACAATGCCATGTCATCCATAGACCAGTATTTTTAAGTGTAAGTAAATGCCATTGTGATTAATAAAGTATACTTCTATCCAAAAGCATAATTAAATTCCTCTTAACTTTTGCTAGTGTATAGTGTTCACTCAGGGGACACTAATTCCATACAACTTATTCCCATTTTAACCAACCGAGAGCACATCATTTTTGGACCTTAAAGGGGATTCATAAGCTTAAATTTTGGGAAACAACTAAACCATTTTCAGAATTAAAATATACCATCTATAGGATAAAATCAAGTATAAGTAGCTATATCTACAGACAGGTGGCTTTCTAATCTGGATGTGATAGGAAAACACTTTCTGAATGGCAAACAAGACTGGCAGAAGCTTTGGGCTTGAGAACATAGGGGAGTTGTCTTTTGTGTGACCCACACAAAGAGGTCCTCACATTCATACACATAGCCCTAGACAGCCACATGTACATGTTCTCCTAAGCCTGTGTGTCTGCGCGCGCACACACATGCCCACACACACACACACACACACACACACACACACACACACACAAATAAACTATACTTTGTGTGTTTCTCTAAATGAAATATGCACAGGTCCTAACCCCGGGAACCTGTAAATGTTTCCTTGTTTGGAAAAAGGGTCTTTGTAGATGTGATGTGAACATTAAGGATCCTGAAAGACTAGTCCAGATTATCTGTATGAGCCCAAATGCAACCATAGGTGTCCTAATAAGAAGGAGTAACAAGGAGATTTGACACACAGAGATACATCCAAAGCGAAGAAGGTGCTGTGAAACTGAGTAGAGAAGTTTTTTCAGATGCTAACCTTGAAGGTTAGTATGATGTAGTCACAAGATAAGAAATGTAAGTAGCCACCAGAGGATGATGGAAGAATGGAACAGATTCTTTCATAGAGCCTTCAGAAGCAGTATGTCTCTGGCAACACCTGGATTTAAGCCCAGTGACACTGATATCAGATTTCTGGCGTCCAAAAAGAAAGAGAATAAATTTCTGTTGTTTGGAGCCACCAAGTTTGTGACAACTTATGACAGCAGCTTTAGGAAGCTAGTACAATAAATACATCGCTCCTAAATACATACTCTACTCCACTCCCTGTATACTTTCAATATAGACTCTCCATGTATGCATTGCACAGACATCAAATGCACATCAACTTTAAATGCACAGAGCCTTTATGTATAATTGATACAGCTCCCTGAAAACTCTTTTATACATATCTTGGAAATTGGCATCACCGTGTAGTCATTGGATTAAAAAAAAAAAAAAGACTATAATCTTTGTTTCTTCTCAAAGCCTGAATAGAGTCCTTTATCAAGTCTTGCTGATCTATCACCAAAATTTTCTTGATCTGTTCACTTACTTCTACCTCCCCTACTGCCTTCCTCCAAGTTACCTTCCATTTCTTTCCCAGGTGACAATATTAGCCTCCAGTCCATCTGCTTCCATTCTTATTTCTACAACAACTTCTCCAAATGATATTCAAAGCAGTCTATTAAAATCCTTAGAGGGATTATTTCACTGTATTTCTTTAAGCTTTCCCAGCATGGCATGTCAGTTTTTCCAAGTAAACCAAATTTCCTACCATTTTCTAAAACACCCTATATGATCTGACTTTCTCTTTCCCTCTCTCTCTGACCTCATCACACCCAGCTTTCTCCTGGTCCTCCATTGCCCAGGCACTCAAGCCTTCTTGAAAGTTCCTAAGCTCATCTATGTCTCATTTGTATTTGCTGTTTTCACTAGCTCATGCATGGATTTTCATTTGATGTCTCCTTATCATTTAGATTTCAACTCAGACATTATCTTCTCGGAGAATTTCCTTGATTACCCCAACTGTACTTCATTCATTCTCTTTCATTACCCTATTTATTTGCTTATATGTTTGTTTATTTATTTATTTATTTATTTATTTATTTATTTATTTATTTATTTATTTATTTATTGGTACTGGGGATTGAAAACAAAGATATTCAACTTCCAAGCTATACCTACAGCCCTTTTGATTTTTTTTTTTTTTGAAAGTTTTTTGCTAAGTTGCTGAGGGTATCACTAAGTTGGTGAGGCTGACCTGGAACCTGAGAACCAGCTATCTTAACCTCCCAAGTACTGGGATTACAGCTGTATACTATCACACCTGGCTTCATTACCCTGTTTTTATTTGTTTGTTCATCTGTTTGTTTGTTTGTACAATATTTGGTGCCATCTTAAATCCTAGGGTATTTATTTATTTTCTTCTCATCTACCTCCTCTCATCCCTATAAAAGTGCCATAAGAGCAGCAGCTCTGTCTCACTCACTGTGCCCCTGGAGTCCACAGCGGTGCTAACATATGGCAAGCACTCAATAGGCATTTACCAATTCAAGGAATGGCTCTCAACTTTTGCTGGGAATCTGAGTTACATGTGAGGGTCTTTAAAAATATATATAAAGGCCTGGATATCATCTCAGGCAGCAAAGCCCATAATTTTTATATTAAAAAAGGCACCTAAGGTAGGTGTGGTGGCATATGTCTGTAATCCCTGTACTTGGGAGGATCATAAGTTTGAAGTCAGCCTCATCAACTTAGGGCGACCCTGTTTCAAACTGAAAAATAAAAAAGGACTGGGGTGTAGCTGAGTGGTAGAATGCCTCTGGGTTCGATCCCCAGTAACATACACACACACACACACACACACACACACACACACACACACACACACACCTCATAAGTGATTTGATAAGTAGACAGGATGGAGAACAACTAATCTACAACCTAACCAATGTGTAAAGCCCCTGCATGCATATCCATAGCCCACAAACATACACCTTACACATAGAGCTTCTATACCAGTCATCATGTACACACTTATATTCCCACCTTTTTTACATATGTGTTAAGTATACCATATATAAAAATACTCTATACACTTATCTTTACCCATTATAGAAATTATTATTAGAACAAAGCTACTGTTTCTTGAGTGCTTACTTTGTACCAAGTACCATAACTAGTGTACTTATGAAATCACCTAGAGTCCGTGTGTGTGTGTGTGTGTGTGTGTGTGTGTGTGTGTGTTACTGGGGATTGAACCCAGAAGCACTCTACCACTAAGCTGTGACTCCAGCTCATTTTAGTTCTTTAATATAAAATTATGGGCCTTCCCTGCTATAGACTATATGCTATATCCTTCTAAATTTATTTATTAAAGTCTTAACCCCAAGTGTGATAGTATTAGGAGGTGTAAAATCTCTGTGATCAATTAAGTTTTGAAACAAGAGAGAGCCTTTGTTGATAGAATTAGTGCCCTTATAAAAAGACATAAGAGAGATTTCTCTCTTCTGTCTTTTGTCCTCTCTCTCTCTCTCTCTCTCTCTCTCTCTCTCTCTCTCTCTCTCTCGTCATGTGAAGGCAAAATAAGAAAATATGAAGTGGGTCCTCACCAGACACTGGATTTGCCAACATCTCAGTCTTGGACCTCTCACTCTCCAGATCTGTGAGAAATAAATGTTTTCTGTTTAAGCCATCAGTCTATGGTGACTTGTGATCAATGCCCAAACTGAATAAGACTATCACCAAAGCAGATCATTGCAATTCAAGATGGTAAGTGTTAGAAGAGTGCAACACACAGGGCCATGGGGATACAGACAGGAAGGCAAGGGATGTCAGATAGACAGGGTCATATTTAAATTGAAGCAGGTAATGCATGATCTGTGTTCTACAGGACAGAAGTTATTTAGGTTGGGAGGAATGAATAAAAAGAGAAAGGTCCTTGAGGCCAAGGGAATAGAATATGCACAAATACAGTACCTAGTGTATTTGGTTTGTACAGGGACCTGCAAATTATTCAATGTATTTGTTTATTCAACAGATGTCTGGCTGCTCATCATGTCTCAGGTACTATGCTGAATACAGCTGAGAACAAGATCCCAGATTCACGATAATGGAACCTTCAAGGGTAGATTCTGATGAAATGTATTATTACAAAATGTCCTAGATGATTATAATACACAGCCAGGGTGGAGAACCATTAGCCTAGATGATCTCACATCGCTCGCTTGCAGAGAAAATAAATAAAGGATTGAATGGATAAAAACCATGCTGTCCAGTCCACAGTGCTACCAAGGTGTCTTTGAAAAGCTTAAGGACTCCAAAGACAGCTGCCAGTGCATTCTTGCCTTTTGATGGCAGCCAGCAGTAGTTCTGAGAACTGTAGCATTAACACTGTGGATTACTTTGCTCTACTTGGATCACTGTCTCCTGCAAGCACTTCTCTGCATGGCCAAGTCTGAGAGCACCAAGGCAAGCAGGTGCAAGCACTTCTCTGCATGGCCAAGTCTGAGAACACCAAGCCCTCCAAATGAGGCCTTTATAGTTCTGGGGACAGAGGCCTCAGATCATGTGGACTGGGTTGATGAGATCACAGAGACCCAGGTATGACTCTGGACTTCCATTCCCTGGATTGTACTCTGGAACTCCGGTCAGAAGTAGCCCGCTTCCTTTCCAGCTCTCAGGCCACACAGCACACCATTCAGCAGTCACGGCCAAACCAGCCCAGGAATAAAGGGTTCACCTCTCCTGTCTCCTTCATTTGAGAGGAAATCTTGCCTGAGGCACAAGCAAAGCTTCAAATTGATTTAATTTGAAATTTCAAACTGCCGGATGCAGCTTTGCTCGACTGCCATCTGCTTTTCCAGTGTGCAATGACACTGAGCCTGTTTTTATTGTGTTTGCTCAACCAAGTCCACCAGTAAAATATTAATAATTTCCCTAGCGCCTGGGTGGTTTGCGTGCCTGGGATGATATCCGAACATTCATCAAGCTCATCAAAGTTATAAGCAAAATAATTTTTCTCCTTAAGTGGGAGGGGAGGGGAGATCTGGGTTTTCATCACTGGCGCATATCACTAAGTGACACTTTCAGCCTTCTCTGCACAAGAAAAGTAAACAATGCATTGCTCCTGGCCCCAACATTAGACACACTTTCTCTATAGAGATCTAGCTTTCCAGCCAAGCAAGGAAATAAGTAGTCTGTGAGGATGGAAATGGGTGCCAGCCCTAATGCCTCTTTTCACATGCAATTTGACATTAAGTCCTATTGAGTTTATCTTTATTCGTGGGTTGATTTCCTTTTCTCCACTCCCATGGCCACTGCTTCAGCCCAAGCCCTTGCCATGTAACCTGAATTACTACCATCAGCTGCCTCTGGCTTCATAACACACCTTAAATCAGATTCCCACTCCTCTCTATGACAGTCACTAGAGAGGGAATTGGTGACTCTCAGCACAATTTCAGCAGTTGCTTGCTTGAATTTCCACTGCTACATAGACAAGGTCCACATTATTTAGCATGAGTTACAATGCTTATCTCTCCTTCCATTCCCACACCAGTATCCTAAACCCCAACCAACCATTATTCTCCTGGGGCAGCACACCCACTCCTGCCCACTAGTGACTGCACAGGTGAGAATATCTACAGATCATCCTATACAATGCCTGGGCTACAGTGTAGTTCCAGAAACAGTGGCAGCCACTGTCACTGTCATACCCATTAAATATATATATACACACACACACACACACTATATATATATATATATATATATATATATATATATATGAATCTACATAGATGGATATATAGAGAGATAGGTAGATACATACAAAACATATAAAATCGCCCTGGTTGGTCTCTGCCTTCATCAAACACATTCAGATCTCAACAGGGAAAGAAAAATATTGACAAAATTTGTTTCCCTCACTTGGGAACCAGGGAAGAAGGGGTCCTATCCTTTATACTATAGGTAAGATGCCTCATTACAAAGTGGTTAAGAGCTGGCTGGCTCTGCTGCTTCTGAGCTGTGTGTTGTGTCTTCATTTGGCTCGTCTGTGGTGAGGATGATGGTAGCGAATAAAAGCTGAAGCAAGGTTGAAAGATTCCATACTTGCTGAGCACTAAGAATAGGACTTGGCACATAGTAAACACTCAATTAGCAACACAGTAATGACTCTGGTGTGTGTGTGTGTGTGTGTGTGTGTGTGTGTGTGTGTGTCTTTCTGAAAGCAGCTTTGTACATTCTTAAAGGGATAGTGCAGATTCTCACTGCCCTGAGCTTTTGTGTAGACTGTTTTTTCCCTCCTGTGATTACTTTCATCCATAACTGTCCATCTGGAGAAAGTCTGAGTCTTCCTCAAAGCTCAGCTGAAAGGTCACTTCCTCAAGGATGCCACCAGAGGGGGTGGGACTTGGGTCTGGTGTAGGGCTTTAAATTGCAGCATTATTTGCATAGTGTTGAATACATGGATGAACCCATCCACAGTCTTGTTTTACCCATAGGTAAAATGGAGATAAGATCATATTCTGCTACATAGCTTTAAGTAGTCCTAACTCATCCACCTGACCAATAATGTAGGCAGAAAATATTTAATCTCTCTTCTTGGCCCTACCCCATTTATGTACCTCTATTACAGCTACAGTTCCCTTACCTTCTGAACTAAAAGTCAGGACACATACACATACATATATTTATGCACATGGTATGATAGCTTTATCCTTACCTGACTCCTTTGTCTTGTCTTGCTCTCTTGATTTCTATTGAGCCATTTTCTAAATACACATATCAGATCAAGACACTCTCCTCAGGGGAGGGAGTGGAAGCAACCATTGATTGAATCCCTTTATCTGTTAATCACATTCAAATTCCTTGAAATGATACCTAGGTTCCCAAGGCCCTCCCCAGGTTTGCCATGCCAGCCCCAATACAGCCATTACCAAATGCTGTCAGTACCACATGCTGTCAGTACCCTGTCCCCATTGTCTGCATAACAAGTCTGACTCTAAGATCCAGTTCAGGAATCATCTTGACATGAAATGCTCTTCCATTACCTCCTCACCAATCAAAATCCTACCCTAACATCTAAGGCCTGGTTGACATACCCTCATTTTTCTAAATACCCACTCAACCCCATCCCCCAACAATTAGACCAAATTAAATAAACTAGCAAACAAGAAGACTGGCATCCTCTGAGCCAATAGTTATTAAATGGCATCCATGGGTCTCAAACTCAAATCTTCTGAGTATAATTTTTTTTTTCAGCAATTTTACTTTTTGCCAAAAGGGATCCTGCCACGAGTAAGGTCAGGTGTGCAAGAACAACATGGAGGAAGCTTGCTGGCATTTTATTTTCTACTCGAGGCTTCTGTGCTCTGCTCCTATTGGTGGGAACACAGCCTCACAATCTTTACCCATTGGCTGAAGGGGACATCGGGGAGTGGTTAGCACTCACAATTTCTATCTTAATAAAAATACAAGCACACAATGGCAGCTTTACAACATGGAGCCCAAGTCAAACTATTCCTTTGATAGAAAAGATCCAATTATTTCTCACAATTCCCCCCTTTTATTATGCATTATATTCATAATCTGAGTATAAATGTTGTGTTCACACTTTCTTTCCTCTACTCTATGCTGCTTCTCCACCCTCTTAAAGTTATCATACACCCATAAGAACCAGGAACACCCTGATGCTTGGATACTACATGTGTCTGAAACTATTAGTCATGTAGGGTCATTTGCTTCTTTCTTTGATTCCCTTTCCACTCTGACAAGTGAGTGATAGAATAGTCACTCTCATATGTGGCTGGTAGAAATGAAAGTGGATGGAACTTTGGGAAAGCAATTTGGCAGTATGTATGGAGTCTGCAAAATAGTTATACTTTTTTTACTTATTCATTCTTTTTTCTGTAAATGCATTTTAAGAATTGAATCAGAAACAACCACATATATACACACATATAAATATTTATAAACACACACATAAAAATAAAAATGCATACATACATACAAGGATGATATAATAAGAAAGGATTGGAATCAGCCTAAATGCCCAGCAAGAAGGAAATGGAAGTAGTAAAGACTTTCATCTCTAGAGACAGAGAGAACAAAACTCTGGTCTACTTCTTATTAGTTGCTTTCTCTTGAAACATTATCTAACCTTTCTATGTGCTAGTTGCCTCATCTACATGCTCATTTCTGTAAAGGGGTAATAAAACCTACTTTATAGGGTAACCACATTGAAAACTCTCAATAAACATAAGCTATGAAGAGGAAGAAGAGGAAAATAATTAGATGAGACAGCCACTGGTTAGAATATGATGCAGTTATTAAGCATTATGTTAACAGAGCTTGAATTAATAATATGGAAAATGAATGAATGATTGATAGGAGAGCAGGATTCTAAATTGTGTGTATAGCTTACCCAAAGAAAGAGCAAAAGTATGTGTCCTTCCTTATTACCTGCAAATGCTTGCTGGTAGGAGGGTTAGGGTTAGGTTAGGGTTAGGACAGTTGTTTTCATTATGCCAAGTAAGAATTGCTGAACAAGGACCCAGCCCAACAGTACTCATGGAAGGGTCTGTCTCTGTCCTGCTTTACTAACTGGAGACTCACTGGCTCACACAGGCACTCAAAATCAAAATCTCTTTTAAACATCTTCTTTCTAAATTTTCCTTGCAGAATCCTTCTTGTTTCTTCATAATCACCTCAAAGCAACCCTCCGTCAAGTACTAAAGTAAATTCTAAGCAATTAGAGAATCTGTCTACGGTGAACCCCAAATGTGTGTGCAGTGGTTCTATACAAAATAGTTTGGAATACATTTTCCCCAGAAGGAGCTATTTGTGTAAGAAAGGCACAGCTCTTACCTGGCATACAAACACATGCACATACACACACACACACACACACACACACACACACACACACACACACACAGGCACAAGCACATTTACCATGACAAATAGATACAACATCTCTAGAGTGAAATATTGTGTTGTGAGTTACAAGCCAAAGCAATGCAGTGCTGCTCCACCAAGCACTTATAAATTGCTGAAAACGATATCAAGAAATAAGAACTTGGCCTGGTCATGTAACAAATGCACAATTTCAAGGCTCTGGACTAGTTTAAAAAAAAAAAAAAAGAAAGAAAAAGAATGTAAACAATCAAGCCCAGTGCTTCAGATATTCTGCTGGATCTCCAGGGTGGTCTTGTGTTTCTAATTAATATTTCCCCCTAATTATGATTGGGATGGTAAAAGTGCAAAATGCAAAACTCACTCCTCACCACAGAGCTCTGGTGGGGAGAGGAGGAGGCATTTGGGAGGAAGGGTGTCCAGCCTCATTGTGATGCAAAAGAATGCAACAATTAAGAATATAATTTTGGAAGATGTCAGCAGCCTAATTACTCACAGGGCTTCCAGCAAATTAAGCAGTAGGTGAATTCACTCATTTAATGAGATCTAGAGTTTGGAGGCGAGGTGCTTTTACTTTGCGTTTGAGAAATGCATTTGTGCACTACATGTTCATAATTTGGGCACCATAACACGCCATTAGCTCAACAGGTTCCACAGAAGCATCAGGTCAGCTGCTTAAAAGGGTCTGCAAGTCAGCTAAATCTCATTTCTCTGTCCCCATCTACCTTCTCCCTTCTGCTTTATTTTTCTTCTCAAATGCAATTGTCCAACTTGGAAAGCATATAATTTAATCAAGGGGCTTTGGAAACTACATCTTTAAGGGCAGGGTTAAAGGAAGCTCAGTGGATATCGGGATAAAAACCTGCTTTCATATCTTAATAATACCTACCACTCTCATCCTTTGTTTCTGCATCTGCAATGTGGAAATAATGACACTCATAAAGTTTGTGTCTACTATTTGAATTCTTTTATGAGATGGTATTTCTTAAAGACAGGATATATGTAATATTTATCTCTATAGCTTTGCACCTACTACTGTGCCTGGAATATAATGTGTGCTGAATGAGTGTGTTAAATAGAACTTAATAGTTTCAAAAGGGGTGAGTAAATGAGTGGCTCATATGATAACTCAATGAGAAAAAGTATATTAAATATATATAAATTCAATGAGAATAAAATAGTGTGGTTCCTAACCTGTAGTAGGTCCTTAAAAATTTTTAAGAAAATGTAAGTATTAATTACATGCTAATCTAATTTGGGCTTTGGAAAGGCTGATCAGGGTTGTCCACTGACCACATGGAGACAATGAAAAGATGTTTGGCCAGTGTTGTCACATCCTGTATAAGCATGAAGACCAATGTAGCCAGGATCTAAGGACTCCACACACTCAGAAAGAATGTTAACACTGTGAACAATCAACCCATGTACCAGAGACTCTACAGTGGCTTTTCCATTGGTCAGCATGCTTCATCCTAACAACTCTTTGAAGTAAGTAGCTAGCCCTTCTTTTTACAGGTGAAGAAACTGAGGTTCTTAATGATTAACCCCATTAATTCCAACTGACACATAGGTGATCATAAAGATCCTCCATACTTGATACAGGCCAGTACAGGACATGCCAAACTGCCCTGGGATGATTGCTCAACTTCCCCAGTAGCCTAGGTGCTTTGTGAGGGAGGAAATGAAGGAATCTCCAATATTTGCATCCCTCTTTACCTTTTCCCTGGTCTTCCTGACAGTTCTCAGCTGCCTCACCTTTTCTAGAGTAAAATGAGATCCACAGAGGTGAGAAACACAATTAAAAGTCCTTCAATTTGTGACTTCTTCCTTAAACCTAATCAGAGTGGTGTCCTCCAAAGGCATTTCTAAAGTGGATTCCAGAGCCAGGTCCTCTCCACAGGAACTTTCCACCTCTCCAAGGCTATAGCCACCACAATTACTATTCAAATTGTAATGGAATCCCATTTATTGAATAGTTACTACATGCTAGACACTGGCTTGATGTGCATTATTTTATTTATTTTGCACCAAAAACCCCACATGGGTTACCCCTAACTCATAAGAGACATTAATACGGATATTGAGGTCACAGAGTTCGAGTGATTGTTCAAAGTCACTCAGCTTGTAAGGGGTGGAGCTGAGAGTCTAGATCAGGTTTTCTGATCCCAGAGCCTCATATACTAATTGTTCTATACTACCTGGGTTGGATGGCTTTAATGACTATAAAAATCTTTTGCAAACAGAAGACTGCCTTTTTGAAAGTTCCATCTATTGATTGTGGTTCATTCTCTAAAATCAACCAAAGCACGCTGACTCTTTTTATAGGTTGCTCTTCAGAAAATGGGCACTCCAGTCCCCTGCACCAATAGCCTTTCCCACAGACAGTACTGCCAGCCATGCAGACACATCTGTGTTCTATTTTCTGTAATAGTAACTCACAGTGATGTGAGTGTGTTGTTGGTTTTCTCTTTTACATGATACATTTCACTGGCATGATCTCTCTCAACCACAATATTATGAGACTGGTATTGGTTCTTGAATTATGAGAAAGACAGAGCTCAGAAACCACAAGTTTATGGTCTGGTCCAAGGACAAATGATCAATTAAACAACATTGCTGAGAAACTCAAGGTTCAAAGTGAGGCATGTTCATGGAGGTATGAAAACTCCCTGAATGAATGAATCATATGGGGCAGAGTGTGGTAAGCACCTTAAGAAAGGCCCAAACAAATGCCAGAGGTGCTCAGCTCACAAAGAGAGATGCCTTCTCCCACCAACTCTTCAGCAAGGCTGCACTAATTACCATTTATATAAGAGGCCTCCGCTGGTGCTCTGAGAGAAGTTTTAATTTGCTGGTGAAGGAGTTGGGGGAGGGAATGGAGCATGCTGTGAAGTGTGTTCCCTCCAAAGTGGGAGTGATTTCTATTCAGAAAAGCTCTGAGGTTACTAATGGGGAAGGGAGGAAGAAAACAAAAAAAGAATAATGAAGATGAGGAGTGTACTTGGGATGCACTCCCAGGCCTGGAGCACTCCCTGGCCTGTAATCTCCTTCCTGAGATTACAAGTAAGTAGCTACTATGAGAGAAGTGACAATCTGGTTGTCCCACTGAGCTCAGGGCCAGGTGAGCACTTAGAAACTCAGTCTCACCCAGAAGAGACTCATCTGCATTAAAACTGGAGATGCCCTGACCACATGCATGAGGTGACTGGTGCATTTAAGCTTTGCAGGCAATATGGTGAGGAAACCAAAACTTGTCCCATCAAGACTGAGCTAGTGGGGTGTGGGACAGGCAAGGGGGAGGGGTGTCAAAACAGAAGGTGAAGGGCGTTTATGTCACCCACACATGGATTCCAGTTCTGTCTCCCCATTCTCTCTATGACTGTGTCACTTCACCTATCCAGTCTTCACTTCCTCATATAGAAAATGGGGAAAATGAACCTCATGGGCATTGGTGGTACATGCCTGTAATCCTAGTACTTGAGAGGCTGAGAGAGAGGATCATAGGTTCAAGAAAAGCTTCAGCAACTTAGAGAGACTCTCAGCAACCTAGTGAGACCCTGGTTCTGAATAAAAAAATAAAAAGGGCTGGAGGTGTAGCTCAGAGGTAAAACATCCCTGGCTCAATATACCCCCCTCCATACACACCAAAAAAAAAAAAAAAAAAAAAAAAAGAATGGGGAGAATGAATGCATCTCAGATTGGGAATATGAAGACTACAGATGAACTTATCTAATATTCCTGGCACTCTGTAGGTGTTCAAGAATCTTGAGTTCCTCTTGGAAGAAGTTCCCTTACACTGAGCTGGGGGACAGGGTCTTGTCATGAAGACTCATTTTTCCCACAAATTCCTCCTGAGCCTCTCATGAGGTGGAATCCCCTGGCCTATTACCTCATGACTGTCATTCAAGCACAGCACAGTGCTGATTCAGCTATTAGAATCCCTAGAATTCCTGTGAGGAAATTGGGGGGAAGGGGGCAAAGGTAAGGAGAGAGTAAGAATTTAGATAGATGGAATTCAAGATTTCAGAAGCCCAGTATTGCTCAGACTTTCAAATGTTTTAACAGTCCAAGTACCCTGGAGAGTACTCAGAAAGTTAAGTACTAATATCACTTCATACTTGCCAGGTATTCCCAACATTGGCTTCTATGGAAGGTAGCTGAGAAGCAGAATGTGCTAGAAACTATGTCAGTCATTAATGGCCTCAATTCTAGGCCCCCTGTCTCCAGGCATCTCAAGAGCTTGATTGAACTGGGCGTGGTGGGTATACCTGTAAGACCAGTACATGGGAGGCTGAGACTGGAAGATCACAGGTTCAAAGACAGCCTTAGCAACTTAGTGAGGCTCTCAGCAACTTAGCGAGACCCTGTTTCCAAATAAAAAATAAAATAGGGCTGGGAGTATAACCCCCGGGGTAGAAGGTCCCTGGGTTTCATCCATAATACTACACACACACACACACACACACATACACACACACACACACACACACAAAACAATCCTAGTTTCCTCTGCTGGAAGAGGTCATCTGAAATTCTTGGGCCTATCTCTGTGAGGAGAGCACAGAGCAGACCTTCCTCCAAATCTTAGCTCTACCACTTATTAGCCATGTGACCCTGGGCAAGCCATTTTAATTTCCTGTGCCTCAGTTTCTCCAGAAATAGCAACAGATGCCTTATACAGCAAGTATAAGGGTTCCGTGAGCAGAGTACTTAGGACTGGGCCTGACAGGTAGTTGCCATCATGTCCCTGCCCCTTACTAGAGCTCCAAACCCTGGGAATGCTCTAGGAAGAGGCAGGGATAAGACAGCAACATGCTACCAGGCCTTCCTTTTATGATCAACAGGAAGCATTTAACACCTTTCCTAACAAACACACAAAACACAAAGGACACACAGATAAAATGAGCAGTAATGATGGAACCTGCCTCTCTTTTGACTCAGACAAGTACAGGAGCACCCTGGCCTGGATCACACAGTACCACATGCAGCCCAGACTTTAAGCCAACTACCATGACTGATAGGGTGGTTGTCCTTCCACCCCACCAGGGTCCTCTCTTCTCTGAACTTCACCTTGCTTCATTTCTTTGAATAGAAATGTTTTGATAGAAAACTAATGACATATATGAATTTCAAAGTAGATATACATTTTAATGTGGGAAGAAAAATATTAAGATGTCAAACTTGGGACTGCTAAATGAACATCTATAGCCTGAACTTGGGGCACTGGGGACTGAAGCCTCCAAGAAGTAATTGCCACAAATAAGACACAACTGGACATTGATTTATTCAGCCAGTTTGCCTGGTTTCCACTTTGAGCTTGTTTGGTTGGCTATTTCTCTTTGTTGTTCCTTCTCAGACACATGACCCTGACTCATTTAGATGGAAATATGCTCACCCATTACCTCATTAATTTCTAAGACCTTGCATTATTTTTTACACCCTCCTCCTCTGCTTTCTTCCACCTCAAGATTCAAAGTATTGGTGGGGATGAGATGAATGTTGCACCATTTCTCCATAATGTGTCAGGACCTATATTTGTCATTGTCAACCCTGACTGTCATAACTCAGCCCAGGCAGTATTCAAGGGAACTCACGGATGGAGGTTTGGAGGGAAGAAAGCCAAAGCCAGGAGTAGTGAGCTGGTCAGATGGCAGAGGAGTCTCATCCTCTCCGGGGGCTGGTGTCCAAGAATGATGTCAAACTGAGACTTCATCTAAGTTCAAAACAATAATAATGATGGTACAATAATAGCATTTATTAAACTCTGTCTGCATACACATGCCGTCTCCTTTATCTTCACCACAACACTACAAGGTAGACTTACAGAGGATCTTTTACTTGCCCCAAATCACACAAATGGTAAGGGCCAAAAGTGAAATCCAATCTGCATGTGTTATACTCCAAATCTCATTCTCTTCTGCACCAAAGCTTAACTTTATTTCCCCAGATCATAGTAACATCCAGTCCAACTCCTAATATCTTACATACACATGTTGATTTCACCGTCACAAGCCTTTGATGAAGACACCATGAGGCCCATTAATAAATGAGGCCTGAGCTCAGAGTGGCTAACCCTTCCACTGAAAAGTACACAGCCTTTAAGCCTGGAGAAGGGCCTTGACACACGTCTTTCTGAGTATGATATGCATGTTCTGTCCACAAGATCTGTTGCCTTTCCTCAAAGGTCAAGAATGATGATGGGGGCAAGTGGTAGGAGGTAAGGCAGCAGGCAATGTGGGGAACAAGGTGGTAGTAGTGTGGGAGTCCATATAGTCAGACCTAGGGGCAGGACCCAGAAGGAGAGTGCCAAGCTGTCTGGACTCTGGCAATACAATCCCAGAGAAATGTCAGAGAGTTAAGTAAGGGAGTTGGTTCTTCACATTGGACATAGGTACCCAGGGCTTACTCCATGTCCTTTGGACACCAGGAGTCACAGCACTCATCCAGGGAACACTTGCTGCCAGGGGTGACAGGAGAGACAAAGAAGTAGCACTAGCAGAGTATCTATGTGGCCAAGCACCATGCTCTGTATGGTGCCATATCTGAGTCTCATGGCAGCGCTGCAGGGTAGGTTTGCTATCTTTCCCTCACTCTGTACCCTACTTTTCTGGTGCCTGGCATGGTGCTTGGCACATACAATAGAAAATAACAATGTGTGGGATTGGTTAGTTCATCTTCAGATATGCTGGCTAGGAAGAAAAGAAGGGAGGTAAAAGCTATTAATTAAGCTTTATATTACCTCTGATCATTGTTGAATAATTTTCTTAAAGGTTGACAATCAGTAACTTATCTAGTAATGCAAGATTAAAGCCAGCTCCTTGTGGATAACATCACCATCTTGCTTTAATTCAGTGTATTAAGTTCAACAAGCATTGATTAAGAAATACTCCTAGCTAATCAGTGTGCTAGGGCTACAGGATGGAATACAGATTCTGCCCCTGAGGAAGCCCTCACAGCTGAGTTGGACCTGGAAGGGACAGGGACACTCTAGTGTGAGCAGTACTGTGACTACAGAATCACAGAGGTCATAGGAGGGATGACAAAAAGAATGGCCAAAGACCAGGTGCAATAGCCCAGAGAATGCTCCCCAGAGGAACTGATGGCTAAGGGAGACTTGGATGCCCAAGAGTTGAGAAGGTCAAGATGGGGGAATACTGTAGACAGAGATACCTGCACATGAGGAGGCACAGAGACACAAAACAGAGTGGGGAGTACAAACAGTTAGCCAAAGCTCCCTGTATCAGATTGCTTTCCCTTTTACAAAGTGGGAATATCTTTTTTTTTAATTATTAAAATTCTGACTGTAAAAGTATGGCTGTGAACCAGGGGTGGTAGAGCACACCTATAATCCCAGTACTTGGGAGGCTGAGAAAAGAAGATCCCAGGTTTAAGGCCAGCACACAGTAACTTTGTGAGATCCTGTTTCAGTTATAAAATAAGATACGGTTGGGGGTACAGCTCTGTGGAAGAATGTACCTGGGTTCAATCCCCAGTAACTCATAAACAAACAAAAAAGTATAGTTGTTTTAGTCAGCTTTCTGTTAATATAACAAATGCCTGAGATAACTAACAATAATAGAAAAGGTTTGTTTTGGCTCACAGTTTTGGAGGTTTTAGTTCATGATCAGTTGGCCCCCTTGCTTTGGAGTCTGCGATGAGGCAGTTAATCATGGCAAGGAATACACAGCTGAGCAAAGAGGCTCGCCTCATGGCAAGCATGAGCAAAACAGAGAGTAAGAATGGGGTTGGAGAGCCGGGCGTGGTGGCGCATGCTTGTAATCCCAGCATTCTGGAGGCTGAGACCGGAGGATCCAGGTTCGAGGCCAGCCTCAGCTACCTAGTGAGGTACTCCGAAACTTAGTGAGACCCTGTTTCAAAATAAAAAATAAAAACTAGGGCTGGGGGTATAGCTCGGAGGTAGAATGCCCCTGAGTTCAATCCCCAGTACCGCAAAAAAAAAAAAAAAAAAAAAAAAGAATGGGGTTGGAGTTCTACAATCGCCATTAAAGGGCACTCCCCCAACGTCCTGAAGACCTCCCACTAAGTCCCACCTGTTAAAGCTTGGAATCTCTCAATAGCCACACTGCAGGGAACACAAAGGCCTTTCAGGAACAGTTTAGATCCAAGCAGTAGCAACTATAAAAATGTTGGGTGAAAGAAGCCAGTCAAGAAAGAATATATACTGAATAGTTCCATATATAAATGTATATGTGAAAGGCAGGCAAACTTCATCCATGTTGTTTGTAGACAGCATCATGGTACCTGGGTAGAGTGTTGACTGGCAGGATCATGGTGGGGCTGTGGAGTCCTGGGAATCTTTTCCTTCCTCATCTGGGCATGTCCACATGAGAAAAATCATCAAATCATGTAGCTCTGATTTGTGTATTTTTCTGTATATATGTGCAGTACTTCAGAATAAAGTTTACATTCAAAAAGGAATATGAAATTATTGAAAAGTAATTCCTACCATGCAGGTAAAGATGAAGTAGGAAGTGTAACTCCATTGTCCAGAAATAAGGAAGAGAGTATTATTGCTCCCTATGCTTTCACAGTGCGGCCCAGGAAACTCAGAACCAGTGTCTGGGTTTTAATGATTTATTCCAGATCATTTCTCTCATAAGGAGGGCAATTGTGTTTTTAGGATGAGGTCAAGTTCAAAAAGATGGCTGTGTGGCTGAAGCCAAGGGAGTGTGGAGAGGCAGGAGGCTGGTCCCAGGGACCCTCATGGCTTAGAAAGGAGTTCAGAAGATTTTCCTTAAATATAATGGGAAGTCACTGGATGCTTGTGCACAGACAGGTGACATGCACAGACTTATGTTTTTAGAAGATCAATTTGGGGGCTGTGAAGAGAGTGTATGGGAGATATAAGAATGGAGACAGAGGTCACTTCAGGTCCAATGGCATTGATCCAGGAGAGCAGTAGAGCTGGCTCAAATTGAGGGGGGAGTGAAGGAAATGGAAAAAATGACATAGGTTCAAGAGAGTAATTTGGTCTAGCTGGTGGATCGGATGTGAGAGATGAGGGATAAGCAAGAATCACTAGGTATTTAGTTGAGAAAATACAGCTAAGGGAACTCAGGAATAAATTTTGAACATGCTAATCTGAGATGCTTGGGAGACATCCATGTGGAAATAGCAGAAGACAACTGGAAGTCCAAATGTGAAGATGAGAGGCGTACTCTGGCATGGGAGGCTGGAATGTGTTTTCTGGCATACAAAGCACTCTTCCCTGGGCCATGCATTCATCTCTCACCACCCCTTTAGTGATCCTTGAAAAGTCCATTATCAAAAAACAAAGAAACTGCTATTCAGAGTGGCTTGAAAGTCGTGTGCCATACCATAGGAAGAGTAGGCAGCCGTGCCTGGAGGAGAACCAAACTCACTGAGTTCATTCCCATATTCTTTGAAACCAACCCAAGTAGCTTAAACTTGGTGGACTTTCACCATGAACATGAGTTGCTGTATTCTGAGAGGTAATAAAGGGCATGAGGTTGTTCAGGCTTGTGTGACATATGCTAATTGATTCCACCCTGCTGGGCTCACTGGTCCTGTGTCTGCTTATCAGAGTTTCTCTGCTACTTCCTTCACTGTAATGTGACGGGAGGCATAACATGTGAGATAGATGCTTCTTCTTGCAGTTAGAGTAGATACTTCTGGCAGCTCTTCTACATCTCTTTGTTTAGAATCTGATTTGGGTCATCAGCTCAGTAACTTTTACCTGTGTCTGTAAGAGAGGACTGAAAGAGAAAACTACTTTCTTTCTCATAGACAACAGGGGAGCTTCACTAATCAGTCCCATTTAATTCAGGTCAATGAGGACTCACTAAACACTTACTGCATATGAGTCTCTGTTCTAGATGGAGAAGATGGCTGTTCTAGATAAAGGTCCTGTCACAGGCTCTCCAGCTTGCTTTGCTTTTCCTTCATGGCTCTTGTGTGACATGTTCAATGATTCATGCAATTTTTTTTTGTTGTTTAGTGCCTATTGTTCCTACTAAATTGTTGCTTATACATCATGGTCTCTCTACTCTGTCTAGGACTTTGCTTGGCACATGACAGTTACCCAGTTAGTTAATTGTCGAGTGAATAGAAAGGAACTCAGAGCTGAGCAGATGCCACAGACATAAACGGATTGGTCTTAGTGTAAAGATGGTTTCAGATATTCTGGGCCTATGTCTGTACTTTGAGGAACTCACCTGTCTCCAAGTGCTAATGTTCTGCCTGTGAATCAGATCAAAGGCAGGACCTACACAGCTGCCTTCTGAGAGTCACAGATGCAAGGTCCTTTAGAGTAATATTCCATAATGAGGTGTCCCACAGAACGCTAATTTAGACAATATTAGTGGCTGGCTCCTGTGTTCTGTAAGACACATATCCTGGCACTGTATTAGCCTTACAACACTACAACCCTGGATTTCCCATGGAGTTTTAGACTCTGCTTGGATCCTTATGGTAGTGTTTCACCATATTTCTAGGTATTGTATTTTCTGTGCTAGGTTGGTCTTACTCCTATTATGTCATTCTAGTTCCATGTCCCTATTAGAAGACCTCAGTGGTCAGGAAACTGAATCCAACCTTTCCGGCCCTGATGCAGTTACCCAGGAGGAAAGGACTACCCTGTATCAAGCTGCTACTGTATGCTGAGAGTTTTACAGGGTTATATTCCTCATCATCACAACCACATTCTAAGAAAATCTCCATATATCTTCTTACAGGTAAGAAAAAATTAGGTTTATAGACACGAAGTACACTGCCCCAGGTCATATAGCCGGTGTCAGAAACGTAAAAGCCTGAACTTTTCCTACCCATCATCAACTAACACTTTCACAGCATGCTTACTCTGGAACTCATATATTGAAGGTGCATTATAGTTATCCCTCCAGGGTCTCCCAATATTCTTTGGCAGAGACAAAGAGTGGATGGGTAACTCTGAGAGGGCTAGAAATCTCTGACCACTCTGCCAGATAATTCAATTTGTTACTCCATTAAAATAAAAATGTATATATGTAATAATAATAACACTGCTGGCCATGTCCTGGAGGGGAGGGACCCACGAGGGTCTTTCCAGTGAGCAAATAACATATTTAAATGCAGTCCATCAGTCAGTAATCTGCTGCCACCCCATCCTCAGAGAACTGCTTTATTGAACACTGTAATTGCCTGGATGCTGTTATTCATTTCTGTAGCTGTTGCTATTAATTAAATATTTTTGTCGAAAGCTCCCCGTGACATTTCTTGGTGCATTCTTGAATATCTGATAAGATACCCAGCCAGTACACTGGTACCCGCTGCATTTGGCTGATAGTCTTGTCCTAATTTCTAACCCTCAATACGCTAAAGAAATGACACAGTTTTAGTGGAATGAGGACTTCTATTGTTATAGGATTGGTGGGGGCAGGGGGCATGTGAGAGTCTTAGTGAAATAGATGCAAATGTCACGTTTTTAGAGCTCATTGTGCTGGCTGAGGCTGGAGATTGCACTAGACCTTTATTCCAAGGCTTAGCTCATTCCATACCAAGTGCCCTGTGCATGTGTGTTTGTATTGCTTTGAACCTTGCTGTGAAGTATAATTATAATATACTGATAAAAGTATATAAAAAAAGAAAAAACAAGCTATAGACTGGGAAAAAGTGAGGAAATGCATAAGATATTTTAAATTATTGTCAGGTGAAGAATTGAAAGTAAAAAAAAAAAAGTTTCATTCTCTATTACTATAAGGTTTAAGTACAAGTAAATAAAAAAGTTTCATTCCCCAAAACTCTAAGCTTCAGAAATATAGGGACTTCAGGATGTATCCTATTTTTCATCAACATTAAATTAGAAGACAATGACAGAATGCTGTCTTGAATTTATAGAATAAAATCTGTCATGTGATGGGAGGAAGCTCACCAAGTGCTGTGTGCATGTGTGTCCCTGTTATTCTGAACTACATTATGATGTGAGACTACAATGTACCAATAAAAGTATATAAAAATAAACAAACAAATAAATAAATAAACTTTAACATTAGCTACTTCATCTTGATAAAATTCTTTACCTTGCCAAATGAATACATAAATGAACAAATAAATTATAAAAACTGCCATGTACATTTTTCTTTTTTTCTCTTAATAAGATGATAAAATAAATAGGAAGTGGTTTAAAAAGAAAAAGAAAGCTTGTTCCTTGCAATCCCAACTACAATGGAAATAGGTATTGTGTCATTCATTCATTCATTCATACATGCTTAGTATCTCTGGATGTTTTACTGTGTGGCAGGTCCTTTGCTAAGTGCTGAAGATACAGAATTTAAATAAGAGAAATAATATAAGAAAACAAAGATGTCTCTGTCCTTAAACCAATTTAGTGCATTGGGGAACATGGGAAAGCCTTACAGTAGAAGGTGTCCTTTAATTCCAGCTGTGAAATTGTAGCACTCATAGCAGAGGGCCACAGGGCCTAGTAAGACTGGGAACAAAAGGTCCAGGGCAGAGACTGAAGTGTACACAGAGTGAAGTAGTCTTGCTGGGGCAGGGTGAGATGCAGAGCTCATCCAAGTGAGGAACTGATGGCTGGACATGCCTGTTGTCACCCTCCATTCATCTAAAGGACATGTAGAAGGGTCTTTATTTTTTCCTTCAAAAAAGGAAGAATCTGAGGCTAGAGACCATGGGGGTGAAGAGGAAGACAACAAAGGAAAAGGATGGCATCGTCTCCCTCCCCGCTTTATTTCTGGTCTGGGTTGAAGCCTTTAAGGGTAGAGAAGAGAGATCAGAGCTGAAGACATTGTGCCCATACAAGACTGAGACAAGCAGCAGAGGCTAAGCTGCTGGGGGGCCCAAGATACACAGGGCACTTCCAAGTGTTAGGAAACAAGGCCTTTCCCCTTCCCAGTTCCCCAGCCTGTTGCAGCAGAGTTAGTGCCAGAGAGAGTACAGAGGGTTAAGAAAGTCTGCATGGACCCTGGCCTTTTGGTAAAAGGCACTATTGAGCTGGAAGTAGAGGGGCACTTTTGGGGGGCAAGCACTGCAGACCCTCCAACAAGGGAGGTCAAGAACAGAGAAGAAGGGGGCAGGTATGACATGGGCAGCAGGATGGACTGGTGTTCTGGAATACATGAACACATACCTGGAGACTCTTGTGGGTAGGGCAACTCTGAAAAGTGATGGAATTCTTGTGGGGAGGAGTCTTCTGCTAGAAAAATTTGATGTAATTTAACAAGTGAAGCAGCCTTGTAATATTTGGGCTTTTTGGTGATTAAAGAAAAGACAAGAGAGAGAGATGGATGAACCCTTGGCTGGAGGAGCAGGTATATCTACAGCACTCCTAGAGCTGAGTGGTGTTTTCCAGTGGAAAAGCACAGAAGATGGGAAGCTGAGTCCTGGCCCTTGCTGTGCTGGTAATGGTGTGGTATTGAGCAAGTCAATGCCTCTCTCTGGGCCTCAGTTTCCTCAGCTGTAAATGAATGGCAAGAACAGTACTTTCCTGTTTCCCCATGTCCATGATAGCTGACAAGCTACTTCTACGGTCTTCAAGCTTTTAAATGCACCTAAAACTAGGTGAGGGTTATAAATGTAAACATAAGAAGGTGAGAGACGAGCAAAAAGTTAAGGTTCTCATGGCAACCAGAATCCATAGCAGCTGCACATTGTTCAAGAGACTTCTCCTGACAGGCAGATGAATAATCCCAAAGTCTTTCTATTGTGCAGGAATTACCAGGGACTCTTTATGGGGGGTGGGGGTGGGGCACAAAGGCAAGACTAGCCAACCATTTTAATGAGATTTTTAATCAATGCAAAAAATTTTGGCAACACTTTTAACAAAGGTGCTCAAATAAAAAACGCATTTATATTTAATGAGGTACTCTGTCTATTTATTATTTATGCAATAATAAATGCCACTTGGTTATTAATAAAATATTGCTCAGTCATTAATCCTCAATAAATACAGTTAGAGTAATTAGTATTAAAGTGACACAGAATACTTCATAATGAGAAGGTAATTTTCTCAACGTTAATGGATTATTCAAACAATTCTTAACTTGCAAGGATCAAGATCAAGACCCTCTAGGGAAAGGGACTGGGAAGTAAGCTATAACCTTGAAAACTTTGAAAGTTTAAAGACTTGGAAATGAGACCAGCAGGGATCCTTAAACTTCTATTGAGAATCTAGGGTTTCTTAGGGAAAAAAAGGCACAAATCAGACCACACATAAACCTGGAGTGAGGATAGAATTTAGGATTTGACTTTTACTAAAAGGTATGACCATGGCAAAGTCATTGAGGTTCCTTGCAACTAGTTCCTTTATTTGAAAACTGAGGATAATGGCTCTCACTCATTGTGATGAGGGTTAAATCATGAGCAGAGAGATGCAAATCAAAACTACACGGGGAGTCCATCTAACTCCAGTTAGAATGGCAACTATCAAGAATACAAAAAATAATAAATTCTGGATAAGATATGGGGAAATAGGAATTCTTATACACTGTTGGGATTGCAAATGTGTGTAGCTGCTATGGAGATCAGTGTGGAGGTTTCCCAAAAGACTTAGAATGGAATTACCATATGACCTAAATATACCACTCCTGATTATCTACCCAAAGGAACTGACGTCAGAATATTATAGTGATACACGTGGATCCATGTTTATAGCAGCACAATTCACAATAGCCAAATTATGGAACCAACCTAGGTGTCCATTAACAGATGAGTGCATTATAAAATTATAGGATATACACACAATGGAATTCTACTCAGCCATAAAGAAGAACAAAATTATATCATCTGCAGAAAACTGCATGAAACTAGAGAATACTATGCTAAGTGAGATTAGCTGATCACAAAAAGTGAGTTGTCATACGTTTTCTTTCATATATGGAAGGTAGGAATAAATTGGGATATAAGAGAGATGCCATAGAAAGTAGGAGAAACCTCAGTGTAGTGATAGAGTGGAGGGGAGGGTGGTGTGGGGGAGGCTATCTTGATGAAGCAAACACTTCAATTGAAGGCATGTGCATATAGGAAATTATCAATGCCAATCTCAATATGTACGGGGAAGGGGGGTGAGTGAGGTACCAAGTGCTGTGTGCATGCATGTCCCTATCACTCTGAACTTCATTATGATGTATAATTACAATACACCAATAAAATTTTGTTTGGTTGTTTGTTTGTTTGTGGTACTAGAGATTGCACTTGGGAGCATTCTACCTCAGAGCTACATCCCCAGCCTAATTTTTTTTTTTTTATTTTTATTTTTGAAACATGGTCTCTCTAGGTTAATGAGAGTCTCACTACTTGCTGTTACTGTCTTCAAACCTACCATCCTCCTCTTTCAGCTGCCCAAGCACTGGGCTTATAAGCATGCACCACCACGCTGAGCTATAAATGCATATGCTAAAAAATTAAACACAAAATGAATTAGCAGTGCTCGGCAAGAAAAAATAATCAGATTGTATGTTTTACAAAAACCTAGTGCCATATCCAGCACATGATAGATAATTTAATAGATGACAGTTCAGGTCAAATGCCATCAATCCATTGAGGTAGCAAAAGAAATTGTAGAATATTTTTCCTAAGGAGCTCAAATTTGGGGAACTTAACCTCACTTACCCTATTCCTCATCTTTTCTTTTCTCAAAATTCTATCATTCCTGAGTCTTAACATTGATCCCTTCTAGTTTACTTAAGCTGTTTCCATAGATGTCCTGTCACCTTGACGGCATCTCACTTCTAACCATGACCGAAATAACACAGAAGAGTGTAAATCTGAGAATTGAGAGGACAGAATTCCCCTCCAGCTCAGCACAGACTCCAGCCAATTCTCTCCCTCCTTGAGCTGTAGTCTGACCACATGTTGGAACACAGGATTTCTATGAGTCTCTCAGATTTTAGCTGTAAGTATTTTGTGATCCTTCCTTTAGATTGTAGGTTCTTAGCACTTTCTTTTCCTTACAGATGTGTTGTAAAGCCAAGCTATTCTTGGTGGTGATAGGGCTGGGGAATGCTGTCCATGAGCCAGAGTGTCTGGGATGAGGGAGGTGTCTTGGTCAACCTGCTCCTGTAATAATCCAAAATGACTGACCACACAACTTAGAGGAAGGAAGATTTATTGCTCACAGTTTTTTGGAGATTCTGGGTTCAGTTCATGTGAGGCCAGAATCTGAAGCCCAGGGCATAGTAGGAGGAAGCAGAGAGAGTAAGTATTCCAAGCCCTGCTCTAGCATCACAGAGGTCAGGAGCAGAGAGCGCAAGCAAGCAAGGGGATTCACAGACACAAGCACAACCCCTCAGGCCACACCCTCAGGGACCCACCTTCTGCAGCCATATCCCAAAGGCCTAGGTTGCCACCCAGATAAAATAGATTTATCTATTGCTGAGATTACAACCCTTACGACTTAACTGTATCAACTCTGAGCTCTTCAGGGGACATTCCATATCTGATCATCACGTTCCTCCTCTGTCCCCTGAATAACTCATGCCTGGTTCAGAATGCAAAATGTAGTTAGTCCAACTCCAAGAGTGCCCAAAATCTTAACAGTTCCAGCATCATTAAAAGTCCAAAGTCTTCTCTGAGACTCAAGGTAAATTCTCGGCAGTGATTAGCCAAGGCAGCTCACCTTAGAAAAATACTTCTGAGCTGTGAATAAAGGTTGGTGAGATCAGGCCTAGAGGCTGAGGCAGGGGATGAACTCTTCTCCAACAGAAATACTGTCTTCAAGAGCACAGACTCCCAATCACCACCTTTTATATCTGAGTTCCCAGATAAAGACCCCATTGCTGCCTAAAGGTGAATTCAATCCAGCAACTGTAAGTGCATTCTGTGTGCCAGACACCAGGCTAGGTAGGAGCAATGCAGAGCTCAAGATACCATTTCTCCCCTCTAGAATCTTTCAAATGAACAAATCCCTGTATTAAATATGGTCAGTATCAAAGGAGAAAACAAAAGAACATCTTCAGAAAACTCTCTTTTCTAGTAAAGAATAAAAACAGAAGAGAACGAAAGCCCATCATGAACTGTGGGCAGTTCTTGCCTGTTTTGAGCTGCCTCTTCATAGCTTCTCCTTAGCATACCTAAAAATGTTGGATCCTATCAGAGACAGATCATATAATGGTATGTAGGTTTAGGATGTTGTAGGCCCTGAAGACAGGTGGCTGGATCCATATCTGGATTCTGCCACTTCTTAGACTTGGGTGTGACCTTGAACAAATTATTTAAGACCCCAATGACTCAGTTTCCTTAGTTATAAACTAGAATAATAATAGTTGCTTCCTCACTGGGTATTTGTGAATTTCAAAGAAATTAACACTTTTAAATTACAATATGGCCTGGAATATACTAAATGTTCAATAAATGGTAGTAAAGATTATTATTAATACTTGACCAATTTGCCCCAAACCTGCCACTTCTGATTCACTACATGAAAGCATTAGGATGGGAAACTAAACCAGATACTAAAAGGTGGCCTGAAGAGAGTTTAGGTTCTGAGACAGGCAGATACAAGTTTTAAATTTTTTCTAACATCTATTAGTTTTGTGCCTGGTTGTTGCTTCTGGATCAGCCAATACCACAATCCACTAATCTGTTAAAAATTAATAACAATAAAAAAGGAGTTGGAGCTGGCGAACACATGATCTACCCAGTAAGTTAGGGCCATTGAGTTAAGCAAAGTTAATAAGGTTTTCCTTTTGATTTGTTTGGTTTTTTGTTTCTATTGCAGTCCTTCTTATAACCCTATACATGCTCATGAATACATACTCATGGATTTCCAGAAAGAGATAGAACATTTAGGATTTCCCTGTTCATGTTATTAGACACACCTAATAACATTTTGCTGAAAACTGCCATTCCCTAAAAACCCCTTTAGAAAACATTAATCTAAAAGACATTCTTCATGGTTCACACATGAGGAAACTGAGAGGGGGAGTGTATTAGTTTGCCTGGGCTGCCATAACAAAATATAGACTGGGAAATTTAAAAAACAGAAATGGTTGTTTTAGGCAAGAAGCCCCAGACAGATGTGTCAGCCAATTTGGTTTCTGGTGAGGATGCTTTTCTTGCCTTATTGACAGCTGCCTTCTTGCTGAGTCTTCACATGGTCTTTCTTCTGTGCGCATGCAAAGGGAGACAGCGATAGAGACTCTTCCTCTTCTTAAGATGCCATTAGGCCCATAGGGTAGGATTAGTGTCCCACCCTAACAATCTAATTAACCTTAATTATCTCCTAAAAACTATACCTCCAAATAGTGTGTGTGTGTGTGTGTGTGTGTGTGTGTGTGTGTGTGTGTAGGGGTCAACATCTGAATGGTGATGAGTGTCACTATTCAGTCCATATGTGGGAGGAAACTGACTTTGAGGGCACACAGTAAACCTGTAGTAAACTGAGACCAGAACCCAGAACTCCTGACTCTTGGCATGCAACCTAACACTTTTCAGTGACATTTCCTGACTGCTTGTGACAATCCTTTATCCATTCCTTTACCCTGTAGGCAATGAGTGCCAATCATATGCAATTCATTATGCTGGACTAGGCCCAAGGATTTCAAAGAAGAAAACAGACCCTCAAAAAGAGAACTGAAATGCTAAGGAGAATTAGAGGCGCTTCTAGGATGCTGTATAGCATGGTGTTTATCTGAGCCCACTGGCAATGTGCTAGATCCTGGAGCAGCAGGTCACAAGGAACAAAGGTACAATCCCAGCACTGCCCTGATGAGCTGGAAGTCACAGGGCAAATTATTTACCCTTACTTAACCTCTCTCTAAACCCCAGCTTCTCAATGTCACAAATAGGGATAAGATTTTTTAAAGTCATTTCAGGAATAAATGAGTATAATCTAGCATCTCCCCTGGCTCATAGCACATACATGATAAATGCTAATTCTCTTCCAGCCAGGTGAGAATGTTAGCAGGTTTTTAGGGGAACAATATCCAGATACTCTTTCTTCTTGGACATTAGTAACAGAGTTTGCACTCAGTTTTATTAACAAGTATGTGCGCAGGTTATCAATTTTAGATTTCCAGGATCTCAGGTACGATGCTGGCTTTCATCATTTATCTTCCATTACTGCAGGGGATGGATCCCACTGAGAGAGATTTATTAATAAGCACACGTACTTTGTTGCTAAAAAGTCATTGAACCTCTTCTTTAAAAATGGGAGCATTTGTGTGCTGCTGTGAATATATCCGTATACATTTTTAATCCTCACAGTACCTGTCAAAGACCCACCTTCTTTTAAGAGGACTTTCTTTATGAGCTGCCATTTATTTATCACCTACCATGGACCAGGATCCTATGCTAGGTATCTTAGATACAGTATTTCTCTTATTCTGCAGGATAAGCTGGATAGTAATATCTCATGAATGCTATATTTTGGAGAAGTTATTGAAGATCAGCCAGGCTGGAGCAGGGCATTGGTTCTGAGAGCATGCCATGAAGACTCCTTAGACATGCACCTTCTTGGAGTCTCTCCCAGATTTATTGCAGTAAAAGCTTCAGGAATGAGATTCAGAATTTTGGGTTTTGATAAGTCATACAAGTGATTCTGAGGCATCTGAAAATTGGAGGGATTTGTCTCTAGTTACACCGCCAGTAAGTGTGGGCATGGAACTAGAACTCAGGCTTGACTATAGAATAGGACCTTGCTCAAGCAGGGGTGGTTTTATCCCCAGGGGACTCTTGGTGATATCTATCCAAATACATTTTTGGTTATCACAACAGGGGAGAGAGGGGAGTTGCTACTGGATCAGGTAGAAGAAGGTCAGGGATGCTAAAATCCTACAATGCACAGGGCAGCCCCTCACAACAAAGAATTATCCAGCCCTAAGTCAGTAGTGCCAAGATTTACTTTATGCAGACTTCTGAAAAGCCACTTAATGGGAGTGAGAGTGAGGATGGGGAAGAGAAGAAGAGAAACAGAGAGACAAGAGGGAAGAAAATAAACCTTGAGAGAGAGACAGGCAGAAGGGAGAAAGGGACTTAATGAAACAACAAAGAAGAAAGAGAAGAAAAGGAGAAGGGCTGGATGGAGGGAGGGAGAAAAAGGAGGGAGGGAAGTAGAGAGGGAGGAAGGGGGCTGAATGACTGATTTGGAGGCAGTCAGTGGGAAGGCTTTTTCTGTCCTTGCATGGCAGGAAACTTATGATCGAAATGGCCATTTTAGAATCATTGTGCTGGAGCCTGGGCGCTACCCAGAATGGAAACTAAATAAGTCTTCAGTATATCATACTTAGTGCAACTTTTGGACGTGAAATGTACTTACAAAATAATGTGGCATTTCAAAAGCATGTTGTCCTCTGATAAGCCAGGGTCTGAACCAGAAAGAAAATAACCTGTATGGACAATTACTGGACTGTAACAGCCGATGAATGTGATTTGTAACTTGCAGCTGCTGTATTTATTTCAGCCTATTAACATGGAGACGTTTGTCACCTTATCCAACGCCTTTATTATTTTGTTCCACAGCCTGCACTGAAGCTGGGCTGCCTCTTGCTCTCTGCGTGGCCTGGGTCCTTGAGTCACCTCTATCCTCCCTCTGGGGTGGCTTTTCTCTGCTGTCCTCCCCTCCCACCCCACTGCCTTTCAGCCTTCTTTATTTCGGCACTCTCTCTCTCCCTGTCATCTGTTAATCTCCTTCTCGCCTATCTTTCCCCTCTCTTCAGTTTCTCCTCATCTTCTCTTCCCACTATTCTTCCTCCTCCCTATCTTCTCTTCTCCCCTGGGTTCACAATTTTTCTTTTCCTTTTTTATTTTTTCTTTCTTTTTTTTTTTTTTTTTTTGCGGTACTAGGTGTTGAACCCAGGGGCATTCTACCTCCGAGCTATACCCCCAGTCCTATTTTTTGTTTATTATTTTGAAACAGGGTCTCACTAAGTTGCAGAGGGCCTCACTAGATAGCTGAGGCTGGCCATGAACTCAGATCTCAGCCTCCCAAATACTAGGATTACAAGCGTACACCACCACACCTGGCCACAACTTCTCTATTTTACCTCTTTTCCCTTTTCTCTGGAGCATTCTATTTTTCTGTTAATCATTTCCATTTGTTCCTTCCTGTGTTTTTAAAATTTATCTCCCTTTTCTCTCCTTGCACTCTTGGTTTTTCCATCCCTCCCCTTGTCCCTCACATGCCCTTTCTATCTCCCTGCCTTCATTGCTGCATCTCAGTGACACCTTAGCCATGTATCACCTTGTATTGGAGAGGCTCTTTTTCTGGACCATCTCTCTCCTATCTCAGCAGACATGAGGACACATGCTTTTGGGAAGGGAGCATTTTTACTTTTTATTAGAGTGGAGAATGGGAAACAAGAAAAAGAGAGGTGATCCCTTTGCTGCCCAAGGCATATTATGATGCCAGTTTCTGGGTGTAGGAAGCCGAATGACAGCCCTAAGAGACATCGGGTCCTAATTTCTGGAATCTGTAAATGTTACCCTATAAGGAAAAAGAATCTTTACAGATGTTATTAAGTTAAGGACTTTGAAAAGGGGGAATTATTCTGGATTGTCTAGGTATGCCCTACATGTAGTTATAATATCTATAAAAGAGAAAGGAAGATTTGGCACAGACAGAAAGGAGAAGGTGATATGAAGGTAAAGGAAGAGGTTGGAATGATGTGGTCACCATCCCTAAAATGCTGGCAACCAGAAGCCAGAGAGCACAAGGAAGAAACTTTCCCATCCAGCCTCTAGAAGGAATAGGGCCCTGCCCACAGCTTGATTGTTCACCTACTGGGTACTGAATTTGGACTTCGGAGCCTCCAGAATTATGAGCAAAAACACGTATTGCTTTAAGCCCCATATATATATATATGGGGCTTAAATATATTGGATATATATATATCCAATTCCTGGATATCGAGTCTGTTCTACAGAGCAAATATTTAATAAATAAGTAAAAAAATAAGAGAACAACAAGGAGTTTCGGCCCAGACAGATCTGGATTTGTATCCTGGATCAACCACTTACTAGTCCTATAAATTTGGGCTAGTGTTTTGATCTTTTGAGTCTTTTCCACTATCTGTAATATGCAGAACACACTATTTGTCACTAGGTTTACTGTTGTAAGGATTAATTAATCTTCATGGATGTATTCATGATAGTGTCTACTGTATAGCATTTTATTGCTATGATTATAGGTATTATTAAAGATGATCATGTTTATATTTACTTTATTAACTGTATCTTCATAGCAAAAATCACTTCAGTTCTTGGAACAGGGGTAAATATCCTTCCATCACTAGGATTTGATGAAATCACCAGGTGACAGCGCTGGCCGAGTGACCAGAGCATAGTATGAACTTATAATAGGCTCTTTATTCTTCAGACTGTCAAGGATATTATGTTCTGCTCAGCTTCACTGACAAAAGAAACCTCAAAGAAGATTTCTGATGGCCTCTCTTTCCGGACTTGTTTTAAAATAGATGGCCCTCGGTTTTATGGAAATCCAATGCCACTGTTTAAGACATGCACCCACTAAAGGAGGGAGAGACTTTATTTTATCGGACAATTCTTCATTCACAAAACTTCAAGGATTTCTTTAAAAATAAAATTCCTTGCTTTCCTCCAAAATATGATCCCGACAGGAAAATTTTCATTAACCCATGTTGTCCAGGGCCCTTTATCGTCCCGATTCCACCTGTGTAGGTCAGGACTGCTGGGCCTTTGTGCATCTACTTCAGTATGCAATCTGCCGTGTCTGCACCCTGCTCCATGTCAGTGTCTTCAACTGAGATTGAAAGTCCACTGGGTCATTACTTTTTGACTGGCATCTGTGGATGCTTCCTGGGCAGAGCGGCCACGTGGGAAATGTTGCTGGCCATCACTGTCAGATGGCGGCTGGGAGTACCTGTTGACCTAGTAGAAGTTTACGAAGAGAAAGTAGAAACTGACAGGGGACATTTTCACAGTCACTGTCTAGCTTTGCTCTGACTGGTTCAAAGTTGGGAATCCATCCAAAACTTAGGCCAACCTCTGCCTTCCTCTACCTCCTCCCAGCTGAAGGATGAATAGAAGGGGGTCAGAATATTAGGGGAATAAATTAGCATAAGTTATCCATTGTGAATCTCATGCCAGACCATTAGAACTCTGCTTCTGAGGCTGAGGGATGACTGAGAGACTCATGCCAAAGTAGAAGCTCTACAACCAAGACTAGGAACCAAGGAGCTGGGGGAAACAGGCAGAGGTGACCAGAAGCAGCATTTTACAGTATGGACTGATTCACATTTTCCTGAAAGGCTCTCTCACTTCCATGTTTAAATTTATTTTTCACGGCCTCCCAGAGGTCAGTAATAGCATGCATTGATGCATTGCTGTAGGTATATGTCACATATGTTGTACATACTTATTTTCCAGTTGCAGGAATCAAGCCGTAGTGCCTTGGTAAAGGCCATATAGCTTGTTAGTGGCAAAACTGGGACTCAAAAGTAGCTCTGATTCAAGGCAGGTCAGGTGTAGAGATACTGAGTATCCTGCATTCCAAGCACATGACTTGCCTAAAAACTCCCTCACTTGGGCCTGTGGGAACACAAAGCAAGGAACAGGGGCCCAGGAGTTTTTATACAGAGGGCATAATAGGGTTTTGGGTATTAATAGGGTTTTGGGTCTTTGGGCCAGTTCAAAGAAGAAGACAACTGAGATGTAATTAGAGTGAGCTCCCAGCCTGGTGACCCTGCTAAGCCTCTAAACCTTACTCTTTCCATCTGTGGATCTGTAGACTGTACCTGACAGAGCTATGATGAGACTTGAATGAGATGAAGCTAAAAAAGCATTTACATAGTGTCTAGAACAGAGTTAATACCCAAAATGTATTCATCCGTATTCTCTATCATTATCATCTCACAATGTATCTGTGAGGAGGAGGACAGAGGTGGCCAAGGCTTGCCACACAGAGATGCTCAGAAAGGTCTCTTAAAAATGACACATGCAAAACCGGGCATGGTGGTGGCACACGCTTGTAATCCCAGAACTTGGGTGGCTGAAACTGGAGGATCCGGGTTCTCGGCCAGCCTCAACTACCTAGTGAGGCCCTCTGCAACCTAGTGAGACCCTGTTTCAAGATAAAGAATATATATAAAATATAAAATAGAACTAGAGATGTAGCTCAGAGGTAGAATGTGCCTGGGGTCAATCCCCAGTACTGCAAAAAAAAAAAAAGACACATGCATTTTAAACCTAAATCCAGCCTCTCAAAGAGACAAACATGACCATATTCACTATGACTGTCCCTTCCCTGTTATATATTTGGTAGAGGGCAGGATGCTGGGAATTGAACCCAGAGGCCTTCTACCTCCAAGCTATACACATAGCCCCTTTTTATTCTGTATTTTGAAACAGGGTCTCACTAAGTTGCTGAGGCTGGCCTTGAACCTGAGATTCTCCATCTCAGCCTCCCAGGTGCTGGGATTATAGGCATGTACCACTACACCAGGCTTTTAATATAATTTTAAACACACATAATTACACTTCCTCCCGCCTATAAGAAAATATATCGGAACCTTCTCAGCCACTAGTAAGTCATTTGTTACATGGAATCACCTATCTTTTCCAGTTGGGGAAATTTTTATTTTTTTTTAATCATGAGCTTGAATGTCCCCAAATGCATGTGCCCTTTTTTGTTTACAATTTCATTACTGTGCATTTTACCTGTCATAGAACTCATCCATTTTAATTTGGTGATATTCACAAAATTTCCCAGTTGCATAATCACCACTGGAGATCACTTTTTGAATATTCTCATCGTCTCAATACAAACCTTGTGCCTATTCCCTTTTAACCTGCTAAGGATCATACAACTTGGAAAAGCTGGGGTGAGGAGAGGCCATGCAAGCCTGAATACCTCCACCAGAGCTGAGACTTGGTGAAAGAGCAGGGCCTGGGGCAGAGATTCAGCACACAGGAGGCATGTCCCTTAGCAGTACTGAGAGACTCCTGAGCCTGTAGACAGAGGACCTCACAATTCTGCTACAACTTTAGCTTTCAGGGAGGCTGCTTTGAAGAAGAATCAGCAAACATACTACACCCTCGTGGAGACAGTCAGTACAGATGCCCAGACAGCTGGTTGTGGCCAGGAAGGTTCTGTGTGCCTGGCCTTGGCAAAAAAAAAAAAACCAAAAAAATGTCTCAAGATCCAAAGCCAGCCGAAAACATTGAATGAGACATAGACAACAAGATCCCTTTTGGTCCTTCAAGCCACAGGAGCTCACCTGTACTTTAGCTATGCTGGCTAATAACAATAATAATAATAAAAATAATAAAAATAATAATAATAATAATAATAATAATAATAATAACAACAACAACAACAACAACAACTAGGATTATTTGGAAATCAATTTGTTTTAAGATGTTGTGCTAAAACGCCTATGTCCCATCCATGGTGATATAATTTAGTTCTCTTTAAGCCAGACACACTTACTGTTCCTATCCTATCTATGAGAAAACTAAGGCTCAGCGGGGTTAAGAGACTTGCCCAAGTACACACAATAACTAAGTAACAGCCAAAAGTCTAAACCAAGTCTAAGGGATTTGCCTGCCCTCTCCTCCACTAGCACAGAAGTAGCATAATAGCATCAGGGAGTGAGGGACAAACACATTAGAGTGTTTTGAAGTGAGTCCCCAACTACTTTTCACTTTATCCCCCTGGCAACTCCATGAAGACAGGGGCTGGGAGTGGTTTATATCACCATTGCAACCACAGCACCTGGCATAGTCCCTGCTACCCAGAGGTGGCCAGTAACTATGCATCAATTTGATATTGTTGGGCCTGAATCACGTGAGATAATATGACACTAAAATATCCTACCTTTGTGGACTTACAGGTTGAGTTACAAGTTTATGTCTTAGTTTCCACCTATGTTAAAAAAAGGAGAGAATGGAATCATGGGCCTCAGAGGATGTGGAAAAGAGTGAAATAAATACACTTAGCACCTTGCCTTTCATTTAGGCCTCATTCAGTAACTGCTGACTCTTCCAAGGACCACTAATATCCTAATATCCCCACTCCAGAGGTGAAGAGATTTAGGCTCAGAGTGGTGAAATACATAGCACAGGGCCAGAGGTAAGAAAGTGACCCTTTCTTGGTGGCAACCTATGTGTTCCTATCTCCACACTTAGAAGCTTTTCTTAACCTTATGATGTTCAATAATGTTTGTTGACTGAAAAATACGCAGAAGGGAAAGAAATGGTACCTACCAACCAGGTCCCAGAGTCCAAGAACCAGGGGTCTCCTTGGCTACCCAGTGAATCCTGAGCCTCTGACAGGATGTTCTGGCTGACTGACTGATCCCCCTCTTGCAGGGCTCTCCTCTCCCTTCCCCTCCCTCAGGAATGTTCTTGTAAAGGTGAAACATGTGGCTTCTGAAAGGGAACAGTGAATAGTTGCTCTTGAGCATTGTTATGCAAATGATACACAAATTGGAGTCTTAAATCTGGCCCTAATGATGCCATTCTGCTTTGTCTTCCAGCCTCCCTGACACCCGTTTGGAGATGCACCTTACAGATGTTAGTTTATTACATACACCAATAACTCACTCCGCACCTCGGCGAGGGGGGCTGTTAGCAGCCACCATGGCAGCCTGAGTGACAGGATGCGCCCCCATGAAAGATGTGTGCTTTAAGCTCTGCAGCCCGCAATTCCAGCGCTTCCCTTTATCAGGACCCAAGCGGCAGCTAATCGGGGGACTGGCAAATCCAGAAACAACGTAGATCCCACAAAGAGGCTGATTAAAAGCTTACTTGAAATTTGGAAAAATAATAATTTTTAAAAATGATAACATTAAAAAAACCCTCAAGATACACAAAGAAAACCAATTTAGTTTGAGCCAATCCTTCATCCTCAGAAGGATTAAAGGAGAGGTTCTGCTTTATGCTAAATGTGTAGATGGCTTTGCAGTCAAAACATATAACATCCTGCTAATTACTCTTTCAAGCTTCAACATGTACTTTATTAATCTCCCCCCCCCCCGCCCCTTAACAGCCACAAATATAGGCTGAATTCAGTGCATAAGCATAGAACTAGGTGAAGTTCAGCATGTCAGCTGCATCTGACATGGGCAACGGCGGGCAATGTTCAGAGGCTCAAAGGTGGAAGTCCTGTCAATCACATCTGGGATCATCCTTCCAGCAGATAGCTGCCTTTAGCACATCTCCCGCCAATGCACTCAAGACAGGATGGGGTGGTCTTTTCAGAGGGTTACTTAAAGGAAAAGAGACAGTTGAAGGAAGGCAAAAAAGCAGTGATGACAAACAACAGGTTCTCCTACATAAGGATTCAAGAGCTGCTCCCTCCTCAGGAGGGGACCAAAGGAAAAATACCCAGAAAGACGACAGGGAAAATACCAATCTCAAGGAAACTAAACAGTTGAAGTTCAGGCTTTTAGGTTTGGGGGCCATACCTATTCTTTCATGTAATTTGTTCATCTAACTTATAAATTTTTAATTTTTAATTGAATATATTATATGACCTTATAATTATAGTACCTATGTGGTAGGTATTGAACACCTACTATATGTCAAATTATGCATGGGACCAAAGCATGTGACATGCAAATAACTTATGTTTCAGGAGAGGCAAGAGAAAAAGGATCACTGTGCATTGAGTACCTACTATGAATCAGAGCCCCTGACTTTTAATAACCTTTACTCTGAGAGGTAGCAATTATATCCATTTGTCAATAAGAAATCTGAAGCTCAGATAGTTTGAGCAACTTACCCAACATCATACAGTTAGAAAATAATAGAGCTGAGATTTCAGAACTGCTACAGTCCTGGTTCAGGTTTCTTTCCACCTCCAGATTACAAGTGCTTGTAATATTTTGATCAAGCCAGACATGCTAGTGCATGCCTGTAATCGCAATACTTGAGAGGCCGAGACAGGAGGATTGCAGGTTTAAAGCCAGCCTCAGCAACATAGTGAAGCTCTAAGCAACTTAGTGAGATCCTGTTTCCAAATAAAAAAAAAAATAAGTCTAGGGGGTGTAGTTTGGACCTATAATGCCCCTGGGTTCAGTCCCCAGCACCAAAAAAAAAAAAAAAATGTATCTTGACCATGTGATAAATTATTATAATGCGAGGGGGAAATACAAATTGGAGAAAGATTATTAGAAAAGAGGAGGAAGGGGATCAGAAAGAGTGAGAGAGGACAGAGAGAGGGTAAAAAGTGAGGTGGATATAACCAAAGTATGTTATATGCATACATGAATATGCCACAATAAAAACCATTATTCTGCACTAATTTAAAAAATTCTTTTTTTTTATAAAACAAGCATGTGTAATAAAGAGATTAGGCCATATTAACTTCTCCACATAAAATGCAACTGCAAAAATTCTTATATTCAGTCATTCTGTAGTCTATTTTAGCCTTCAATGCCAAATGAAATACATTCCATATATGCATATACATATACACATACACACATGTATATGTATACAGTTGTCTGTGGAGGAATACCAATATCCAAGGATACTCAAGTTCCTTATATAAAATGGCATAGTGTTTCATATAAGCCATGTACACCTTCTCATACACTTTAAATCATCTCTAGATTACTTGTAATACCTAATACAATGTAAAGGCTACATAAACAGTTATTTATTATATGGTACTGTTTTTTTTTTTCTTACTAAAATGACCTTTTATCTTTTTTTGTGGTACTGGGGATTGAACTCAGGGGCATTCTACCTCTGAGCTACACCCGCAGCCCTATTTTTTATTCTTTATTTTGAAACAGGGTCTCACTAAGTTGTGGAGGGCCTCACTAGGTAGCTGAGGTTGGCTACGAACCCGGATCCTGTGGTCTCAGCCTCCCAAATGCTGGGATTACAAGTGTGTGCCACCACGCTCAGCTAAATGACTTTATTTTTTATTTTTATTTTTTATTAATTGATGCATGGTAATCATACCTCTTTGTTAGATACGAGCTGATAAAGGCATACATGCACACGTTTCTCATTTAACCCTTCCCCAATTGCCACCCCACTCCCTTGCCCTGCCTCCTTCTCAACATCAGTTTAGTGATTGACTTTGATATATTTGTGAAAGTACATCATATGCATTAGGGTGCCCCTCACCCCATCCATCACCTTCAGTTAAGTCAACTTCTTTGCTTATCTAGGGTTTCTCCTTTTTCATCTGGAGTCCCTCTTATGCCCCATCTTCTCCCTAGCATCCGCATATTAGGGAGAACATATGCTTTTTACTCTTTGTGACTGACTAATCTCACTTAACATAATGTTTTCCAGTTCCATCCATTTCCCTGCAAATAACATGATTTTTTTCTTCTTTATGGCTGAGTAAAATTCCATTGTGTACATATCCCATAGGTTTGTAATCCATTCATCTGTCAATGGACATCTTGGCTGTTTCCATAGTTTGGCAATTGTGAATTGTGCAGCCATAAACATAGATAGACATGCATGGGTCTGATAGTTTGGTTTCCATTCTTTTGGGTAGATACCCAGAAGTGGTATTGCTGGATCATATAGTAGATTCATTCCCATTCGTCTGAGGATCCTCCATACTGTTTTCCAAAGTGGTTGCACTAATTTGCAATCATGCAAGTAGATAAAGTGGTATGGAAACTTAAAGAAAAGAGAAAATGTGACCAACTGGGAAGAGTAGGGAAGGAAGGATCTCTAGAGGAGGAAGTAGATGGCCTAGGATTTAAAAGGGCTAGATATACAGTAACAACCTCAGGAAGGATGTTCATAGGGTAGGGTCTGGAATCCTGGATTAAGGTCAGGGGGCTCAAAGTAGTTTAGATGGGAATGAAGGCAGACAATGATGAGGGTAGAAATGGAATATGGGATTCAACTGTAGATTTTCTAATACCAGACAAAGCATTTTTCACTTAAAAAAAAATGCCAAAAACAATTAATTGCATCTTCTATATGTGGAAGACAGAAAAACGTTTAGCTTTATGCTGGTCTGAGCCACATCATTGCACTTAAAACACAAACCCCTTTGTTGAACATATCCAAGTCTTAGCATGGCATGTGAGATCATAAAACCCAAGTTCAAGTTCCAGTTCTTCCACTCGTTAATAAACAACCCTAAGCTGGGTGTGGTGGCACACGCTTGTAATCCTAGTACTCGCGAGGCTGAGACAGAAGAATCCAGGTTCGAGGCCAGCCTCAGCTACTTAGTGAGGCCTTCTGCAACTTAGTGAGACCCTTTTTCAAAATAAAGAATAAAAAATAGGGCTGAGGGTATAGCTCGGAGGTAGACTGCCCCTGGGTTCAATCCCCAGAACTGCAAAAAACAAAACAAAACAAAACAAAACAAAAAAAACTGAGTGCTTTATTTCATTAGAGCCATGTTGGGAAGCTTAATGATTACATCATTCTGAAAGACTCATTACCATAAGGATTGTTCAGGTTAAGTATCAAGTGCCAATCACATACAGACAATAGGTGGGAACATATGAGTAATATCTTTTATATATTTATTTAACATGTGTATTTTGAAAATTGCATGCACATCTAGGCCCAAAAATGAGCATAAAGATTCTCTCATTTTAACCCCAGAATAACTGCGAAGATAGTAAGCCTTATTCCTTTATAGATAGAGAAAGAGATCCCAAGAATTTGACTCGCTAAGTTCAAGATCATATCCTGGAAAGAAGTAAAAGAACTGAGTGCTATGTCCATGTATGTCTCTATCACTCTGAATGTCATGATGATGTATGACTATAATGCACTAATAAAAATAAACAAATAAAAATAAAAATATAAAACATACATATATCGAGTTCTTTTTCCATTATAGTACTGCTGCCTCACCCTAGCCACTTACATTGGTAGTTCCCAATCTGTAGGCTGTGGAACCCTTCAGAAATGCCCCACTAAACATGAACAGTGTTTAAATTTCACTTTTGTGGTATATTATGTACTGTAAGGACAACAAGGAAATAATGGCCTTGTGTAGGATACAACTTGGTGGGAATTGTATATCATTGGGATTTTTCTGCTATTTTATATAATATATGAGTTTTTATAAGATGTAGGGTTGTTAGAAGGATAAATTGGATGCATGTGAAAATCTCTTGATAATATCAAGTAGAATAAGAAAAAGGTAATCAATGAATGGATAAAGAAAATGGGTATATACTTACACAAAGATAAAGAAAATGTGGCATATATACATATATACATACATACATATATGCATATATACATATATATATATATAATGGAATTTTACTCAGCCATAAAGAAGAACAAAATTATGTCATTTGCAGGAAAATAGATAAAACTAGAGAATATTATGCTAAATGAGATCAGCCAGTCTCAGAAAGTCAAGGTTCTATGTCTTCTCTATTATGTGGAAGCTAGAGAAAAACTAGGAAACACAAGGGACTTTGGATAAATGTGAAGAGAGACCAGTAGAATAGTGGAAGGACTGGGGAGGGAGCAGAGGAAAAGAAAAAGGATGATTGAGGAAGAAAGCAGTTCAAATAGTGCTTGAGAAATATATAAAGGTATTACTACTGGTTTTGTAGAACACATGGGGAAGGAGAAAGAGAGGGAATAGAGGGTTGGGATGGGATGAGAAGAGAAGTACATGAAGAGCTGTGCTGTGCACATGTTTATTTGCATCACATTGAACTTCACTGTGATGTTTAATTGGAATATACCAATGAAAGGCTCCCTTTTCAGAGGAAAACAAGACAATTTCTTTAAAGAACTGTTTTTTTGTAATGTCATCTCTATTTTCCACAAAAATGCTATAAAGCCCCTGGGAATTAAGAGTATGCTCTACTTTATTTGACACCACCATAATACCCATACAGTGTGTGACATTTCTGTGAATCTCAGAGTTTAGTGAACTAGAAGTATATAGAAGTATATTCTCTCTTTTTTTTTTTTTTTTTTTTTTTTGTGGTACTGGGGATTGACTCAGGGAAATTCGACCTCCGAGCTATACTCCCAGCCCTATTTTTTATTCTTTATTTTTTTGAAACTGACTCTTACTAAGTTGCACAGTGTCTCACTAGGTAGCTGAGGCTGGCCGTAAACCCGGATCCTTCGGTCTCAGCCTCCTGAATGCTGGGATTAAGAAGTATATTCACTTTTATTTGATAATAACAACAATGATCACTAGGCTTTACTAAACAGTAGCTATGTGTCAGACATTGTGCTAACTATTGGTATTAATTATTTTAAGTTCTAGCACTACCTTATAAGGCTGCTACTACTTATTATTTCCTGATTTCCAGATAAGGTAACTAACCTCGGGTGAAATGGGTTCAAAAGACCTGGGATTGGGCCTGGACAGTCGGCACATATCCCAGTGCCACACTCTAAGATGTACAAACAGTCCAGAATCCCTCATAAGCACCATCGTTTCCATTCCCACAATTAATCTCATAACACCCCTAGGACATGAGCAGGATTATTCCCACCTTAGGGATGAAAATACTGAAGCTCAGGGGCATACACTTGAGTGGAAGCAGCTGCATTTTATTATTATTATTATTACAGAAGGAAGTATGTGTTTTGTTGTGCCTTCATTCAGGAAAAAAGACACACATATCTGACAAAATTCCAAGAATTCTCTGTGCAATATAGAGTCTCTTGCTACAAACACAACAGAACCTTCTTCAAAGCACCACACATGCTTGGAAGAGCACACACATAAAAGTGTAATTTGAACACTTGTCGGTTTTACCCCCTTGTTGCAAGAAAAGAAGAATGTTTATGCACCAAAAAAATCTAGCTGCATTTCCCAGTTTAATTAGTTTTGTCAAGTGCCTGCAATATGATTTCCATGTTAATTTCCCCATATCCCATTTCAGTTTCTTTATATTCCACTTCAATTATTTGTTTAAGAATTGAGAGAAACACAATGACTACGTTTAAATTCCACTTGACTCAACTAACATTTACCAATGTTCTATCTTGTGCTAGTCCTGCAGGGCCCTCAGAAACACATCTGCTATCACCTCTTCCCATGACTATCACAGACATTACTAATCTATCACGTGCTCCCTCCCATATCCCACACTCCCCAGGAAGTGGAAACCTCACAGTCTTTCTCAATGTGGCTTTCCAGGCAACCAACACCAACCTATTAATACCGACACAGGAAATACAAACTATTTACCACCCTATTGTGAAATATTTTCTTTATCGTGTGTGTGTGTGTGTGTGTGTGTGTGTGTGTGTGTGTGTGTGTGTGTTTTACTGGGGATTAAACCCAGGGGCATTCTACTTCCAAGCTTTACCGCAGCCCTATTTTATTTTGAAAAAGGATTTCACTAAATTGCTGAGACTGGCCTTGAATCTGCGCTCCTCTGTCTCAGCCTCCCATGTACTATTATTACAGGTGTGAGTCACCATATTCTGCTGAAACATTTTCTTATAATTCCCTTACCATTTAACTTTCAGGAGATAGTGATATCTCCCTTTTTATTTTTTCTAAAAATATGTTTATTGAACATGCATATATGTTTTTAGCAAGAAGATGATTGCTTGCTTAATTAAGTTCTCTGAGCCTTGAATAGAGACTGTGAGACTCAGAGATGAGTCAAGTTTCTGCTTCCAGGGACCTCACAGTCTGGTATGAGGAGAGCTGGCCAGTCACTGCAATCAAAATGCAGTGTGGTTCTGATGGCAGACATAAGGTTGTGAAAGAGTACAATATCTGAACTCTGGACCCACCCAGAAGTGAATGACTAGTGCAACTAATTATAGTTGCTGAGACAATACCCCCAAATATCAGTAACTTAACACAGCAGTGCTTTCCTTCTCCATCACCATCTGAAGGGGGTCAGGAAGCTCCACTCCATGGAGTGTCTCAGGGATCCAGGCTATTTCTTGCCTATATCTCCACCATCCGTAAAGCCTCTTTCGAATTCTCTGTTGATCCCTCCACCTGACCCAGAGAATGGACTGGATGGCTGTGTCTCCCATCTCCAATGTGACTGGATTAGGAAGTACAGCCTTTGAGAAGTGACCAAGTCATGTGGCGAAGCCTTCATGAGTAGGATTAGTGCCCTTATAAGAAGAGACAGAAGGATCTGCTCACCCTCTCTGCTCTTCCATGTGAAGATACAAGAAAAAGGCAACTGGCTGCAATCCATGAAGTGGACACTCACCCCACACACCAGATCTACCAGTACCTCCATCTAGGATTTTACAATTTCCAGCACTGGAGGAAATGAGTGCCTCTTTGTTAAAGTCACCCAGTCGATAGCATTTTGATATAAAAGCCTAAGCTGACTAAGACATCCAGCAACAAATAGGAAGAGTATGTTTGGCAGATTGTGTAAGAAGGTTTATAGAGAAGGCCCGGAAGGGGTGTGCATCTAACCTCCACCAGTCTAACCCATGAGCCTCTGGGTGTAGACTGACCTGATACTATTCCTCTTCCACCGTACACAAAATGACTAAATTTCTCAACTTTCCTTAAAAGTAGGGGTCGTGAAACTGGATTCTGACCAATAGGTTTCCTCTGAGTCACTCCTTGGGGAAAAGTCCCCCAACCCACTTCAGACTGTGATGCCAGAAACAACCTTTGTTATGTTAAGCCACTGGGATTTTAGGATTATTTGTTATAGTAGCTCTTATTAAATTACCCTGGCTAATAGAGAGTCCATTTATTTTACCCTAACATGAAGATAATAGTGCTCCACTGTGAGGATCAAATAATAAATGGGCATAAAAACTCCCAAGTGATCTTATGTAGTAGATTTGCCATTATTCATTTTACCCTAGAAAAACAGTTGGGATCCCAGGCAAGGAGGGCCTTTCCAGTGCATAGCTGAAAACTGCCCAGGAGGCCTGGGCTTTTCCAGATACCAAGGTATGCCAGTCTGAGCCAGGGACTCCACATGGGAACTACAGGTCTTCCTTGAATTTCTTCCTGCAATAATAACACTGCCTATAGGTAGACTCATTAATTAAGTCATAAGTGATCATCTCCAGTAAAGAGTCTGTCAGAAGGTAAATGCCAGGTACAACTGGGCTAAGACTCCTTTCCATGACATTTGCACGCTAGTCACCAACACAGAGCTGCCTCCCCCTTGCTTTGATTCCCTGGGTCTCCAGCTTATAATAATCCGCATTAATAACAATCACTAGTGTACTGGAGCAGGCTCCCACCAGTAGAGAGTCAACTGTGAACATCCCTTCTCAACCCCTCATTCAGTGATATCCTAACTTGGAATGGAATCACCATGGAAACAGATGAACATCATGGATAACATAGTTCTTTCTCTTCATTTTTTTTCTTTTAGATGATTGTAGTGTAAAAATTTACCAAAACACCACTGATAATAATACAAGTAATAATAATAATAATAATAATAATAATAATAATACAAGTAATAATAATAATAATATTATGAATAACATTTTCTGCATGTTCACGATGCCAAGGCTTCATATTTAATAAATGCAAAATACATATCATTTTCCTTGATTCTCATGGCATCCATGCAAGTAGAACATACTATGTTATTTTACTCCAAAGTGGAAACTGAAGCTAGAGAAGTTAAGCGAATCACTGAACTACTTACACAATGAAACAGGGGAATCAGGTTTTGAACCCAGATTCAATGCTCTGTCTGATTCAATGCTCATATTCTATCCATCTGGGATTAAAAACAGAATTTGAGTTTCAAATTTAGATTCTTGAGGATAATTATGAGTGTGCATCTATCCAGAGAGAATAACAATAAAATGTCTAAAAATATGTCTGTCTCTGTATGAGGGTACATGATATAGTAAAAACCACTTTATGTGCTATGGGGTTAATCCTCCAGGGATCCCCATGGGAGATTCCCAGAATTTTCTGCTGTTCTGTTTTGGCAGATGGGGTGGCTGACTTTATGGTGTTGGGTGGTTTCTTATAGGCAGGTGCAGATGTGCTATGGGCCCCGTGTCCTCCACCACACTGCCTCATTTTAGAACTTGGAAAATCAGGCTGCAAGCTTATTTTGCCCCCATAAAGTATGGTTGCTGGTTTATACATTTCTATCTACCTCTGCCACCCCCTGAGAGTCTGCTGGCACTAAATTTAAAGATGTTTCATCTCAGGGTTTCCAGGGCAGAGTAGTGCCAGGCACTGGTGGATGTTGTATAAGTGCCTGCTGAATGACTCACTGGCAGAATGAATGACTAGATGGATGACAATGAATGAGAGACTAGATTTGCCTGACAGAATGAGGGACAAGGGGCTGAACAAGGAGGCTGACTGGGAAGGTCCTGGCTCCCAAGAAAAAGGAAGAAAACAAAGAGAAAGAAAGGAGGGTGTGTACACAACAGGAAAATAGTGCCATTGAAGAATAGTAGGAACCTCCTGGCATTGGCCAAGGGCTTGCACAAAGCTCAGCCCTCACAAAACTATGGTGATTTTGATGCTTTTTAATCAGCAAAACCACAGGCTCCTTTTGTGACCAGAGTAAGAGAGCCAAAGTCAAACAAGAGGCAGCAGGGAGGCAGCTGCCCTGTTCTAGCTTTGGCTTGAACTCCGTGGCCTGTCCAAAGCCAAATGGAGCCCATGGGCCTGAGATGGAGATGTATGTCTGGGCCATTCTAGTCCAGCGTGATGCTTTGGCCCTGCAGAACAAACATCTTCCTCTTCAGAACAGGCACTCATGCACACATCTGACCTCTGTTCTCCCTCTTCGTTCACAAATGCCTGAACTTCCTATCTTCACTCCAGGAGTCCTTCGCCCTTACTTCCTCACACTCTGGCTCATTTTCCTATTTCCTCTTTTATTTTACACCCCTGGACCTGACACTTAATTCCATTTCTTGGCTCTGACATCTGGCTTTTCTCCTTGGTTACAATTTATACTTCTGATTATGCTACCCTTGGCCTTAACTGGGATATTCATCTTGTCTAGTCCAGGCCAGCTACCAAGACCACCCTGACAAGCATATCTTCAATAGGAACCCCGTTGCCATGGCCTCTATTATTTTCTCCACGGACCCCGTATTGGTCATGATGCTTGTGTTCCACATCTGAGCCTCCTCCCCAAATTGATCAGTCTCTATCAGTGCTTACCCCACCCTGGCTGTACCTTAAAATCACCTAGGATACTTTTTTTTTTTAATCCAATATCCAGGCTTCTTGAGGATTATTTTTTTTAAGTCTTGGAATTATTCTAATTGTAATTACAATTATTCTAATTTTTAGAATTATTCTCAATTCCAAGATTGAGAATCACAGGTCTAAACCAATCTGTTAATCCAATTTCCTTTGCAAGGGCAAAAGCCTGAGACTCCCTTGCAAGAGCAAAAGCCTGAGACTCAGTCTTGGAGCCAGAGACACATGGGAGAATCTGTGCAGTTTCTGCAAGGAGAGCAGAGTAAGAGACCTGGCCTGTCCTCTGCATGAGCCTGTGCCAGTTCCAAATGTGATTCAGGGAATTTCTGTTGTTATTTTGCAGTGATACAGGGCCACACACAACCTGGGGGGAGTCCATGCCCTGAGGGTGCTGCTAGGGTTGAGTGAGAACTTGGGTCCCCAGGTACTTATTCTTGAATCAAGGAACCAACCTGACCTCTGGTCTTATTTAATAAGATAATATATAGTTATTTATTGTCTAAGTCAGGAGTCAGTACTTTTTTAAATTTTCTATAAAGGGGACAGATTATTTTAGGCTTTGCCAATCATGCAGTTTCTGAAACTGCTCTCTTAGCATGAAAACAGCCATGGGCAATACATAAATTAATGGGCATAGCTCTGTTCCAATAAAATGTGATTTACATTAAATGGGCATTGGAAGCTGAGCATGAAGGGCACACCTGTAAGCTCAGTACTTGGGAGGCTAAGACAGAGGGACTATAGGCTCGAGGATAACCTCAGCAATTCAGCAAGACCCTCGGCAACTTAGTGAGACCCTGTTACAAAATAAAAAAACAAAAAAAGGGCCAGGGTTGTAGTCTAAAGTAGAATGCCCCTAGTTTTAATACGCGGTACAACCAAAAAAAATTATCAAGGTGGGCATTGAGCTAGACAAGGCATTCATGGGGGCGACAGTTGACTGATCCCTAGTTCAAGTAATCCTGAGTCAGCATGTTTTGTTACTTATAGTCCATGACTGTTAAGTGACACAAAGACAATTCCCAAAGCTAAGTCTTTACGACTGACACTTCTCTTCCCCATTGAGTCCCACATATACATTGTGTATCTGACAGTTTAATCCTCCTTGATGGCCCATCAGCACCTCAAACTCAACATGTTCAAAACTGGTCTCATCTTCCCCACATCTACCCTGGGCCTGCTTCTCACCCTGCATTCCCTGCTTAGCAAATACCACTGTCACCATGAGCTGTTGACTATAAGCCCCTGAGCTATCTCTGTTGCCTCTATTGTCACTAGTTGACCAGCCACCCTGTTCTATAACTCCAGCTAGGAAATATTTTCTAGAAAATATTTCTCAATTCCCCATCCACATAAAATTATTCCCTATGTCCCAGAACTGAGAATCTAACAATGAATGAAATAGATGCTATTCCTACCCTCACTGACCTTAGAATAGGATTGCTGGTGCCCAGTAAACAATAACTGGTACCTGCCATTGCTGAGAACCTTCAACATGCCAACCTCTGCACTAGGCTCCTTATAGCGAGAGTTCAGATCTTTAAAACAAACCTGAGCACACTTTATCATTATTATTTATTATTATTATTATTATTATTATCATCATCATCATTATTATTATTACTTTTTATTATTTTGGTACTGGGGATTGAACTCAGGGGCATTCTACCCTAGTCTTTTTTTTTTTTTTTTTTTTGAAACAGGGTTTCACTAAATTGCTGAGGGTCTCACTAACTTGCTGAGGCTAGCCTTGAACTTGTGATCCTCCTGTCTCCAACTCCCAAGTACTGGGATTGCAGGCATCCACCACCACACCAACTGCACAGATATTATCATCTCTTATTATTACAGATAAAGAAATTGAGACCAAGGAAGGCTGAATTGTTTGCTCGAGGTCACAGCAGCACAGTGGTGTCAGGAGCTCATGCCTTCCTCCCCATCCCTACTCCCCTGCTTATGCATCTTTGCACAGAGTTGGCTTTGTGAGCCACATTGTCACTTTGAGCATTTTCGATCAAGGAGATGCAGGATGACACTGGGGTCCCACTTTACAAAAAGCTGGTGCCAAATGTCTCCTCAACACAGGGGCTGCGCAATTAGGCACAGGCTATTAAGACACTTCATGTTGGAAATCAGTCACTCTCTGCTCTCTGCCAAATAGCACAGCCACCTGTGCCAAGGCAGAGCTTTCTCTCTGAGAATGAGGTGCACCCAGCTGGGCAGTGGGGCCCCTGGGCAGGATGCTTATTCTAATCTCGAGCCTGGTCAGGTCAGGATAGTCCAAGCAGAACTGCAACATTATAGCTGGTCTGCTATTTTCCTCTAATACTGCCAATTTGGAGGTGGGAAGATGATTGAAGGAACATAAACCTAGAGGTGGACAGACCTGGGTTCAAATCTTGCCTGCCTCAGACAAGTCACCAAAGCTCCTCTTGCACCTGCTGGCTCACCTGTAAACTGGAACCATTCAACCTGACACCCAGCCTTTCCTGGGGGAGCAGGCAATGAGGGATGTCAAGAAGCCAGGGCGCTTCTGGCCTGAGCTGACACGCTCCACGGTGGCTGCCTCTTCCCTGTGTGGCCACCATAACAAGCTCCTTGTAGAGGCTGAGGGGCTCCTGGCAACCCCTGTAGGTGGGGGTGGCAGAGAAAGGAACGCTGATGAGCTCCTGGGGCTGCTACTCTCTCTGTTCCAGAGATTCTGCGTCTTACATGCACATTAAATTTAATTATTATTGCCCTGTGGGGTGATTATCTGCACCTTCCAGATAAAGATACTTTCTCTCAGAGAGATTAAGGTAAGTGGCAGCATTAGGATTTGGGCCCAGGGGTTAAAACTGCATTTAACTATGACACCACTTGGGTTCATATCTCCAAACCCTCTCCTACTTGTTAGTAGACAGGTCATTGGCAAAAATCTTCTAAGACCCATGGTCCTAGCTTTCTTTCAAGGGTCTCCCTAACCCGCTTAGGTCACCAGATCCCCAGTGTTGAGGGTCCTCCCTCATTCACAGCAGCTGCCCCTCCCACTTCCCTCAGCCAGGTCCTGCCATGACAGTCGATATTCTACTTGTTTCTGCTAAAAGTTAAAGGAGTTCCCTTTTACAGGAGGACAACATACACTGATTTGAACTTTAGCATAAGTTAATGCCCAGAATAATGCATTATTAAGCCATTTTTCTGGCAATAAAACCAAGGTGGAAAAAATGACAGCAATTGAGTGCACAGGTAGAACTCAAGGCCAGGCTCTAACCACAGTGCCCTGCTCTTCACCCCACTTTAGGTGTGTTTCTACTCCAGTGCTACCTCTGTTCCTTCTCTCTGTTTCTGTCTGTCCTTCCCTCTCTCTCAGTCTTCCTTCTGCCTCACCTGAATCCTTCCCTTCTCATTCTAGCTTCTTTTCAGTAGCCAGGGTTCCTTTCCAGCTGCTGGCATCCCTGAATACAGTCTGTCCTCATGTTCATGGGTCTTGGAGAGCTCGGGGGTGCCAAACTTTGTCCTGGTCACCTGGCAAAAACTCTCCTCAGCTCTGCACTCCCTCCCCAGGTTCTCTTCCCCTTCAAGGATGTTCATTTTAACCAATGGATTTAGTATAAAATCACTGATCTTTGGACCTACGGACTCAGATGGGTATTTACCTAAAGACCACGACCTTAGAGATACAGCTGGGAGGAAAAGGCTTGGGGGCCCAGCTGACCCAGAATTTCTAGGACCAAGGGTTTTTTGAATATTTATTGATTGAGTGTTCAGCATCCAACCATAATGCACATTGGTAACTGCCTCAAGTATCATGCTTCTGTTGGCTTTGCTGATCCTACTATCTTGCAAACACCCATCCCTCCTTCACCATGTCCCATTTTTGTGTGTTTGTGGGATTAGGAGCCTGGCAGGTTATTCATTCTATGAGAAACAACAGCCTGCCCTACCCCATCTCGCCTTTAAGTCCATCTCTGTGCTGTCTTCTATCAGGTCTGACTTCCATCACTCATCAGATAGTACTGGATTTTTGGATTGATCAAAGCTTTCTCTTCTTGTAGGCTTTAGGTTCTGGAAGGGTAAGAACAGAGGATTCAACATATGCTAGTACAATGTATGGAGCACAGTGAGTGTTTTTAGGAAAGAAAGACCAGAGAGGAGAAAACGTAAGAGAAAGAAGAAATAGGAATAAGGAGAAGACAGGGAGAGAGAAGGAAGAAAGGGAATAAAAAGAAAGAAGATGACAAGGAAGGAGGGAGGTAGAAGGGGAAAAAGAGGAAGAAGAATCACATACAATCTCCTGGGGGGGGGGTGTAGGAGAGGACACTGAGATGAATAAGAGAGGATCCCCATTCTAAGTGTGAGTTCAATCTAATCAGGGAGACAAAGCCAGTAAGTGATGGAGAAAGTTGGCAGAACAAGCAGGAAATGATGAGAGCTAAACTAGTTGCAAATTCCAGTGTGGGACACTCTGCATATGGTATGATAGGAGCTAGTTTTAAATGCAGGTGAAGTAACACTGGCAGCACCTTCTTCTGGACTTTGCTGACAGTGGTGGAGTAAGAGCTAGACTTAACATAGCTGGAGTAGACAGAGTCTTCTGTCTTATAATCTTATCCAGAAAGTCTGAAATACCTGACGTGTGTGTACTGTCCAACATAGAACCTGGCATACAGTAGATACTGAAGTATTTATGGGGTAAATAGATAGTGGCATAAAACCAAGTAAGGAATACAAGATCTCATCTCTAGTATCTTGCAGGCATGGTTGTCTAGTGACTAAATAAATAAGCATGATGTGATTCCTATTCCAATAGCTGGCACATAGTTGATAAATCGGTGTTGCACAAACAAAATTCAACAAGGTTCCATCATCTCAACCTGCTATCCTCACTGCCTATCCTGTTCCTGGGTCTGAAAGTCAACAGAGGCACCTTTTAGACATTGCTCAGCAAGCATGCCTGTGCTACACTGCACATAGGACCAGCAAGTTCTCAGATTGTCTTGGGTTAGGTGGCAACTGAGCTTAAAGCCTTTTGGTATAGTTGCTTGTTTCTTTAAGAGAGGGAAACATGTTCCAGGATATCTGAGCCAATGTATCTTTGCAAACATTTTCGTATTCATTTTGCTAAACCTTCCATCCCTATTTAAATCCTTACTGATCGCTTTTCTGGAATCAAAAGGTGTTAATTGTTTTTGCAACCACTTCCAGTTTCCAAACCCACACTGACATTTCATTCTCCTTCAGACCCTTTCTAGTCTTCCCTGAGAAGCTCAGCAGTACTGTTGTTGAACTCCTTTGTGTGAGATTCAGGGTAAGAGATGGTGCACAAAAAAGAAGACAAATTTCAGTTATATGACTAGTAGTGCCTTGGAGATTTGGCAGGAGAAATATGGTGTCATTTAAAATATTATTATTCTCCAGGGAAGCAACACGATACAATGAAAAGAGATTTGGAGTTAGGAGACAAATATTCAAATCTCAGCTCCACCACTAATTATCAGCATGGCCTTGAGCTAGTCAATCTCTCTGGGTCTCAGTTTCCTTGTCTATAAAATGAGTGGCCTCAATATCATGGCCTCTAGGATGACTCTCAGCTCTGATACTTTGAGATGCTAGAATGGTTCCGGTCATTCTGATGGCCAAAAAATGAAGAGTGATTCAGACTGCAAATATGGCAATTCATATTTTATTTATTTTTAAATTATGGAAGAGTTCCTTTGGCCAGCTATAGAGGCCCTACTTGCTGCTGAAAAAAAAAAAGTCCATAATTTCAAAGCTATATCATTAGACATTAAATTTTGAAAATAGAAAGAGAATAAAATTGTGCTTTTGTGTTCATAGCTTTATTAATAACTCCTACCTCATCAATAATGCTGTTCATTTTTCAGCCCCAGAAGGCAAGAAAATATTTAGTGCAGGAAGAAGAGTATAAGGTAACATTTATTGGCTCTCTGCTATAAATTATCATTAATAAGCTAGACACTAGGCCAGAGATTTTTCCTATGTTGTTTCCTGTCATGTGTATAATTTTACCATAAGGTAGGTGTTTTCTTCATTGTGTAGATGACAAATTTGAGACCCCAAAGGATGTGACCTGTCCAATATTGCACAACTAGTAAGCCCAATTTGAATCTAGGTTTATCTGATATCCAGACGAATATTTTCCCTATTGTGTCACTTCTGAAATATTTTTGCTAAGTAGAAAGCTTCTTATCAGTGGAACTAATCAAGCAACAATTGGGAATACTTTAAGATGTAACACTATACTGAGATACTGAGAGTGGAGTCTGAGTGGTTGGACTGAGTAACCTCTAAAGTTCTTTCCAAACTGACAGGCAATGATTCTAGGACCTTAAATTACTACAAGTAGATTAATGAGCAAATATTATTAACCCCTCCCCCAGAGAAGCTACAAAATGTTATTACTTTTCCTTTTCAATATCTCTCACAACTATTGTCATTCTAAAAAGAAAAAAACATGTTTCTCAAACTCAGAAAAGTCTATAACCTACCCCTACAACTACTACTATTGTTTGATTCTTTTGATGATACATCAAAACCAAGAATGATTGTTCTGCAGTAAGACTTCTGTACAATTTTATAGCCAGAGGTAAATTAAGGAAGGCAGAATTTAATTCAATATCATACGGAATGTCTACCTGCAAGCCCAGGCAGCACTACCCTGAGCTACCCTGCTTAACAATGAGCTCCCTTCCAAGATTTTAGAAAAGGGCTTTTCATTGTCACTAAGCCATGGCCACTAAGAGCCTAAAATAACTCTTCTGCTTTTTAACAGCCATTATTTCTGAAATTCTTGTAAGAAGCTTTGAATATATTTGAGCTTCCTCAATAGACAACAAGATGAGAACAGAGATATGTCATAAGGAACTTTATGTGCTAGAGTGTTCCAGGAGATGACCTCATCAGCATCATCTTTGTTAGTATTAGTATTTAATTAAGAGAAATTCCAGCTACTCCTCCAACAAATGGACAATTTCTGCTAGGGTTAGGACTTCTGTGCATTGCCACCCTCAGGGAAAGAGTAAAATGGGTTCTATAGACAAAGCCTTTTTCTCCCTGACACCAGGCAGAACCCAGTGAGCAGCTGGGTAAAATTGCCTCCATCAAGGAGCCTCCTAGGAAGAAAAAGACTAGGACTCAGGTAATTCCCAAAGGAGGTCAACCAAGGAAATCAAATTTTGTAGAAATGAGGAAAAGAAGATTTGAACTGGAGGCCTGAGTTTCCATCCACAGATTGGAGACTTAAGGGAAAACTGGCTTGAACTCAGCATGTGGCAGAGGCTAGAGGTCCCTCCAGGCCTAATCTTCCTTGTGTGGTGTTTATGCATTGTACACAATAGCTGAGCAGGGGTGAAAAACCGAAATAACCACTTACTACGTGCCAGTTTCTGTTCTAAATGTTTTGCACAGACTGAATCATTTAATTCTTAATGAAAACTTTGTGAGGCAGTTATTTTATCACTGCTATTTTATGAATTAGGAAACTGAAGATTAGAGAAACTAAATGATTTGCCCAAATTTAGCTAGTGAGTGATAGAGCCCTGATAGAGCTCTAGACATCCCATGTAAACTCCAGGAGGGATGCTTGTAAAGGAGGGTAAAAAAATTCCAACTAATAAGAATAGATGGCCCCCAGTGGCTTAAGAGGAAAAAATAAGAGGGATGTAAGCCTATGAGTAACTGGAGCTGGAAAAATGGGTAAAAAGCATGGAATATGGACAAAAGACACAAACTGGATGGTAATAAGAGGGTAACATATTGTCAGAGCAGAAGTAGGTTAAGAGAAGGGAAGTCTACAGGCAAATGGAACTGGAGACACAGGAGAAAGATTGGAAAAGTCAGGTAAACTGAAAGGGTGGAGTAGTGAATCTGAACGGGAGAACAGGATGATCCACATTAATTCTGAACAATATGAAGCATCCAAGTGAGTCGAGGTAATACGAATTCAGAAGAGTCTACCATTATGTTCAGAAGCAGCAGACGCATGGGAGCCAGAAGCATACAGCAAGTGGTTCAGAAACTCTTTGCTCTTCATACAAGACAAAGTTCTTTCTAACAGTTTGGGAAAGGTGACTCCAAGGGCTGGGCAGAAGAGCTTATTGTGGTGGAGTATTCAGGCTCTCAACTGTCCTCTCTGAGGAAATGAGGGAGAGCCTGTGGGCAGAGCCTGCAATAAACCCTTCCTCAGAAGCCAAGCCCCTAACCTCAAGTAGCTGGGGGGATCTGGCTGCCCTTGAATTTTCCCCAAAGCATCACTCAAGGGCTCTCCAAGACACTAAGTACCAAACAATTGCACCAAGCATAAAGGCTGATGAAATAAAAACTTGTTTATTTTCTTTTATTATTATTATTATTGGTGCATTGTAATCATACATCTTTGTTAGGTACAAGCTGGTAAAGGCATACATGCACACATCTCTCATTTAACCCTTCCCCAGTTTCTGCCCCACTCCCTCTCCCTCCCTCCTTCTCAAGTTCAGTTTAGTGATTGAATTTGATATGATTGTGAAAGTACATCATGTGCATTAGGGTGTTTCCCCCCTTTCATCACCTTCAGTTAAGTCACATTCTTTGCTCATCTAAGGTTTCTAGAGTCCCTCTTATGACCCACTTTCTCCCTAGCTTCCATATATTAGGGAGAACATACAATTTTTTACTTTTGTGACTGACTAATCTCACTTAACATAATGTTTTCCAGTTCCATCCATTTCCCTGCAAATAACATGATTTTGTTCTTCTTTATGGCTGAGTAAAATTCCATTGTGTACATATCCCATAGCTTTGTAATCCATTCATCTGTTGATGGACATCTTGGCTAGTTCCATAGTTTGGCCATTATGAATTGTGAGGCTATAAACATAGATACACATGTATGGGTCTGATAGTTTGGTTTCCATTCTTTTGGGTAGATACCCAGAAGTGGTATTGCTGGATGATATGGTAGGTTCATTCCCATTCATCTTAGGATCTTCCATACTGTTTTCCAGAGTGGTTGCACTAATCTGCAATCCCACCAACAATGTATTAGGGTTCCCACTTCTCCACACCCTTGCCAACATTTGTTGTGTTTGTGTTTTTGATGATTGCCATTCTAATTTGGATTAGGTGGAATCTCTGAGTAGTTTTGATTTGCATCTCTCTGATTGCTAATGATGTGAACAAGAAAATCTTTATTTTTGATGAGCCTCTTCTTGATTCTCAGCATGCAGGTCATAAAAGCAAAGACAATTTCTTAGGTGTGCTAGAGATACCTAGGTGAAGCCATTAGCATGCCCAGTTCAAACCTTTCCTCTGGTCCCTATGAGGATTAAAATAACAGATATGCATGTTGAGAGGGTGGGCCTGGGTTTGAATACCAGATTGACCTCCAGGGACTCCAGGCAAGTCCCTTCCCCACTGTGAGCTTCAACAAAGGACAAATGGCCTCTAAGCTTCCTGTAGTTTGCTGATTATGATGATTCCTATTACTATTACTACTACTACTCCTACTATTGCTACTTATATCCATGTGCTGGAAGGCATAAATAATTATACATTTGAAATATGCTTAATTCTTAATTTCCTGCTATCCTCTTAAAATAAAGTCAATTATGTTAGAAGCAAAATCCTAATCCTTTCTGTACTTTAGTATTTTAGTATAATAATATGATGTCTAGGATTTTCTTTAAAAGACTTGAAGAGGGAAACACTTCAATAGACATGATGTACACACACAAATTTATCAATGCCAATCAAGGTCGTGCATGGGAAGGTGGGAAGGGAGGGGGAATAGGATGGGAATTGGGAGAGGGTTCAATGAGTGCTGTGTGCATGTGTGCCCCTGAACTTGATCACAATGTATGATTATAATGCACCAATTAAAACAACACCCTTCATGATTTTCTTTCCTAAATAGCTGTATTTGCATTTTCATAGCTATAATCAAAAAGATGTGACGATGTAACTTTAGAGGAAGCAATATTTATTTGCTCACATTTTTCCTTGGAGATATTGGGGTTCAGTCCATGTGATGTCGGCAACCGTGGATCTCAGGGCATGGTGGTATCAGGAAGCAGAGAGGGGGAGAACACAAGGCTTTGCTCTCACATCATGGAGGCCGGAAGCAAAAGAAAGAGCAAGGGGAGGAAGAATCATATATATAATCCTCAAGGCCACAGGGACCCATCTTCTCCAGCGACGCCCTAGGAGCCTAGACCACCAAGGAGATAAAATCCATCACAATGAACGTATCTGCTGCTGAGATTGCAACTCTCATGCCTTAACTATATCAACTCTGAATATTAATAAATGAGCTCTTTAGGAGACATTCTATATCTAACTATGACAATAACCAATTAGTTTGTTGGGGTAGGAAAGAATTAATGATGACTAATTTACATACTCAATACTTCAGCTCAACTAAACAACCCCAGGTTCTCTGAAGACATAGAGAGCTTTTTCCCAAGTGCTTTTGCATTCTTTGTATCTCTTGCCTGTGGCATTCTTTTCCTTTTCTCTGCTCACCTGCCGTCCTCTAAGATGTAGCTAAAATAGTATGGTAATAAAATTTTATGAAAAAATTAAAAATAAACTTCTCTGATACTCTCAAATAGAAAATAACAGCTCTAGGAAGGCTGGGAGACTTCACCATATCCAGCCCAGAGCCAGAAAAACACATGCCTCCATCCTATCTGGTTGTATAAGTTTCTCTCCTACCAGAAGAGGGACTCTGCACGTTAGAGTCGCCTGGGAAGCTTTTAAAAAATACTGAGTCCTGTTTCCCCTCTAGACCAAGAGAATGGGTCTTTCTGAGTTGAGTCCTGGACCTTGATATCTTTAAATGTTCTTTAGTGATTTAACTTATAGCCAGAAATGAGATTTCAAAATAGTGAGTGACCACAAGAAAAGGGCCATCGTTTGTCTCTGTAACTCTCATTCATAGCAAAGATTACACTGAACAAACAGTTGACAAATGCATGAACTTCAAAGCATAGGAGAAACAGAATAATTTATGGAAGTCGATTCATACAAGTTTATTAAAAACAGTTGTGAGAGATAAACAGCCATATATTAATCTAATGACTTCTGACTTATTGGACAGGCTTGTTTAACCATAGCACACACATAAATTAACAAGGACCCCCACATCTAACTAAGCAGTTTTCCCAGTGGTGGTAAACTTGGCCTTAAAAGAAATATAGATAGAGGCTACAAAAATATGAACATTAAGGCAGTTCATTAGCATAGTCCCTGAAGTCCAGAAGACGGACCTCCAAAGTCCCCTCATGTAATGTAGATATATTTCAAGGTTGTTATCTCACAACTGTCAAACCCAGCCTCTGCCTGCCTTCAACTGTGTAATTTATACTCGAGAGTGGCATGAGAGTTTTTTTTTATTAATTTGTTTGTCAAGCAACACTCTCAGCTCTCTTATAATTATGCTGCCTGTTAGTAGCATTAAGTACAAACATATCTCTTGGTTTTTCACTTGTTAATTTGTGCCTCTCTTTTATTTAGATATAGCAATAGATGCAGTTTTAAGATCAGAAAATTGCTGATGGTCAGAGGAGAACAACTTGTAGGCATGCATGCATTTTGCCAGGAATTAATATGCAGTGACCTAATGGCATACAGTGGAAAGATCAGATCAGAAGCTCTGGGCTTGCGGTGGTCCCAGCACTGTGTGTTTTTGGACTAGTTAGCTCAGCTCTATGCACCTTGATGACCCCATCTTCAAAATGGAAGGCAATAATTGTAATAGTAACACCTACCTTCTAGGATCATTGTGTGATGAAAAGAAATACCAAATGGTGTGTGGTTAGCTTGGGGTGTGGCACAAAAGTCATAATGATGGTTATTAAATAAGTTTTCCAGAATTCCACTATGTAGATAAAATGTTTAAATGAAGAGCAAACTTGGAAGGAACTAAAAAGCATTTAATTCTCTTATGCGGAATTCTACCTAGATATAATCTGTATGTCTTGAAGACTGCTGGTTTTGATTCAGACAGACTGGATTTATATACTACAAACCTGGGCCATTCGAGACCAATAATTTTAAGCAAAGTAGCTAACTTCTCTGAACCTGTTTCCTCATCTGTATAATACAGTTCCCTATTATAGACTATCAACACGTTGGATATTTTACACCAATGCTCATCTAAAATACACAATAGTACCACAAGATTGATACAGTTGATTATTATTTACAGTAGTTACATCCTATAAAGTTGCCTGAATTCTGAGCCATGGCTCTTAAGGGAAGCACAAGGTTAGGTTTCTACAAGTCTATGGTAACCTTTTAACAATTGATCAACATAAAAACTTAATTTTTGTATGTTTCTGTTTAAATAACTCTAATGTATATTGTTGATCCATTAACACTAAACTCATGGCCCACAGAACTTTAACTTATGCCTAAACAAAGCTTATCTAACACATATATTATCTCCATCAAGCACACTGTGGCCCTCTTGCTCTTAGGAACACCAGACAGCACTTCAGTACTATGCTTGGGGGCCATATGAAACACTGAAATCACCCACAAAAAGCACAAAAATGCAAAACACACAGTACTAAACAAACCATGAAAAGGATGTTTGCTATATAGTATGAGAGCCAAAACAAGAGGAAAGAGTATCACTTTGCTCAACAACAGTGGGGAACATGTATTAGGAAACTCAAATTTTTTCATCCCTCTGCATGTGTCTGCTAATGACCATACATGCAGCCAAGATTTTACTTGAGAGTTGCAAACAAATTGTAGTGAATTGTGGAATTCACAAATAGGACTCTGGGAATAATAGAGACCCACTGTACTATTCTCACAGATCTGAGACTCAAAGAATTTATGTTATACAAGTAGTTAGTGGCTAAGGTGATTTGAAATGGGGTTTATATGTCTCCAATGACCCATGTTCTTTCTATTACTAACCCCTTCATCTAACACTGCCTGTGCCCCAGTTACTCCACGTAACAAGAGTGGTATGAATAGCCTTCTCACATAAGGATGATAAGCATGGAATTAGCTGATGCCCTCTATGGTGCTCTATAAACTGTAAAACATTATACAAGTACAAAGGATTGTTACACACAGGTTCCACTGAAGTGAGGTTACTTGAGCTATCACTAAGGCCAACTATAATGAACTCTCTGATTCTCCCACAGTAGAAAGAGACCAAGTTAAGAACCAGACCTTGAGAGGTCCATATCTGGGCACCCCTTGTCCCAGTCAGCAATGAGAAGTTAGTGATTCAAGCTAATTCAATGCAGCCTCAGTGGGATTGCTCATTCAGTGTTCTGAGAGCAAAAGAAGTTCTTACAGTATATTTCAGTTAAAAGATCAAAATGCAGGTTCGATGCATTAAAAAAAAATGTTTCTGATGTCAAGTCCACTTATGGTTGAAGTTACAAAAATCTACCACCCAGGGCCACAAAAACAACACAGCAGCACTGGCCAGCAGAGTAGATGCTGATGAATGGGGGTGAAATCTCAAACATCATCTTGAAGCCACTTGCTGTGCCTTAATGAGGGAGGGGGCTTGGAGCCCACAGGCACCATGTTAATTACAACAGAATATTTAATAATTAAGGCAGGAATTATCCAACATTGTAACTGAAAAATTAACCATTTCTGATTAAAAGAATCAGCAAAAGGGGAAAGAAAAGATTTATAAATATTCAGACCAGTTAACTCCCTAATTCCTTTTCAAGAATGCTAACAATATGATTGAATATGGGGAAAAAAACGATGCAAAAAGATGTCCCTAATGTAGCTCTGATTTTTTAGCTTTTATAAGTAATGACAATTTGGTTTAGAAATTATGATATAGTCACACCATAGAAAAGTGTTATTAAAATCATTTTACAGAATTATTAACATAGAAAAATATCCAAAGTAAAATTTAATAAAAATAAATAAAAGCAAGATACAGAAATCAAACTATGTTTCTATGTGTATTTTTAAAAACAAAGCAGGTTAAAAAAAACTGAAAGAAAAATACACCAAATGTTCACAATTATTGATATCCTGTTTGTGAAATAATGAGTGGAGTTTGTTCATTTTTTTATTTCCCAAGGTCTCTACAATAAGCATATACTATTATTATTTTTAAGATGAAGAAGCCAATAACACAATGAAAGTACAATCCAATTTTCTATCACACTCCACGCCCAAAAGAGTGCTTTGATGAACAGAGGCACAGATTAAACAAGATTTAGCCTGTTCATCTAACAGGTCACTGATCTGTAAAAATATCAGATGTTTTCAGATTTTTCAAATCATTTATTATTAAGCAACTAGTTGGAGTGTAGCCAACTTAATTAAAAAAAGAACATGAGATGGCCCCATCCCCAGAAAAGCCCCTGGAGGGAGCAGGATTCTCTGTTCACGTTTGTACTGTCAGAAGTGCCTTGTGTCTGAAACAGAGCAGGCTACATATGTATTGTAAGAATGAATGCATAGAAAACTTGACTGCTATACAATCACAGTTCAAAGGCTTCTTTCAGTCATTCGTTTATGTAATCATTCAAAAATTTAGTAACTACTGTTCAAGACAGACAAGGACCAGTCTCACTAACTAAATAAATAAAGAACTTTGTACAAGAAGAAAGTTTTAGAGAAAAATGCTTAATAGAGCTTGAAAGAAGGAAGAATTTCTCCAGATAAGAAGTTTGGAGAAAGCTTTGTGGAGGGAGTGGGTTGTGAGTTGGGTCTTAAAATGTAGACAGAATTTGTACATTGCCAAGGGAAGAGGAGAGAGGGTTTGTCAGATTGAAGTGATAACATGAGCCAAGCTCTGAATACAGGAATTTATAAGGTGTAAATAACAAGAATTACTTCTGTTTGGTCAGAGCACAGAGACCTAAGGAGGGTCTTGAAGTGGGGTTGAGCTATATAGATTTGAACCTGGTTATGTGGGAGGGTTCTGAAGGGCACGTTAAGATTTGCTTTCTCTGGTAGATAAAGAAGAACATGGAATGACTTTGAGTAGGAATGGCCTGTTCAGAGAAATCTTTGAGGGATGTTTGGGCTGCAAGGGGTAAAATGGATGAGAAAGGGGATAAGCAGGACCTGAAGTGGGGCAAAATTCCCCATAGCAAGAGTCTCCAGTGAACCATGGTGAACATTTGGCTAAATAAGCACTGGAGATTCAGTTCTAGTTTCTTCAATCACCAGGACCCCTTAAGCTCTCAGCTGAGAGACTTTCTTCAAGTTGAGATGCTAAGGACTCACCTTTAGAGAGATGCTAAAACACTGAGCTCAACCACTGGCCATGGTGGAATCCCTCCTCCCCCTCACAAGAAGCTGAATTGCTTTGCAAATGTATGCAGATACATGCGAATAACAAAGCCATTAACATGTGCCCTAAGCCTCAAAGGGAAAGGTTTGCTTTGATCAAAGCTCATAATGGGATATATCCAAGGGGCAGAAAAACAACATCCTGCTCAGCCCAAACAAGGGAAGGTTTAGATTCTGGAACAGAAATCCCTGCCTTAGTAATAGTTACTCAATCAAATATTAGGATGCACAATGCTCTCCTTCTATTTCTCCATTTCCTAAAATTGGAATTGCTATAAAAGATCTTCCTTCTGCTTTAATTTATCATGGCTGCAAATACAGATAAAAATAAAAGTGTGTGTGTGTATGAGTGTGTGTGTGTGCGTGTGTGTGTGTGTGTATTCAAGTTGATCCTCAAAGTGTGGTTTATGGACCAACAGCATCAGCCTCATCCTAGAGGGTGTTAGGAATACAGACCCTAGACCAGACCCTAGCACTAGTGAGTCAGAATCTGCATTTTAATAAGATTCCAGGTGAGCGATACATATGCACATTTTAATTGTACCAACACTGAACTAAATGACCTTAGCATCCATAATTATAGTTTCCTAAAGGATAGGGGATTTCTTATTCATCTTCTGTCCCCCCAGGCACAGTGTGTGGCACATAATAGGTAATCGAAATATGCCTCTTTTTCCTCTTCCATAAAATGAGATAATAGCTACCTCATGAGATATAGCAGAGAGTGAAAGGAACATCAGATATAAAATGTTCAAGCATAATGCCTGGCATGTGTTGTGGGGAGGGGGGGCTCAAATTCCTTGAATTCTTCTCTCACTTCCATTCTCCATCAAAAGCAATTGTTGAACCATGTACAAATAATTCCACATGAATGTTGAGAATGTTGTATTTTATAAACATCTGTCTTACCAATCCTCACATCAGCAAGCAGGAGTTGCGATCTGGTTTCACCAACAAGAAAAACAGGCCTAAGAGAGGTCAAAGGACTAGTGCCAAGTCATAAGGCAGTAGTGGCTGAGGTGGAACCTGACACAGGCCCCTTCACCTGCAGCCAGTCTGTTCATAATGCAGTACAGATCACACATGCATCCTGCTGAATGCTCTTCTTTGCAAACACATAGGCTTTATGGAAGAACCACAGCTCTTTAGCAGAGCTAGGCACGGGGTGGTGTGATAGGATCTCTATTACAGAAAGTTCCATCTGACTGCAGGGTGGGCATGGATTGACTAAGCAGGGAAAGAGGATTCTTCCTACAAGTTTGATGTGAGTTGGCTACATCCCTCTATGGAAGATCCTTTTTCAAGATGCCATAGGACTCTCATCATCCAGATTCTGGTACCTGCAAGCCTCCTCTCATCTTAGGGACCTTGTGTGGTCTCAGAACAGCAGCACACAACTTCACTATTCCTTATGATTTCCTCATAACCTTACCTCTGGAATTAAATTATCTTTCAATTATCTTGTTTTAACATGTCCTTTTAGCAAGGGGTGTTAGTGCATGCCTTTAATCCCAGGACTTGGGTGACTGAGACAAAGATCACAGGTTCAAGGCCAGCCTCAGCAACTTATCAAGACAGTTGGCAACTTAGTGAGACCCCATTTCAAAACAAAAAAATAAAATAAAATAAAAAGGAATGCATAAAGCCAGGGATATAAATGACCCAAATCTTTGTAGATTTTCATTGTTTTAATAGTGCTTAGCCCAAAGTATTATTTTTCCCACAAATGAAATTCAATGAGTATCACTATCTAGTTGACCTGAGCTTTCCTGGAACTTTAGGATGTTTTATGTAAATGGCAATTTAGTTTTTGCAGGTACTGGTCCTCCTCCCCCATGTAACTCTATTATCAATGAAAACTGAAGCTGCCAATTATTGACTCTAAATGTCCACCAGTCACTCCTTCCATCTGTGTACATGCATACTGCTTCTCAATCAGAAGCCTGTGTCGGTCTCTTCTGCCCTTGAATCTTGTGTCTCATGACCAATATAGTGTAGTGGAAATAACACCACACTAGGGCCAGAACTAGGTATGAGAGTCTGATGGAACTTATGTTAGTATCTTGGGATCCCTGAGATACCAGGTTAAGAAAGGTGATTACCCTGCTGGGGAAGGAGTCCCTGCAGAGTTTGGAAAGGGGCTACTGAAGGCAAGAGGAGAGAGAGAGGGAGAGGGAGAGGGAGAGAGAGAGAGAGAGAGAGAGAGAGAGAGAGAGAGAGAGAGAGAGAGAGGCGGGAAGAGGGAGAGGGGAAGGGAAAAGGAGAGGGAGAGAGAAATGAACACATAAATATCCAGCCAGCCAGCCACCTTCCAGCATTCTGACCATCCCACCTGCAGTGCTGGCTATGTGAAAGCAGCTATCTTGGATCCTCCAGCCCCAAGTGAGCTACTTCACCCAAAACAAGAAGCAGCCAGAACTAGCCACAGTGAGCCCTGACGAAATGCAGAATCACAAGCAAATCAACAGTTGTTGCTGAGTTTAGTTAGGTTCAGGTGATGTGTTACACAACAATCAAAACTCTAAGAAACTAAGTTGTTGTCATACACTTAGGTAGGTTTCTCACCTATACCCCCCTGGAGACCTTACAATATGAACCTTATGGGGCAGTTATTGCTTCCTTGTTGCAGATAAGGAAACTGATGCCCAGAAAGACTAAAGAATTTACACCAGGTCAACACAAACAGCAAATGGGTCAGAATTCACATCCAAATCATTGTGACTCTAAAATATGTGTCCTTCACACTTGTTAGGTCCAGGAGCAGGCTTCATCAGATTCCACAATCTGATGGATCATGGATCCTGCTCCCGGACATAACAACACTCAACACTGGGATAGTGCATGGTTCATGGCCACCATTGGAGACTATGCAATCTATAAGAGTGGCTCCTGGACCCACAATCAAAAGCAGCACCAGACATAGCACTGGTGGGAAAATAGAAAAACAAGTTGCAAATGACTCTGGCCTGTGGGGAGTCTTGAGCTCTGTTCTCCAGCAATGGATCACCTAAGGAAAGCTTCAGTTTTGGTAAAATGTGCAGGACATAGCCTGGCAGGTGTGGTACCTACCTGTAATCCCAATACTTAGGAGACTGAGACAGGAGGATCATAGGTTTAAGACCAACCTCAGCAACTTAATGAGACCCTCAGCAACTTTGCAAGACCCTTCTTCAAAATAAAATAAGGCTGGAGGTGTAGCTCAGAGGTAGCATTCCTATGGGTTCAACCTTTAGTACAACCCCACCCCCAACAAAGATGCAGGACATTATCTCAGGTTATAGGGCTGTTTACAGAATGACCTCAGGTTGAGGAAGATGCACATCTTTCATGTTTCATGTTAAACAGATGCTTCCTTGGTTGCCTCCAGATACCCCAAGAAGTTACAATCAGCAGAGCATGCTTTGGGAAACTGGAGTAGGAAGTAGAGTATGAAACTTGCAGGTCCCTAATAGTGACAACAGCGGTCACTAAGATGCTTATCCTGTGACAAGGATGGTTCCAAGTCCTTTCTATTGCATTAAGAGTTATTTACTCTTCACAATGACTCCAGGAATTAGAAACAACTATGAGCCCCACTTTATAGATAAGTAAATTGAGGCACATCTACCTTAAGTAACTTGCCTAAGTCATGCTGGGAGTTGGTGACAAGGAACAGCAGCCCAGGGTCTTTGGCTCTGCACTTGCACAGTGATGATGTGGTTGCGTGCCTGGCACTTCAGGCTGCCCTCAGGGAGGAATTAGTGATCCACTTTTGGCGGGTTTATTCAAGGCTAGTTCTAGTTCTTATTGTCGCCATTAAATATGAACAATCATCACATTATCTACTTTATCACAATCCATCAAATATTCTTATCCAAAGGTCAAATTAACACTTTTATCATCATAATAACTGTAGTGCAATTCTAGGCCTAGGGCTTTTACTAATTTTCTCAACAGTCTGTGATAATAAAGCCCAGCATATGATAAAGCACCTGGCTTCAATATTCCCTTTCCCTATGGGTACAGCTCTGGTGTCTCCAGATTGTCCCTCTTAGAATTAATCTAACATTACCTCCCAGGGACTTTGCTTGATTTCCCAGCCTTGCTTAGCTCCCTTCACTTCCTGTCCCATATCCTCATTTCTGTATCACCCCTTTCCCCCTCAAAGCTTCTGAAAAGATTTGCTTTCATATGAATCCTGCTTTCAGGACCTGTTTCCAGAAATATCCAACCTGGAATAGCTTTAAAACCATGTGTTAATGACCCTGACCAGGAAGTGGTCTTGCTGGTTTACTCCCGATGGAACAACTATTATTTATCTTTTAATCCCTTAGCTACAGTCTACCCTACTAAGCAGAGGAGTGACTTGATATCTTTTACATTTTGAAAAGAATCTGTGGCCCTCATATAGAGGACAGTTGGAGGAAGCAAGATCCAAAACAAGGAGACCCATGAAAAGTTTCTTCTGAAAGGACAGGAGACAACTGACCGTGGCTTCTCTGATGTGGAGGGAGGTAGCTGGGTAATGGGTGTTCCAGGACAGAGGACCTTAGAGGTTGTTTTGCTGAAAGCATTGGCTTTTCTTCACTTGGGCCCGCAGATGTCCAGTGGGTAACAAAAAGCAGGGTAAAAGCTTGGCACCTCTGCCTTCAGTTTGCATCTATCTCCTTTGCTGCCTTAAACTTTTGGTCAGAGTCCTGCTCAGCTCTGCACAAAGACATGTTCCTCATTTAAGGGGTGTCCCTCTAAAGCTGGCAAGGTGAGACTCCAAGATAAAAGTAAGAAAGGTATTTTTGAGGTTTGCAGGGACATAACAGATTAACAAACAGCTTTTATAACATCCCATTCCAGACCATTAGAATGGTGCTTAGAGGTCTCCTGTCATTGACCTTAGCCTGAAAGGGGACTTGTCACTGTCCTAACTAACTCTGTTTCTGCTATACTGGTCTGTTCTTTCTTTGACTTCTTGCCTGTCCTGTAGGCAATCATCTCCCCTGGTGCCAGCAAGAACCACAGAACCACCCTAACCCACAGAACCAGACCTGAAAGAGTGATCAACCAGGCCATCGTTTAACCAAGACTGCTTGACTGCCCAAAGTCCCCTACCCCCACTTATGACTATTGTCAGCGCCTCAGAGACAGCCTTTCTGCCACTAGACTGCTGTTTCTCCCCATTGTGGCCACACTGAGAATGAATTTCTTTCCTGCTTTCACCACTACTTATTTGCAATCTCGTCAGTTGGGGGGGAGGGGTGGCTGATCCTGGTCCATTGGGAACCCCCAGAGTTGGGGTTCTGGCCTAGAACTCTGGTGAACATACTTTGGGTGTGGGAAGGAGAGAACACACTGATGGATTGGCCATGGGGATGAAGCATGGCAGAAAGAGAGATGGTGCCTTGGTCTGGGCTGGTGGCTAAACAGCCAGCACTCTGTGCACAGAACACCTCCTTAGCTAAGTATTCATTGTGAAGCAAACCTGCAGCCGATTCCCCAGGGCATTATTTTAGTTCATCTTACATAATTTCTCTTGCCCTTTTCAAAGTAAAGAACAAAGGAACCAACTCACATGATGGTTTACCAATCAAGCACTCAGCCCAGGTGGGAGCCCCCATAAAGGTTTCCTCTCATCTGCCTTTAACAGGCTTTCTCCAGCCAAATCCACAATGTACACAGAGCACCTGACAAGGACCTTAGCCTGATGGGGTGTTTGGGGACCAAGATTTGTAAACTGGGTGTGGCACAGGGCCCTTCCATTCTGGGAGAGCGAGTTTCAGGTCAGAGACTATAGAAGTGTGCAGGAAGACGAACACAGGCTCGCTGCTCCGGTGAAAGCAGTGCCCAGCAGAAATGGTGAGCCAGAACACCCCTCGAAGTTTAATGTGCATGTAAAGTTAAACACTCATATGACTAATTTCAAGACCAAAAGGTACTTATTTGAAGCTTAATTTCAGTGAATCTAATTCCAAGTCCCTCACTAAACCACCAATGAGGCTTTCCTTTCCTTCTAGCCTTCCCTTAGGAGCCTCTGGCAGCCCTCCCTGGCCCCACTAACCACATCTTTTCATTTTCTTATTTCTGAGGCACTGATGTGGGGCTTCGCTGAGGCTGCAGGGTCTGCTCTCTGGGTGAGCTAACTTCTAGAGGTAGTAAACAGCTCTCCCAGGAGATGACTTTTGAAATGCAAACCAGCCAAACCAGAATCAGGCCCCACCACTTGGATTTGTATCTTACACCTAGACAACTGTCTACCCACTCTGATCACGCCAAGCCAGGGGATCCGACAATGAGAGGTAGCCTCTAGGCCCTAAAACCTGCTAAATTTTTCAAACTAGCCCCTAACCTGCCCCACTTTTCCTTCCCAGAGACTCCACAATAAAGGCTGGTACCTGCATTTGGTTTCTCTTTCCCTGCCTCCTGAGCAACCTATGTGGTCCCCAGGCATGGTGAGGTCCAAACTATTTTTTTCAGTGGCAATCATCTCCTGATCTATTGTCCTTCCCATACCTAAACAACAATAAAACAATGCTTTACAATGCTTGTTCCCTGCTCAGAGCCTTCTGTCCTGCCCTAGATACCCCACACTCTGTCTCAGCCTACAGAAGTTTAGCCTCTGAGACTCTCCGTCTCCCCAAGTCTCTTCCCCTGGATCCAAGACGAGGCAGTATAGCAGAGTAGTAAAGAGTTATATATGAGGGGCAGAATGGCTGGGTGACCTGGAGAAGATTCCTGGACCTCTCTGTGCCTCATTTCTCTCATCTTCATACAGGGATAAGAAAAGTACCCATCTTAAGTATTTATCATAAGGATTGAATGAGAGTGAATGTAAATTGCTTGCAAGAGTTCCTCGTGTGTAGAAAGAATTCAATAACTGTTAGCTCTCACAAACTGCCAATTATGAGGGAGCAAAGATGAACCATGCTAGTAAAACTACCAAAGGATTCTAATATGTTACCCAGGGCTCTGCCAGTGCTTTGCACATGCATAGAGTCTGGGGTGGGCAGCGGGGGACAATGATTGCATATTCATAAGCACCTCCAACCAAATTAATTGATAGGGATGATAGTAATAAAGGGAATTAATTTCCATTTTAATAACTTCACATGCTACATGTTAAGTATAGGTCCATATTACCAGTGGTCACACAATTTCCCCTTTGCATCTGTTCCATGTTGATTATGATGTCAGGGAAGCGAAAGTTAAATCCCTTTTTCAGGAAAAGAAAAAAAAAATCTAATTTAATAACATTGCAATCCTGTTGAAAGCAGGATTAAATCTTAATAAGGGTGGAAGGATGTTGTGTTTCATGTCTATCCCTCTTGAAGCCTTGGCAACTTGTTCAGGGATACAGGCCGCGTTGTCAAAGGACTTCACAGCCCAGCCCTGGCCTCGTCTCTGGCATCCAGGATCTGCAGCAATCGCTGATGGTGCTGACACTTCTATTTTCACATTCCCCATCCTGGTGCTTTTTCTCATTAAAGCAGCTTGAGTCTATAATTTCTACTCGTACAGATGAAGATAAAATGACTCCCAACTTTTATTTTGACCTTATAAAACTATGTAATTGGTTCAGAACCTTCAGGCTAAACGAGTTTCTTTTGGATTAAGAACCTCAGTAAGAGGAATCATAAGAGTTAAAAATACACCACAGGTCCCAAGAGAATTAGCTCATCCACCAATGTTCTGTTTGAATGCATTGAAACTCAAGTCTAATGTCAACCTCATGAAAGTTTAGTTGTTTGATCTATTCAATGGATTTCTCTTAAAATAAACTGAACAGCTCAAAATATAACAAAATAATCCATCTCCATGTGCCTTTCTTTCTCTGAATCTTATAATATTCGTCCATTCGTCATTATTCACAGAATTGAGGCTGAACTCCTAAAGGTTGCATCTGGAACCCACAGATTCCCCAGCCTCACCTGTTCTTGTTTCATCCCACCTGTGCACCATCCCTGAACACATTACAGCTCCCCACCTAGGCCACACTAGTTCCCAGCTCTGCATCTTTGCAAATGCATTAGAGCCTCTATGGAACATTCTCTCCTGCTTATCCTTCTGCCAAACCACATTCGTGCCTTAACAGTTAAGCTCCAGTGTCTCCTCTTATGTGAAGCTTTTGGTGCCTCCCCTGATGATCTTGGGCAGACCCAGGAACCCCAGCCATCTGTGCTCACACATAATCTTGTGCAAGCCTGTGTGTTACAGCTGCCAAACTAAATCGCAGTGATTCACTTACTTGTCTCTAAGGATGGGACTTACTGAGGACAGAGTCACATCTTTTCATCTCTGTTTCCTTACATAGCATCTAGAACACTTGGCCTCCAGCAGGCTCTCAGCATATGTTTGTGGGATGATTTGGAAGAGCCAGACTTATGCAGTGCTTACTGTGTAGCAGGCACAACTCTGAGCACTAACACGTACACTCATTTTAAACACCCAGCACCCACACTATTCTAAGCTATTCTAACTGCCTCATCCCTATGTTACAGTTGCAGAACTGAGGGCCAAGTAACCTGCAGAAAGTCACACATTAACAAGCCTGAGAGTGCATATTTCAGGCCAGAAGATCTGGCTGCAGAGTATAGGTCCCTGAACACTACTCTACAACTGCAGCAAAGAAGGACCTCCTTGGCAATACCTGGGATTGGCAACTCAGAGTAGTCAACATCTAGGATTGGGGCTGGCTTCCTGGGCACTATAGACTATAGAGGATCCAGAGGCTGGGTTGGGGATGGAGGGGATAGACTGCTCTGACCAATTAACTGCTCCCAGAGAGAGTGTCACAAGATGGCAGGGACCTCTGACAGCTGGGCACCTGGCCACATGTATCTTCTAGAAAGGGCTCCTGCCCCAACCTTCCAGGAGAGGAAGTTTAAATGCCCACGTGGTTTGAACTCTGGGTGGTTGATAAATAGCAGAAGCCACAAATATTCATCTTCATCTGCCAAGTCCCTTGCACACTGTCCTTTGTGGTCCAGGTCAGCTCTGCCCTGAGAATTGTTTGGTTGTGAACTTGGAGCCCTGTCACAGATGGCTGTTGGGCTGAAGGGCAATGAGAAGAGAAAGAAATCACCGGGCCACAAATGAAGAGAGGCTGGCTTAGGCAGTGTACTTCTCACTCAAATGTGATGGCACTTCTCAAAAACTTCAGAAGCAAGTTCCTAACCGGCCCATCTGAGTCCGGTCTGAGTTAAGGACAGACAGTCTTATAATGGTGACACATTTAGAGATGGAATCTTTTGAAGTGTTTTACTTCTCTTGTTGAGCCTTCATTTCCTAGGATATTCTGCAAACATTTATTTGATATTCACTGTGTATCAGATACTGTTAGGCAGCAGGGACATACATAGGAACAAAAGTAACAATGAAACTGCATAGCTGCGATTTATTGGGCTTTGCTAGATATCAGCCTAAAGGAGGTCAACACACCCAGAACTACAAATACTGAGTGAACTCTGCACCAGCAATATGTGCATGGCACAATGAACGTACTGACAGTTAGAAGCAGCCGGGGCAGGAGAAACTCCTTCGGAAGCAATAGATGATGCCAAGGAAAAAAGCTGGGCAAGACTATCCCAGGGAGAACAGCACTGAAAAAAAATGGTCACATGGAAGCATAGAAAAGCATGGTCAGGAGTTGGATATACCTCAAATGCAGGAGTTCGAGGAGGAGGATATTGAAAAACTTAGAAGGGAGTCAAGATAGACTAAGGAGCTTAGATTTATCTGGAAGGCAAAGGCAGCACTGGCAGTTTTAAGGGAGGAGGAGGAGAAGGAGGAAGAGGATGAGGAAGAGGAGTAGGAGGAGACTCTTATAATCAGATTTGCATTCAAAACAAGCATTCCATGCCCCATAGTGTTGGAGGATGGACTGGAGCCAGGAGAAACTAGTGGTAGAGATCCCAAGAGTGAGAGTATTGCATGCTAACTACTGGTATTTGGTGTGCAGTATTAGTAGCAGAATCCATTGGCCACGTCCAGTATAAAGGAGTATATAATAGGAATATGTGCAGATCTCATGTTCTGACAATATGATCTAGGAGGAATGGTCACCATGACATTAATGAATAGCTCTGTGCTGTTGTTTCCCAACTAACACACTGGTAGTGAGACAGACAAGATCTAAAATCTCCTGTGGACAAACCTCGTTATCAACATTTTCCCCATCTATGTATCAGTTTCTCCATTAATAAGCAGGTGAATATCTTGGAGCCAGTGTAAAGTGGGATCCAGGGGTAGAATTTAATGTTATAAAGTGGATCCTTCAGCGAGGCACAGTGACACATACTTGTAATCGCAGTACTTGGGAGGCTGAGTCAGGAGGATCACAGGTTCATAGCCAGCCTCAGCTACTTAGTGAGGCCCTCTGGAACTTAGTGAGACCCTGTTTCAAATTAAAGAGTAAAAAATAGGGCTGGGGATGTAGCTCAGAGGTAGAATGCCACTGAGTTCAATCCCTAGTACAATAAAAATAAATAAAATAAAAATTTTAAAAAATAAAAAGAAAGTGGATCCTTTATGGTACAATGAAAACCATTAGAATTATATATCTCTTCAATCTTCAAGATTTCAAGGTTAAAACAACAACAAAGACTTGGTAGCCAATGTAGACTGTACAGCCCAAATCCTTCTAAGTCTACACTGAAGCTTTCCTCTTCTGTTCTCACAGCTTAGATAGTCCATCTAAGCTGAGCCATCTGACAACACCCTCCTTGTCCATGACTTGTGATGTCCCTAAAGCCATTCCCACACTGAAGCTTTCCATGAATCACATAAGAGCAAGTATTCCCTTCTTGGATCTCTGGAAGCACTTAATATCTGGAAGGTCTTTACTTTTCTGATCTGTGAAATGGGATCACTGTTCTGCCGTAGACTGAATATATGGCTGAATCAAATAGAGAGGATCTTCACAATCCAGCTATTTTATTTAGCTGTTAAGGTGTGCCAGTTAACCTAATCTCGTGTCCCTTTTCTGTCCATCTTTGACAAGTTTATAGGAAGTAACATTTCCCATATTTCCCTTAATCTTAGGTTTCTGAGTATGCATGGCCGACTGATTTGAAGCAATGGGGGAGGCTGGAGGCCAGCAGAGAGAGGGTTGGGTTGTTTCTACCCCTAATTCTCCTGGTTTGGACTGCATCTGAAGGGCAGGCAGCATCTCCTCCATGGCTCCTCAGCAGTTGTGGCTTCTGAAGTTCACTCTGGCTCTAGGATTTGGTGTTACCACTTTCTCCCTCTTTCCTCCAGTGTCGGGTTACATTGGCTTCTTCCTGTCACTGATCTCTAGCTTGTCTCTGTATTCTCCTTTGGCCTCTTAGCTCTTCCATCACACGTGCAACCAACTCCTGTATTAAATTTCCTGGGTTTGAAATACCTAGAGAGATTTCTGTTTTCTGATCAGATCTTAACTAACATATTAAACAAGGGGAAAAGGGGAAGAGAAGACAACTGTTGACAATGTACTATCCTTTATTAGGCACTTGCTCTGGGAATTTAATTTATAATTTGAGTATAGCATCATACTAAGGTTACAAAATTTGTCAGAGAGACAGGTTCCAATCCTGACATGTATCGGTGCTATTTCAGTTTGTTTCTACTTCTGTAAATTAGGGATAAGAGTAATATCCACATGTAGAGTTGAAAAGATTAGAGATAATAAACAAGGCAATTAGCATAAAATCTGATGCATAATATTCAATGGTAACTATTAACAATAAGTAAATAATAATAATTTAAACAAACTTATGAGACTGGTAGTATTACTGTCATGACATGTGAAGAAAATGAGTTTCATAGAAGTGAGGATATGTGCCCTAAATCATATGACTGGGAAACAGAGAGAGAGAGAGAGAGAGAGAGAGAGAGAGAGAGAGAGAGAGAGAGAGAGAGAGAGAGAGAGAAAGAGAGAGAGAAAGAGAGAAATATTTTGGCATCAGAATTCTGGCTCCAAAAAATTCTTTGCTTTTTCTACAGTATAGTTTGTGCTCATAGATGGAAACGTGCAATTGGAAACTATAAAGGATACTACAAAATTAAAACCTGAGGTACTTGGTTCCCTAATTATTTATGTGCATTTTGTTAAGGCAGAGTTTAGGGGACCCTGAATCCTGACAACCTCCATCCCACAGGCCAACCTTCAGCAGGGCAAGGACAATAGGGTGGTTAGGGCCACAGCAGGAAGCACAGGCCGCTGGGGAGCTCCTCCCCGACTGGCTCTCAGGATCTGCTGGTGGGGGCTGTGGAGCAGCCCTCACCTTCTCATTACTGCCCTGCTAAGGGGCTAAGGGCTAATGGACTGTGGATCCAGGGGGACAGTCTAGCAGCTCTCTCCACGGCGTCTGGGCCTGAACCTGTGACCTCAGCCCTGGTACAGGGCCATTACCCACCCCAGAGACAGCCGGCATTAAGATCCTCTCATTACTGGCCATGCAGATTGTTCCTGGAGATAATGAGGTGGCAAGAGAAGCCATCCTGGGGGAACGCCCAGAGCTCAGCCTTTGACAGTGGCTGAGTTCCTAACCTGCTACTTTAGAAAATTTCCCTCTAAATTGCAAGAAATAATTTTCTCCAGAGAAACTCTGCCCCTTCTCTTTGTCTTTCTTTTTAGACCATGTGCAGAGGAAGACGAATTCTACCCTCCCCTCTCTCCTGTGCCCCTTTTCTCTCCTTCCCTGGTTCCCTGCATTCACTCTCATTGTTCACTGTTTTTCCTACTCTACCACATAGCACAGTGGCATAAGCTGTGGACCCAGATATGTTCTGGGTCCAGATCCTGGCTCTGCTCCCCAGCAAGGACTCAGGGGCAGTATGCCAACCTTGCGGAACTTATTTCCCTGTGTGCAAATCAGGATCTCCATTCCCAGGGTTTTGAGATTACTAAAGGAGTTCATTTACATAAGGAGGGCTGTAATGTACAAGGGCACCTAACAGGCACAGAGCAAAAGCAGGTGCTTTCCCCTGCAGCAAAGCCACATGCAGCTCAGTCTATATTGTGTATGAAGTCCTGCAGGAGGCACTGGAAGAGGTAATATAGCTTGGTTTCTTCTCTCATTTTGATACTTGAGAAAAGCCAGGGAGTTTGGGATTTTCTTAAATGAAACATAAATGTTTTTATCACAGTGTATCAAATATCCAATGGGGACAGCTAACTTTTTCCCCTAAAGCCAAGCAAACAGATCTAGAATATCATGACAATCAAAATATTCAAACAGTCCAAACCATTGACTTGGATGGAAGCCTTGTCCTTCCCATAGGATATATTTGCAGGAAGAATAATTTTCTGATGATTCTATCTACAATTGATTTTTTTTTTTTTTTTTTTTTGCGGTACTGGGGATTGAACTCAGGGGCATTCTACCTCCGAGCTACACCCCCAACCCTATTTTTTATTCTTTATTTTGAAACTGAGTCTCACTAAGCTGCGGAGTGCCTCACTAGGTAGCTGAGGCTGGTCTCGAACCCGGATTCTCCGGTCTCAGCCTCCCGAATGCTGGGATTACAAGCGTGCGCCACCACGCCCGGCTTACAATTGATTTTTAAAATAAACTCTTTTAAGTCTTTCTGAAACTAGGAAGGTTATGAATAAAGTAACAAATAATGATAACATTGTTATTTTTATTAGCATGTTTTTAACTGCTAGTAAGGTTGAACACATTTACTTATTAGCTTTCAAGTTACTTTGCTAGAACTTCTCTTTTATGCTTTTAATTGGTCCATCTGGCATCTCCTCTGCCACATCATGAGCTTCTAGAGAACAGAGCCTGAGCTCTTGTCTTTGTATCCTCTGCATATGGTTAAATAAAGCATCTTAGACCAAGTGGACATTGAGTAAAAGCAACCCTACCAAGTGCCAGGCACCACTGTTGAGGACAGAAAGAGCAGCTCTCAGGGACACATCCTCAGTCCCATGAGACCTACGCTCTATGGGTCCCTCCTTAAAGGGAGAACTGATTTGCCATGGGTGACTGTGTTTTGAAGCCCAGCTCTGCCTCTTTCTGGCTATGTGACCTGAGCAAAGTTGTTTCTTGTCTCTGGATTTCAGCATTTTTAACTATGAAATAAGGATGTTCTAAAGAAGCTTTGAGATCTCTACTAATCCTGATCATGACGTGACATTTGTGCAACCTATTTAAAGACTGAAAAAAGATATTCAAATTGTAGTTATTTCAAAAATTCTATTTTATTAGTCCATGGATTATAGGGAGAAATAGGAATGTGAGCCATATATATAATCTTAAATTTTCCAGTAATCACGTTTACCCAAGTAAAAAGCAATGGGTGAAATTATTTAAAACAATATATTTTCCTTAATCCAACATATCAAAATATTGGCATCTTGGCATGAGACCTAGCCACATGTTAAGGGCTCAATAGACACATCTGGATGGATAGTACAATATGAAGTACTGTCCAAGGAAGAAGTGGCTGTCTCTGCTGCTGCTGCTCTCTGTTAGGCACACAACTGAGTGGCATCTCACTAATTGGGAGGGATGGGTGCCAAGAAGTGTCTGGGTATCCTAAGAACCACTATCATAGGCTCCTTTCCCCCTCGCCCCTCCATACAGAACCAGAAATTTTGAATTTTTTTTTTCAAGAGGGAAAAAACCCTCCATTCACTTGTTCATGGCTAAGGAACCACCTTTGAGTCACCAGCCTAGGTGAACATACTGCAAGTGAATGACCTTTATGCCATTCCACATGTGAGAAATATGGGCTCTGCTACTGACTGTTTCAGGCCAGGAAGTTAACCAGGTCATCTCTGTCTCCGTTGAAAACCCAGTCAAGGACTGTTTATCTGGAAATTCAGAACAAATAAAGGATAAGTCACCTGACCTGTCTATATATTCCCTCCCAGTGGGAATAAGTCTCTCAACCTCACTGAACCACTCTGTATGGGAGAGGAACATGGCTAGTGTGCTCTGATTCTTTGCAAACTGGTACCGAGTATGTGGCATATGTGTGACCTGCTAGTAAGTAGAATATTTGATTTGTTGGGACAATTCATTTTGGAATGTTGAAAGAGCATGAATTATAGAGTCAGATTTGGCTGTGACTCTAATAAGTCATTTGCTATATGACCTTGAGTTTGAAATTAAATCTCTATAGACTTCAGTTTCTTTATCTGAAAAGTGGAAATAATAACTTATTTTGCAAGATGTTTTTAATATTAAATGATAATTACTTATTCAATAAATATTGAGTACATATTATATTCCAAGTCCTCCCCCATACACACATACAATCAAAACAGAATCCATTTTTTCTTTCATGAGACTTTTAACCTAGTGGAAAATATATATGTATATATATATTTTTAAATGGTGTTTGTAAAAGAGATATGGAGAATAATATAGGAGCACAAAGTTAGGACACCTGTGGGGTAGGTCTCAGGCAGGGGTATTTGAAGAAGTGATATGTAATGAATGGAGATTGTAACAATGTGTAGAGATTATTTAAACAAAGTATTGTGTATAGAGGTATGAAGGGTACGGGGCACTGCTCTAGGCTGACAGAAAAGCTTGTACAAAGGTACAGTGGTGAGAGAGGGCATAGATCACTTGAGCACTTAAAAACAATTCAGTCCAGAATACAAAGAAAGAACCGTGAAGGTTGAGGTCAGTAGGGCCAGATCTAGCAGACTCTTGTGAGCCTATAAGGGTTTAGTTCTACATTCAGAGGGCATTGAGCTATGGGTAGGCATAAAACAGGAGAGGGACACTTTTGTGTTTCTTTTAAAAATCTTTCTAGCTACACAGTGATTAATGGATTTAGTCATGGTGAGAGAACAAAGTGGAGGCTTTGCAGGAGTAAAGGTGAAATATGATGGGGTTTTGGACTAGATATATAGTAGTATGATGGAGAGAAGGGAATTAATCTGAGCAATATTCATGACAAATGAAAGCTAGTAGAGTTAACCAGATTGCTGTATCTTCATGAGTTGCTCAGTGGCACCTAGCTGATAGGTTTGTGCCATGCTGTGCCTACACAGTCACAGTCCATTCAGCAAATATTAACAATGCCCTACTGACTGTCACATACTGTTCTAGGTGCCAGAGATACCATGGAAACAAAAAGAGAAAAAAATCCAGCCCTCATGGAATTTATAATCTCTTGGAATTATGGTAAGAATAATATGTGTAAAAAGCTGCCACAGGGTAGTCCTCCAAAATACTAATTTGCTTCCTTCTTCCCTCTCCTAGTTACAACAGAGAACCCCAGTTTCTTATTTATTTTTAATTGGTGCATTGTGATCATACATCAAGAAGTTCAGTGTGACAGAGACACACATGCACACAGCACTCGGTGAGCGTCTCCTCAGTTCCCACCCTGCTCCTTCAGCCTCCCCATGCACGTTGGGATTGGCATTGATAAATTTTTTTTTTTTTTTTTTGCGGTACTGGAGGTTGAACTCAGGGGCATTCTACCTCCGAGCTATACCCCCAGCCCTATTTTTTTTTTATTCTTTATTTTGAAACTGAGTCTCACTAAGTTGCGGAGTGCCTCACTAAGTAGCTGAGGCTGGCCGCGAACCTGGATCCTCCGGTCTCAGCCTCCCGAATGCTGGGATTACAAGCGTGCGCCACCACGCCCGGCTCTGGCATTGATAAATTTATGCATGGACACATGTGCACTGAAGTAGAGAACCTTGGCTTCTATATTTACATTTACATAACATTTTGTGAAATCACTCTGCAAGTTAAACCAACAATGTGATTTCAAAAATCCCATGGGGTTTACTTTCTCTCTCTCTCTCTCTCTCTCTCTCTCTCTCTCTCTCTCTCTCTCTTTCTCTTTCTCTTTCTCTTTCTCTCTTTCGTAGTACTGGGAAGAGACTTTGGGTCCTTATGCCATGCTAGGCAAGTGCCCTGCCACTGAACAGCATCCTCAGCACTTTTTATTTTATTTTGAGACAGGGTCTTATTAAGTTCTCCAGGATGACCTATAACTTGCAATCCTCCTGCCTCAGCCTCCTGAGTAGCTGGAATTATAGGTTCGAGCCACCATGCCCAAATCTGTTGATCTCTCTGTTTAGGTCTCACTTTCCATCTTCTCACCTAATTCATGATTCTACATCATTGCCTGTTGGTTATTTCCACACATATGTAATAGGGAAGTGAAGAAAGAGAGGGAAGGGAAAACATGGCAAAGAAGAATCACGCTGAAATTAGAAGTCAGGACTCTTCTTGTTGCACACATCCTAGCCCCAGGCACTCCTGTATTCTGCACCACAGTTCTTGGGGTATAACTTCGTCATCCCATTTTGACATATGAAGATGATAAGTCTAACAGAGTTTTCTCAGGTGGGAAGTTGGGTCTGCCTGATTTGGTATGGCTACCCTGGGTTTCTACCCTATTTGATTATGAGTCAACTATACATCTGTTGATCTTGAATCTCCTTTCACATCATGTGAACTGGGAGAGTTAAGACTGGATTGGTTAGTTTTAGCAGTCTTTTTTGTAGATAAAAAAACCCCACAATATATGTAAATGTTATTTTGGTAGACAAAATAATAATTAGCAACCAAATTTAATTGCCTATTTCCTTCCACTTCCCAGACAAGAAAGATTACAGAGTAGCTCCTATATCTACAATGAAGTAAAAAAACAAAAAACAAAAGAACCTTGTGTTCAGTTTAGTGATTGACTTTAATATATTTGTGAAAATACATCATGTGCATTAGGGTGAGAAGGAGGGAGGGCGAGGGAGTGGGGTGGGAATAGGGAAAGGGGTTAAATGAGAAATGTGTGCATATATGCCTTTATCAGCTTGTATCTAACAAAGATGTATGATTACAATGCACCAATTAATAAAAAAATAAAAATAAAACATAAAAAGAAAAAAAGAACCTTGTGGAGGTTAAGGACTCCCCAAGTACAAGGATCCCTTCCCCTGTCTTGATCCCACAGTCTCATGCATTATGCATTCCTGCTTGCTCCAGATTTCTGTGTGTGTGTGTGTGTGTGTGTGTGTGTGTGGTATTGGGGATTGAACCCAGGGGCATTCTACCTCCAAGCTACGCCCCCAATCCTATTTGTTGTTCTTTATTTTGAAACAGGGTCTCCCTAAGTTGTGGAGAGCCTCACTAAGTAGCTGAGGCTGGTTGCGAACCCAGATCCTCAGGCCTCAGCCTCCTAAGTACTGGGATTACAAGTGTGCGCCACCATGCCTGGCTGCTCTAGGTTTCTTGCTTTACCTCCCTGAGACCTCTGAGGTTCGGATCTCTGTGAACAGATAAGCACAAGGACACCAGCTTCTGTATTTGCAAGCACAGACCACAACATTAACGAGAAGTACTTACACTCAGTGGGTTGAGAAACCCGCAACTCCTGACTGCAGTGCATGGAGAGCTGCCCGCAATGCCAATGCCACTGGTTAAAGCGAGACATAAAAGCCATTATCAGCTCATTGGCTGCTTGGACATAAAACCACTTGGTCCCACAAAGTTATTTCCCCACCGAATAAGTTTAATAAGAACTACGGATGACAGTAAAAAGCACATTTATTTCCTATAACCTACAGAAAGTCTTTATTGCATATAGGATAATAACAGGGCACTGTGAATTACTGGTGTGTAATTCTGCTGAGGAGGTCAGGGGCACGGAACACAGTGGGGAGGAGCTGCTGTGTGAAACACCAGGCCCTGGAGTCGGAGAGGCATGGGAGGCAGATGAGTGTCAGGGAGAAGAGGCGGCAACCTGCTGTCAAGCAATGGTCCAGCACAGCTACATCCGCAAGGGCACGGGAAGTCTTTTTACTCAGCAGCAGGTGGCCTAAAGCAAAATTACTAAGCCATACAAAGAGTATCCTGCCTAATACTTAATGATTCTCTAAGCTACACCCTAACTCATCTTTTTTACTGGGCCCTTGCAATTGCCACCGAGATAAACAGGATATAGCTATTTATCCCCACTTTACAGATGGGAGACCAGAGTTAACATGGGATGGCCAGGGTTGCAAAATGTGCTGGTGTGTCACGCAGAAACACAAACCTTTCAAGGCCATGTTGTGCAGACATGCTCCTGCTACTTCTCTGACCTCATTGCACTTAGTTAACACCATGCTGCATCCTTACTGCTTCTTGGTTGCTACAGGTATATGCTCCTGCTTCAGTGCCTTTGCACTCATCCTGCTCTTTGTCTGGAACCCTCTTCTATCAAGTATCACAATGCTTCCTCCCTCAACCTCACCCAGATGTTTGCCTTCTTGCCACTGTATTTCCATTTGCCACCTCACTCTCAGTACACCCTATCTCCCTTGTCGGCTTCATTTTTATCCATAGCACTTACCATGTTCTCATAGTCTACATATTGCCCTTATTTTTTAAGTGTCCACTTTCCCCATTAGAATGTGAGCTCCATGAGGGCAGAGAATTCTGTTTTCTCTGTCTGCCACTACAAGCTAGACCAGTGATGGGCATATGCTGGATCCTTAGTGGATGAATATGTTGAATGGATGAATGTACAAGTAAATGAATTAATGCTACATGGATTGAGGGTGAGTGGCCACAGGACTTCATGAGACGCCACTGCAATAGACAGCTATTCAGTGCTGCTCATAAGGACAGCAGTAGTAGTGGGTGCTTACTGGGTGCTTATTATAAGTGCCAAGCACTAAGTTAGGCACATGGGTGTAGAATTATCTTTACTCTCCTGCCCAGTCACATAGCTAGATGAGCTAGACGGAGTGAGTTAGTGATCTGAATGCACAGAACTTGTGTTTATTTATTTATTTATTTATTTATTCATTTATTTATTTATTTAGGTACCATGGATTGAACCCAGAGGTATTCTACCTCTGAGTTACACCTCTAGCCCTTTTTATTTGTTTTGAAACAGGGTCTTAACAGGATTCTAAGAGTCTTACTAAATTGCTGAGGCTGGTCTTGAACCTGTGATCCTTCTGTCTTAGCCTTGCAAGTACTGGGATTATAGGCGTGCACCACCAGATCCATGCTTATTCATAATGTAGGGAGTATCGTCTTTCTCATTCCATCCTTCCATTCCATTTCTCAGCTTCCAAGACGTTCCTTCTCACCACTGTCTCAGTACAAGGTGCCTTCTGCCTGCCTCTGTATATCCAATCTTGTTTTCTCCACTTAGCTCAGGGCTTCAGGAAGTAGATCACCACGGATCATGCCCATTCAACTCTGTTGTCATCTGGCTTCCAGTTGGGGTAGCTGATGTGGTCCTTACAGGAAACTGGGCGGGAGGGGGGGGCGTCAGGAGTTAACTCACCTGGATTCCATACTCTCTGGTCACTTTGGTCTGGCTAGCCTCCCCCCATCCTAAAGTTACCTCTTTTCTCTAGATGGTCTCTTCACATGACTTTCCAGTTTGGGGTTCCAGTACCTGCTCCCTTACTCACATCTTTCAGGTCTATAAGTGGTGATGGTTCAGAGCCCTGTTGTATTTTGTGGGTTTCCCTTCACCCTGCTTGCTGCTCCTTAAAGTGTTCCTTAATTAAACCCTGCTCAAATGACCCTAAGCCAAGTGTGCCATCTGTTTCCTACTGAGACCCTGACTGATAACACACTTGTAAACTGTGAGCTCTAATCTCCCCTCAGTCCTCACTCCAGCTGACTGTCCCCCCTTCAGAAGGAGTCTACACAGTATGTATAGAAAGTGCTCACTGCAGTTCTGGATATGTTGCCAGTGACCGTGAAGGTTTGCTTATTATCATTTATTATTAATCCCTTCATCATCTGGATTCTGACTTCTTTCATCCTTAGTCATTTCTACTCCTCTTGGCCACTCAAACTGTACTGAGTTGAATAGTACTACCTCCAAATTCTTATCTGCCCAGAGCATTGGCATATAACTTCATTTTGAAAAGTAACCCTTGCAAATGTAATTAGTTAGGCTAATATAATATAGTACTGGATTACAATGAGCTCTAATCCAATGGCTAGCAACCTTAAAAAACAACAGAGATCTCTAGAGTGGGGACACAGCTCTGTGAGGTGAGAGGGATTCAGCACTAAACCAAGGAATGCTACAAAGTCCTGGAAACTAGGGAAAGGCACTCTAGTTTTAGACTTCTAGCCTCTAGAACCATTAGAGAATAAATTCCTGTTGGCTTAAGCCCACCAGTGGTACTTTGTTATAGCAGCCAGAGGACACTAATACACTCACCAACTTCACAGTCTAGCTAGACTGAACTTTGAGTTTCCACAATCATTTTTGTACTTCCATATCTTTGCATACACTGCCTTTTTGTCTGCCTAGGAGCATCCCCTTCTCTGATCTCCCCTTATTATTTCTCCTGCTTGTTACTTATCCCATAATTGCTTTCTTTGTGAGATCTCCCCTGGCCATCCAAATCCAGCTTAGTGAAACCCCTCCTCTCAGTCGCATGAAACCCTATGTTTTCGACACCATGGCACCTACTACATTAGATAACAGCCATATGATTAGTTGTTCATCCTGTCTATTGCTCTGTAAGGCTCATGAGGACAACATGACCCAGTCCATCTTATACTGAGTAGTATTCAGGGAGCCTAGCATGAATTAATGCTAACACTCAGTGAGTATTTGCTATGTTCTCAGCCCTGTTCCAAATGCTTTATCTGTATTAATTTGTATACTCCAACTTACTACCCTATGAGGTAGGTCCTATTAATTTTCCCACTCTCCACTTAGCCATGATAGAAAGCAGAGACTGAGACAGCCAGCAGCCCATCTGCATTATGCTTGGCACTCTGCCAGGCGTGCTTTGCAATTCCACCCGCGAACCCCCACTGTATGATTTCAGTGTCCAAGTGCAAATCCATCTTCGCCTTAACCTCATTTATGCCACCCGCTCTCACTATATCACCCATGTTCAACTGTTGCATGGTGCAATAACTCTCTGCTGCCCTCTGAACAGTTTTCCCAGTAATCAAAAAGGCGCAATTGATTCAAAGTGTTAATATTTGCTCACCACCAAGACCATCTGGGGGCTTCATCACTCACAGCAATGCTACCCACTGGAGCTCCTCCCGCAGAAGCTCAGGACTCTGGAAGACCATCCAGGAGCTGATAATGGGAGGTGTGGTCTTCTCATAAGCACAGGCTCATTATGGGAAAATGGTTTCCTCTCCCTTGACTTGAGCTTTCTGGCAGACAAATCAGAAGTGGTTCAAAAATAATATAAATGGAAATTGAGGACCTGCCCATAATACTGAGTCTTGGAGTCTCTGAAGCCTCCTCATTCATTCAACTGTCATGGATTAGATATGTATGTACTATGGGCCAGGAAGTAAGCTATATGCTGGAAATACAAACTGAACAAAAGGAAACACCCATCTCATCCATCTTCCTGTTCTCAGGTAGGACCATACCTGCTACATTCATGGTAATCTGCATTATCTCAATTCCTTTAAGACAACCAGACTGAGAAAAGCGAGGAATGTTCCAGATCCATTTGCAATGAAGGCCTCAGCCCCACTTTGCCTGCTCCAAACATAGCAAACGTAGCCCTGTCCCATTTTGTCTCCCTCCCTCCATCCCACCTCTTAGCACAGGCTGCTGCTAGAGGACCCTCTTGCTTCTCTGAGCAGTTCACTACCTTCCCACCCTCTCCAGAAGCAGCTGAAGCACAATCTCTGAGCCAGGTGACTGGGTCGGCTTCAGATCTGTGGCATTCCAGCTGTGCATTCACAGGGAAGGTAATGAACTTCCATGCCACCCAGAGTTCTCATCCATATGGTGAGGAAAATGATAGTGGCTACTTCAGAGTGTCCTTGAGACTACTGAACAAGTTAATAAAGTGTTTAAAATCTGTACTTGCCACAGCATCACCACTCAATAAACATCCTAACTAATTCTATTAAATTTATTGCTTGATTGATAAGCATTGAGAGTACCACTGTAAATCTGATCATCTTTTTAGTTGTGTTTGTACATATCCATTTGTTCAACCAATAGGCATCGATTAGTCAGCAGGCCCTTCCTAGGGGCTCTGATGGATACAGGGCAAGTAGGAGAGTCTTCCACTTCAGGATGCACACTGTCTAATGGGGAAGACAAACCAGAAATAATAAATAATGGCCTGAGGTTTTGTGGGGGGGATGCTTATTTGCTTATTGTTTTCAGTCCTCCCAGTAACCTAATGGGATAGGTATTCATTGTCATCATCACCAGTAATGTCAGAGTCAGCTTAAGTAACTTTCCTGAAGTTACATAGCTGAGAGGTAGCTGAGAAAGGATCTGAACTCAAGGTGGCTGCACAGCCTCCACTCACAGCCCCTGTGCTGTGCCACGGAGCAGATAGGCTGCTGTTCTCCCTGGGAAGACTGCTCAAAGAAGCCTGATCTTTGACATGTGGGAAAACTTCTCATGTGGTGCAGGGTGAGGGTGCACTGACCTAGGGGCAGCCTCAGCCTGGAGGGACAGTGGTTCATCTAGGAGGCTGAATGCAGAGCCCTGGGCTGGGGAGAATAGGAAGGACTGAGAGGAAGAAGGGCAAGACAGGTGGTAAGGTAGGCTGGGTCCAAGTGAAGAAATCTGTACTTCTCCAAGGTAGGAGGGACTCAGCCATTGAATGCTGTGGTTGGATCTAGAGTTGATGAAGAAGGCCTTGAAGGAAAAGAGCAGGCAGGGACACAATTAGAATCATTCCGATGGCTTCTGTGTAGTATGACCTATGTTACAGCGTGGATAGACCTGTTCTTAACCCTGGACTTCAAACTCCTTGCTGTATAACCTTAAGAAATCTCACTATATCTTTCTGAGACCATTTCCTCACCTTAGTAAAGATCAGCTGGTTAAATCCACCTCGCAAGGTGCACAGGAGGAGAGAGTAAAGTGAGAAAGCTCAGGTGCTCTTCCTAAAGGGCCTTTCTTCACCCTCCAAGGGCTCATGGGGCTCCTGCCTATGTGCCCGCTAAGCTGTGAGCTGCCAACAGAGAATCACAACCTAGGTTACATAAGAGAGTGCTCTCAGGTCCCAGGGTAAAGTGCCAGCTCTCAGCTGCCTGGGCCAGGAGCCTGGGCTGCTACACAAAAGTGCCATTAGCCCAAGCAGCATCTTCCCTGATTACACTTGTTCGCATACCCCTCCTGCCATGACATGGCACCCCAATGTGGGGCATCTGGCTCCTTGGCAGGGAAATGCCATATTCTACCTGTGGGAAGCTACTGTTTAGGGAAGCAAGCCAAGCTAGAGGCTGTCTAACTCCCTGTGGGCTCCTCCAGCACTGCTAGTAAGAAGGAACAGAAAGAGGAGGAACCCTGGATCCTCAGTGACTCCATCCCTCTCTTAGGCAGAGAAGACGACTGGTGTCTGGGGAAGGGGTCTCAGGTTAGTGCTGGGCTCCACCATCCCCAGACCCATCCCTCCACACACATGGGTGTGACACCAGGGAGCAAGAGGGCGGGTGTGATGACAAACAGCCCTGGGTGTAAGTTACTAGCTTTGCAACCCTGAGCAAGTGGTTAGCCTCTGTCCATTCATTTCCTAGGGCCACTGAAACAAAGTGCCCCAAACTGGGTGACTTGAATAACAGCATTTATGGCCTTGCAATTTGGAGACTCGGAGTCTTAGTTTTGAGTCTTGGTTTTGAGTCCCTCAAAGCTTCATGTGCCATAAGCTTGGTTTCCAGTGAGGTGCTGTTGAGGTGGCAGAACCTACAAGACATGGGGCCTTGAGCAAGGTAATTAGGTTGTGGGAGCATGGCTCTCAGAGGGGCTAATGCTGGTCTCCCAGAAGGAGTGAGTACACACAAGAGTGTGTCCTTATAAAGCAAGACCACCCCATGTGCTTGGCCCCTTCTGTACATGGCCGTCTTCTCTTTCTGTGACTCCATCATATTGTGAGGCAACCAGGAAGGTCCTCACCAAGAGTACAAACAGGGAGGACTATCTGACCTTGGACTTTTAGCCTTCAAACCAGTGAACTAAATAATTTTTTTTTTGTAAAGTGTCTAGCATCAGATATTTTGGTATAGCAATGGAAATGGACTTATTTAGGAAGGTAAGTTAGTCCATTTCTGATATAGAGCAGGTGTGGATAAATGAGATTTCCTTTCTCAAGGATGAAGAGAGGCTTCTTTTTTTATTGAGCTAATCTACCATCCACAGATTAACTGAATTCAGTGTTTTAACATGCTTGTCATGTTAAAACCAGTTTAAAAGCCATGTAATCTAACATCTATCTCAAATAGTAAGAAAACTGAGGCCAAAGGAAAAAGAAAGAAAATCATTTTGCTGACTTCATGACCTGCCTTGGGTTAGAGCTAATTTTTATCCTTGGAATAAGAAGTTTTCTCATCCAGGAAAAGAGTATCCATAATAAAATATTATAGATAGTATTTTATTATATTAAAATGATATTAAAGTATATACTTGATTGACATAATTTTAATGTTATTTAATATATTTATAATTATTTCAAAATTTATAAAATGTATAATTTATATAAATAATATAGTTTAATGTAATATAGTTAATATATTATATTAAATATTACATATAATATATATGTGTATATATATATACATATATATATATATATATATATATATATACATATATATATATATTCTCCTCGCTGCCGTGCAGTAACACTAGCAGTGTCTTGGACAGCATAAGTTGTCTTTCTCAAACCTCTCCCATAGCCATCATTATGTTCAAGCTTTACTGCAACATAACAATGAACCCAGAGCAAGTATAACTTGCCCCATTGCACAGATGAGGAAACGAGCTCAGACATCCCCAGAGCTTGTTCAAGGTCACACCTAGTAAAAAGTAAGACAAAGATTGCACTGTGAATCTTAACTGCTCTATGTCCAGGGCTTTCTCCACTACTGAGTGGTTTCTCATGTGGCCTAGGTCACCTTATGAAAAAATCCTATGCAAGGCTCAGCAGGGGCTTCTAGGTTCCTAGGCCACCCTTCTTCATTATTCCCTCAGACTTTAACTGGTTCCCCTGCCTCCAACACTGTCTGCACAGCTCTCCCAGATTCTTCTTTGATGCATCCATTTTTCATCTTGCTGCTCAGAGGCTCAACAATACCTCCAGATACAGAGCTAAAACATGGGAAAACATGCCAAGGCCTCTAGGTCCTATTTCTGTTACAGAGCAGAGACAAGTGCTATGGCTCCAGAACCCCAGCTCCCACCCTCAGTCAGGTCGGTGGATGACGGAGCTTCTATCTGGGAATCAAGGGGCCTTTCTGCTTTTCTCAGCCTGGGTGCTTTACAACTCTGATGAGTAGACTTCATGTCGGATGTTCGCCTTCACACAGATGGGTCCCAAAGAGCCTGTGTCAGGAACTGAGTGCACCATTTCCAAGACAATGTCAAGACAGCACACAAAAAGAGACAACAGTGCATGGGAATGGCTGAGCAATGGCACTCAGAATTGAAGAAAGGCCAGAATCCACTCTCTTAGCACCTAAACGAATAATCTTGGCTTATTGATGAACAATTGACTCATTTATCCATGCAGTGAGCACTGATTGCAGGGTTAATGTTTGCTAGGCTCTGTCCAGCAAAGAGCAGATGGGCAGCAAAGTCCTCACCACCAGAGAGACTATGGCCCTTCACAGCAGAATGTCAGAAGACAGTTAATCCCATAAATAAATAGGTTGTGTTAGGGATAGAAAAGAACAAAATAATTACATAAAGTAGGGAAGCATCAGGGCTTCTATGTGCTCTGGAGTCACCATGCTTTAGACAACAGCAGGTTAAAATAAGGCTGTGGGTACTCTAGCTGAGGAGGGGTATGAGTCAGCCTGTCATTCAAAAATGATAGAAAAAAAAAAATGATAGCTTTCAGTGGCTGAAAATTAGCCTCATCACAGGAGAAAATGAGAAGAAATGTTTCACAGGAACAAGGGCCCTGCACAGAAGGATCTTTCAGAGAGCACTGCATTTACCACAAATGCTGGAACCTGAAGCTCAGGGCAAAGCCCAGGGCCCCTCACTTAGCACACACCCAGCCCAAGGTCTATAGAACCATGGTCCTGAAGTAGAAAAAGTGTCTACTAACCAGAGTACCTGAAGTCTAAAGTTTTCTTAAGCCCCTTGTAACTTTTTTTTTTTTTTTTTTAGTACTGGGAATTGAACTCAGGGGCATTCAACCTCCGAGCTATACCTCCAGCCCTATGTTTTATTCTCTATTTTTGAATCAGGGTCTCCCTAAGTTGCGGAGGGCCTCACTATGTAGCTGAGGCTGGCCGCAAACCCGGATCCCAGATCCTCCTCCAGTCTCAGCCTCTTGGGATTACAAGCGTGCACCACCATGCCCGGCTCAAGCTAGAGATCTTGACCAAGTAACTGGAGGGCTCAGTTCCCTGAGTTCCTATTTGGAAAATGGGCATATTCACAGCAAAAACAATCAGAGCTGCTGTGTGAACTGTGTGGTTTCCCTGAGGATCTCATTTCCTCCACATGTAATCCTGTAAAGTAGCTCCGGAATTCTGATGATATTTGCATTGGGAAAGGAACTCATGGACAGCCCATCATGCCAGATGCCATTTCCACAGCTTCTAAGTGGTAGAGACCAGATGGGACCTCTATCACCTGAGCTCTTTTTGCTTTTGGTAAGGGTGATAACTACTTTCCCAGCAATAAAGTGAGGAATAGGTGAAATTGCCTGTGTGAAAGCATTTTTAAAAATCACAAAGTATTACATACATATGAAGGGGGTTATTTTTTCTTCCTTCCCTCAGTATGAATAAACTTACAACAGGCCAAGGAAATTCCATTTTATATCCTAGTCTTCCTTTAATCCTCAATTGTTACAGTAAAATGAGGGCCTGGGGAAACAGAAGCCAAGGAATCAGCTATAGAGATAAGAGATGGAGTAGAAGGAAGCATGGGCCTTGTTGTGAACATGATTCACAGATTCACAAGCTGATGTGCAAACTGTTTGCTAGGACCAATTACTCTCATCTTAATTAATGAACACACAACCCACAATCTGTCTGAGAAATGCAAAAAATATGGCATGTGTCTGGAGGTTGCAGTGGGCCAGCTACCAGATCTGGAAGCACCTTCCTCAAACCGATGGACTGAGAGTCGCCATGGATACCATGTTTACCATCCTGACTACACTGAAATCTATTCAGTTTGAACCACCTTTATGTAGTTCCCTTGTAAAGTGTGCTGTGTGGCTAGAGCTGGGCTAGGCACTGTGGAGTCATCAGAAGAGAGACAGGTCACCCCGTGTCCTGCAGGGCTGGGAAGGAAGGATCACTCATCAGCCATTCAGCGTTTATTTTGCATTCCATCTGCTCAGCATGGTACCCGACACTGCAAAAGACACCAACACTGAGGACATGAACTTGCTTTCCAGGCAGTTAGCTTAAAAAATTGGTAATTTCTAAGCTTACCAAGTGCTTACTCAGAACTAGGTACTAACGAAGCAATGCACATGTATTATCTCATTAAATCCTCACAAAAATACCATGCATGAATTGACTGTTAATTATGAAGATTTATTGAGCCCTTCCTCTGTGATATGTAGGCATGCCCTAGGCCAAGTACTGGTGGGTCTGAGGATTTAAAAGTTTGTGTAAGAGCCAAGCGTCATGATGTACACCTGTAATCTCAGTACTTGGGAGGCCTAGACAAGAGGATCACAGGTTCCCAACCAGCCTCAGCAACTTAGTAAGGCCCTCCACAACTTAGTGAGGCCCTGTTTCAAAATAAAAAAATAAGGCTGGGAGTGTAGCTCAGAAGCAGAGTGCCCCTGGGTTCAATTCTCAGTATCACAAAAATATTTTAAAAAATTAAAAAAATAAAAGTTTATATAAGATCACCGGTTAGTGTCACAGTTGAAAATTAAGCCTCAGAAATTTAGCTTGAAAACCCAGGAGCATCTAACTATTATAATATATTCATCCAGCGGATATTTGTTGAGTGCTTTCAAGGATGACAAGAATCTTATACTTTAGCAAATTTCAAATATACAATTCAGTAGTATTAACCATAGTCACCATGCTTTATAATTATACTTCAAAAATTTAAAAAAAGCTGGATTAAAAAAAGGATCTAAGAAAAAAAAAAGGAATCTATGTTTTAGCAAATTTCAAGTATACAGCACAGTGGTATTAATTATAGTCACTATGTTATATAATTATATCTCAGAGAAGCTGGATAAAATAAAAATCTAAAAAAAGAAAAAAATCTTCTATTTTAGTAAGAGGAACCGGAGAAGAGGGAAACAAACAATAAACAAATACTGGCTTTAGCACTATAAGGAAAATGTATGTGGCAAATTGATGTAAAGAGTGGACGTAGAACAAGGGTCTGCTCCCAGCTGAGACAGCAGCAGACATGGCTGCAGGTGGTGGGTCCCCCGGAGCACACCCCAAGATGGGAGCATGCAGGAGTGTTTTTAGGATGCACGGTGCCCTCAGAACACACACTGTAGAGGAGGAAAAGGAAGCAGGGTTGGCAGCGGAGATAGCAAGCTTCAGTCCTGCCTTGGCCAACCCTGAAGGGACTTCCAGAGAGAAAAGAGCCAGGCAAAGGTGTCCTGAATTGGGCTTCATACCCCCACATCAAGTCATTGACGAGGGCCATGAAAGGAAGGACTTGACCTTGGGGAAGCGGCTCTCCACAGCTCAGGCGATCCCAGCAAGTGAGAGCTGTCAGTGTGCCACACCTAGCAACTGGCCCAAGGAAGCCCCCCTTTGTAGGGAGGCTTGGGGGCACCTCACAGGGTCCACCACAGGAATGGTGTAGGAGGCTGAGGAAGTGACAACTGAGCTATATCCTGAGTCAGACAGAGCGGAGCAAGTGAAGAGGGAGGCTAGAAACAGCCCCAACAGGGGGACAGCTCTTCCCATAGGGAACAAAATGCAGATCTTCAACATGAAATGCAAAATGACACAATGTGTGACAGAGAAGTGGGCATGACTCCAGTTATAAACACACAGTCAGGGAGAGGGAGCTCATGATTACTAAAGGCCTGCACTTAGCATGACCTGGGCTTTTGGCATGGATGGGAAGAGATTAATTTGTTAACTTAAAACTCTCATAAATGTTTCTTTATATTATAATGATCATATGGGCTTAATTAACCATACTGGCTTTCTGTCAACATGATGTGCAGCTGTTAAAAATAACAATAATTGCAAAATAGCACTTAGTGTGTGCCAGGCCCTCTTCTAAGGGCTTTATTTATATAAATTCACGTAATCTCCCAATCACCATACAAAGCAGGTATTAGCTTCCAGAAGAGGAAACTAAGGCATAAAGAGGTCGATAACCTGTCCAAGGCTGCCTTAGTGGTAAGAAATAGAGCCAGGCTCCAGCCCCAGGCACACAGACTGCTCGGTGGTGCTGTGACACCCACACTGTGCGGGTGCCTGGCTGTGACCCTTAGGATCCAACTCAAGGTGCAAAAATCTTGCTCCTCAGATACCTTGGGACACTGTAGTCACTTATTTTTCAACTATCCCTTTCCTACTCTGCAATCAGAGTACTCTTTCGAAACAGAATTGAATAGTGACTTTCTCCTACTTAAAGCCCTTCAGTGATTCTCCATTCATAAGCTAAACTTCTCATCTGGCCCTCTAGGCTCTGCATGGTCTGCCCTCAGGTTGTCTATCCAGCCCTGCTTTCTGATTCTCTTTTCTCCTGAATATACCTCAGGGCCTTTGCTTGGGCTGTCCCCTCTGCTTGGACCACTTCCTCTCCTCTCTGCTCCAGTTAATTGCTTCTCATCCCACAAGTCTCACACTGAATATGTTAATTCTTTATTTGCTTGATTGACATTGGAACGCACATTCAATCAACATTGCAATTAGTTACTCAATGTCTATCTTTGTATTACAGCAAAAGTATAATAAGAAGAGGAAGTCAGTCTTATCATGATACCTCCCAGTGCACAGCACAGTGCTTGGTATAGAATAGGTGCTGCTGTGGAATTTTAGCATGAATGAATGAGCTTCATCAATGAAATGCATTTGCTCAAGAGATAGAGATCAGAGTAACTACAGGCTCTGACACCTCAGGTTCCTTTCCTGTAAACACAGAGAGTCCCTTGAAGTTTTTGTGTGGATTAGAGCTGATTGTAAAATATCAGCACAGCACAGCAACTAACAACCTATCAATAACGGGCATCAATAATCATTTTAGTTGTATTACTAGTAACATACCAAAAAAGTGAAGAGGACAGGGTCTTGCAGTTAAGAGCGCAGACTCTAGCCAATGCCCTGGAATAAATCCCAGAAATTCAGCTCCCAGCTAGGTCTTCTGCTTTCTCCTTTTGCATCTCAACCACCTCACCTGCAAAGCCAGGGCAATAAGAATTCCAGATTCCTGCATGTTGGGGTATATGAGGGCAAAGAAACACAGTCCAACAGTAGGGAACAGGCTTTATTTAGGAATAAAACATGGAAGGAGGCATCTGACCAGGGAGAGAACCCACCAGAGTCAGAAAGCCCGCCTCCTTATAGGCTAGGGGCTTTTTATGGGGCAAGGAAGAGGGGGTATAGGAGGAGTCCTGTAAGCCCCTGGTTGGTGTGCTAGTGGCCAGGTCACCTCAGGACAGGGCAATGGTCAGGGGGGTATTTCTCAAAATGTTCTTTTGTTCTCAGTTCTCCTCCAGTATGACCTCATGGCCAGACCTCATGGTGCCCACACTGCAGCTGTTTTGAGAAGAAAGAGAGGAAGGAAGGAAGGAAGGAAGGAAGGAAGGAAGGAAGGAAGGAAGGAAGGAAGGAAGGAAGGAAGGAAGGGAGGGAGGGAAGGAGGGGAAGGGGAAGTGAAGGGAACATTTAGGACAGTGCCTGGCACCTAATAAGCTTTATCTCAACAAATGTCCTGTTATTGTCATAAACAATAGTGAAGCAAAGATTATTTAAGGTTAGGATTAGCATGAAAAAAAGAGGATAAGGGAACAAAAGCACACAAATATTTGAAGTGGGGATATCTAGAAAACAAAGTTTCTACTGTGTGGCTCCAGAGGGCAGAATTGGGACCATGGAGGTAGAATTCAGGGAAGGCTGACATGGCTCAGGGAAGGCTGTTTAGAGGCAGGTGAGATGCTGGCTGAGAGCCATCTCAGGATGTATGCACACAGAGGCTGTTCAGAGAGAGGCAGGAGAAATTGAGTGAGAAGCTTACCTATGGGCCCTTACATCTAAAAGATGCTGAGGTAGGAGGATTTATGATGCTTTCAAAGTTCATGCTGGAGTGTTTTCTTTCTTTAACTCACCTTCACTTAGAAAAAAAAAAGGATATATTCAATTCACCATTTGTCAGGAACAAAGCAAAGCTTTAAAAGGTGTCAACACAGATTGCTGGATCATGTTGGAACTCAGAAGGAGGCTGGAAAGCATAGAAATCTCTAACTCTGGAGTTCAATGTTCTTCTCAACTTGATGGTATAAGAATGAGTGGGAATGGAGAAAGGCAGAGTCACTGCTAAAGTGTTTATTATTGCCCCTTCTCCTGGGCATAATGCAGGACACCACGCTGTCCTTGGGTATCATAGTCAGCCCTGACCTTGTCTCCTGAGGGCTGGGTGTGGACTGGCCATCTTTGATAGATCAGAAAAGCACACAAAAATATATTAAAGGAGGCTGTTCCTGTGACAGAAGGCAGGAGAAAGCTAGGACATGCCATATGATTGTTCTGTCATATAATAATACTGCATGTAGACTTCATAAGAACTCCATGAAATAATTTTCATTCATTCACTCATTCATTCATTTATCCACCATGTGGGACTAAGCCTCACTTTGTTTGTGTTTATTGCACTCTGTGTCCCAGGCCTTGTTTTAGGCACCCACCGAACACCTTCTTACCTTCAGACCAGAGGAAAGAGGCACAGATTGGGTTACTTGTCCAGGGGCTTCCACTGCCCTCTAAGGACAGAATTTCTCACTGTTACAGATTTAACAAAGGTGAATAATTCTATCTACCAGTGTTAGCATAAACATCAGTAATAGTAACCATCATTACTACTTTACAGTTTACTAAGGCCACCTATACCACCGATCCAATGAACTATATAGGGAAATTATCCCTATTTTAAAAATAAATACACTACAACTCAGAGAAATTCATTAATAAGCCCCCATTTACCCAGACAGTGAGTGGAAAGGGGAGCCTGCTCTGAGAATACCACTTTTCAGCACAGAACATCTAACATCAATCATTAGTGTAGTGTCTCCATTATGAAATAATATCATAGGTGATGCATAATTTTTAATTTGATCTCGCCACGAACGAAATGAGATAAATAACCATCATCCCTATTTCAGAGATCAAGAAACTGAGGCTCAGACAGGGTGGGTGACTTATACTAGGTACATGATGGTACTGTATGCCAGACAGTGTGCTGGCAAATGTCATACATCGAAAGCATTAGCCCATCAGGTCATCACCACAATGCAATGAGAGAGGGATAAATACTGTGTTTGCAATCTGGAGGTGAGGAAGGGAAGGCCTAGAGCTAGGACTCAAGTCTTATTTTGTGGCTCCAATACCCATGCTTATTCAGTGACCCCCCCCCACCACACACACAGCTGAGTGCCCATCTAAATAGCTTCCCGTGGAGAGATGAAGAGCTGCTCCTCTTGCTCACAGAGTCAGTAGCCCAGGAATTCCCTTTCCTGTACTGTCAGGCATCTTGGCCAGCATTCTCAGAGAAATAGCATGGGGAGAGACATGTGCCTTGCTTAGTACTGGGCCAGGCACTTGGGGACTTGGACCATCAGGGAGCTGACACAGTTTTAAACACATTGCCCCAATTACGTGACGATCTGTCATTGCAGAGATGGAACTGGGCATGGGGGTGGGGGGAGTGCAATCAGCTTTTGCCTGGGCAAAGGGAAGCAGATAGAAATGCTTTAGTCTCAGTGTGTAGGAAAATAAATCTCCACTGAAGCATAAGATCAATCTCAAATGTTAGTTCAAGAAGAAGACAGTATAAGAATTGGGCATTTGTTGAACACCTACTATATGTCAAACAGTGTGCAGGCAAATGTTATACACCACAAGGATTATTCCATCAGATCATCATTACAATGCAATGAGAGAGGGAATAAATACTGTGTTTGCAATCTGGAAGTGATGAAATGAAGGTTGCCAGTGGTGGATGAGCCAGAGAGCCAGGTCAGGCCAGGTTAGGAAGCTTAGAGTTACTCCCACAGAAGTCATAAAATACTGTTAACCAGGAGCAGGGTAGAGTCTGGAAAAATTGCTCTGTGCTGTGAAGTGGAGGCATCTGATAAGGCAAAGACTGGGAAGCAAGGGGTTGAGAGCTTGTGGGAATTGTGGTGAGGCCTGTGAATAGGATACACAGGCAAGGGTACCTGGATTCGTGAGTCATGAAGACACTGAATTCACACCTCCAAATGACCCATGGGAAACATGGGGCAGCAGAGTGAGGCAGTCATCACCTGTGACTGGAAGGGCAGAGCTATCACTAATGGAGGTAGGATGCATGCTTAGGGGAACAGAAAAGGGGGTAGGTGTGAACAACGTGAGGTGCAGGTGCCTGGGGGACCTCAGGATACAGATGTCCAGTTTGCAGTCAGGATCTGGAGCTGAGAAGAGACTGGATAGTGGAGAGTCTTTGGCATAGCCTTGGTCCTTGAGGCCAGAGGCACTGCTAGGACAGCTAGGAGAGGAAATGTGGTGAGATGTAGGGCAGTTTGTTAGGAACACCAAGCAGAGTCCAGAGAGAGGTTCAGCAAGAGTGAGCAAAGAACAGAGATAGGGGAGATTCTGCAGTTGCTTCTAAATGACCAAGTCCTCTTGGGTATTGTGTTCATTCAGAAAGGAAGAGTGTTGATGGTCCAGTTGAGAAAACATTCTTTCTGATGCAATCTCTGCTATCTTAGGAGAATACAGTTTGAATGAGGAAAGATTCAAAATCCATGAGGAATGATGAGACCAGAGGAGAAAGGGAGGAGAGCCTGGCATCCCTGCTGCTTTTCTGCTAATAGAAGCATGGATTCCTGGGGCTGTTGCTTCCCTCCTTTGGGGTATCTGCCCTGAGAAAGGCTCCATGTCATTGCTTTTGACAAAGCATTGATGCTTGACATAGGGATCATACCACCCAAACATGGAAGTCTCCTTAGAGTATGAACCTTATCCAAAAGAATGAACACATAGGGAGTGGTGCTCATGACAAAGGAAGTGTCACATAGACTTGAGATTCAGGCAATCCTTGGATTTTGCCAACACAGCAGCTCTGACAGATGCCTTTTCCCCTATCCTAGCCTTTAAAAGCAGGAACAAAGAATTCATGGAAGCCCACAGAATCAAAGGTTCTCATGATTTGAAGGCTCTCATGACTGGAAAGGATTTGAATCATTTTTTATAATTATTAATGATATATCAATTTCCTAATTTATTCATTAACTCTACAAGTTTTTGTTTGTTTGTTTGTTTGTTTGCAGTACTGGGAATTAAACCCAGGAGTATTCTACCTCTAAGCTGCTATACCTCCATACCCATTTTGTATTATTTACTTGGAAACAGTGTCTCACTAAGTTGCAGAGGGCCTCACTAAGTAGCTGAGGCTGGCCACAAACCTGAATCCTCTGTTCTCAACCTCCCAAGTACCGGGATTACAAGTGTGCTCCACCACGCCTGGCAATTCTGCACATATTTATTTAACACCTATTATTTCTAATCACTCTTCTAGACATGGAGGAACAACAAAGAACAAAGCTGACTATAATTCTGACCTTCTGGAGCTTACATTCTACCAGGGCATATGCAGAAATAAAAAGTTCTATAATTAAAATATAGCATGTTTGCTGATTAGGAGTCCTCTGGAGAAAAATAAAGCAGATAGGGAATAGTAAGTTCAGGGTCAGGGTTGCAATCTTACATAAATTAATCACCATAAACTCTTTCTATAGTATCTAAGTGAATGGCCTTTCTCCCTACATTTTTTCATATTAATTAGCTAATTTGATCTTTACTAAAAACGTAAGACAGAAAAATGTTATCATTATCAGTAGAGCTAATTTATGAAAGATTTATTTGGGGCCAGTCATGCTGTTGATTGGTTCACAGGCATCTCACTTTACCTTCACACCAATATGGAGGTAGCTACTATTATTACCCCTGTTTTACACAATTAGAAAAGAAAAAGTGGTAGCAAGAGCCCCTAGCTCCCACATCCTAGACCCAAAATGCTTCCGACAACCCATCATCTCTGTGACAATATGCAGGTTGTTTCATTCCTCCAAGCCTGTTTACTCATGTGCAAGATAGTAATAACAGTACTTAGCTTATAGAGTCACTGTGAGGAAAAAAATTATATATATATAGACATATATATATATAATTTTTCACATACACACTATATATACATATATATGTGTATACACACACACACACACACACACACACACACACACACACACACACATATATATCATGACAGAGTATGAAGCAAGCCACATAGATCTGATTCCAAAGCACAAACATCTAACACAAACTACTCTGCCTTTTTTTTTGAGATGAGGAAATTGCTAAGTAGAAGTGATTATAGTAATGACTATATCATTGATATGATCATGTAAAATATCCCTGACTCAGCAGCCTAGGCCATCAATTTAGAAGAGACTCATGATACCTTGTATAGTTCTCATGCCTTGAATTTCTGCTGGGGCTAAAACCAAAAGGACAGCAAGACTACGTTAAACACAATCTGAAATTTCCCCAGATTTGTATTTACTTCCCAGATTTGGTTTCTCCCAAATAGACAAGTATGCATACTCATGTATGTACACAACCCTGACCACGATAATCATCACTAACACTTTTACAGTGCTTCTACTGTACAGTGCAATGCAATGCCTTATACACAATAACTCATTTAACTTTCACCAACAATATTAATGAGGTGGCTATTATTCTTATTATACTGATTTTACAATGAGAAATGGAAACCCAGAGAGGTCAGGCAGCTTCTGGGTCACAGTAGTTCTAAGAGATAGAACTGGCCCATGATCCAGGCATTTCCACATAGGAGCCATACTCTTAACACCTATGCTTCACTGAACTAGCTGCACTAGTCAAATCACCAGTCTCTCCCAGGGCTTTGCCTTCACACATACAGTGTTCTCTGTCTGGAATGCTATTCTTTTCTCTCCTCTCTTTCTACATTCTCAATTGATTAAGTCCAATTTCCCCCTTAAGTCCTATCTCCCCCAGGAAGCCTTCTCTGACGGATTCCACCTCCAGTCTCCAGATTGGATGCTCTCTTCTCTGGACTCATCCAGCACCCTACACCCTCCTCTATCATAGCACTGAATATAGGATCAACCTGCCTTGTACTCCCCCCGCACCCCCACACACACTAGACTGTGACTTTCTTCAAGTCTAAGACTATATCTGACAGAATACCTGGGGTGTAGTGAATCCTCTGCAAATATCCGTTGAGTATATGGACATGTTAAGTGTTAGATATACTGATGCTTGCTTCCCTAGAATGCACACTTTCCTGACTCCTTTCTCTTTTTTAGTATATTTTTTATTGGTGAATTATAGTTCCACATTATAATGGAGTTCGTAGTGATGGTGACATACATACACAAAGCACTTGGTGGGCTTTCCCCCGGCTCCCTCCCCACTCCCCCTTTCTCCATATTGGATATTGAGATTGGCATTGGTACTCCCACATATATTCATAAGGTCAATGGAAGTGATTGTCTCATCGATTCCCCCCCTTCCTCTAAACCACCCCCCTTGCTCCACCAGAGTTTCTCCTACATTATCTGAAGTCCCTCTGGTATCCCTACTCCTTAGCTTCCACATATGAGAGAAATAATATGATCCTTCACTTTCTGTGACTGACTAATCTCACTCAACATAATGTTCTCCAGGTCCACCCATTTCCAAAAAAATGACATACTTTTGTTCTTTATGGCTGAATAGAATTCATATATATATATATATATATATATATATATATATATATATATATATATATATATATTCAGGTAGAGTTTGGGATGGGGATGGGGTGGCTGATAGGGAAAGTCAATTTGTCTTATGATTTGTTCAGGAATGCACACATAAGCCATTCAATGCTACCCATTATAGTAGCCAGAAAAAATCTAGGATATGCAACTGATTTACAAAGGTATGACCAGAGGAAACTTCAAAAAAATTTGTTAGTATAGAAATCTTACTCTGTCCCCAAATGGAAGCAGGAGGTATGCAGCCCATGGGGATATTATCAGCTACCTTGAGACCTCAAGCTGAAGAAACTGACTCCACAAATTATATAGCCAAAAAGAGAGAAAGAACATACCCTGTGATCTTGATGAACCACAGGTTCAAACCCACCTTGACTTCTCCCCTAATTCTGGACTTCTCAAATACATGAACCAATAAATTCCACAACTGTTCAAGTTTCTTTGAGCTGTATTTGTATTACTTGCAACAAAATGCATTCTAAATATTTCTGCTCTCCAGCTGGATTTGGAGAAAGGTATCACATGAAGGAATGTCATGGGCAAAATCAAATAAATATAAAATATCATGAGAAATTTTACAAGATTGTACCTTAACTTGACTCTGTTGTCATTAGGAACTGAGTAATAGTTTTAGAGTAGAGGAGAGTTACTCTCAGAGCTGTGACTTAGAGATATAATTCTATTTCCCTAGGCTCCAACTGCTATACCACATCTACTCTGTTTTGTCTTTAGTTTTCCACATTAATAGTCACAGGACAAGAATAATAAATACCCCAAGATTTTACTAGTAGGTAAAAATATGCATCTCTGAAATTAAATGAAAATAACATTCTCAGGGAAGATTCTGAAAAAATTATATATAATTTTACATATATATTTGAGAAACAGATGGTATCTCAGAGCCTCAAGTCTGTTGGCTTATAACACCAAGGCAACGGACTTAATGCCAACAATTAACTAGTCTTCCCAGTAAAATGGCAAACCCTTCAATCACATGGCTCCCAAAGATACCATCAGTATGAAGTATATAGATTCCCCCAGAGGAAAATAAGAAGAAAACGTTGCAATAGCAATAACCAAAAAGAGAAGATTGCAGTGCAAAAATACCAGGAAAGACAACTAACATTTCCTGGTCAGCGCCACATAATTCTTGAGGTACTCACCATTCACCAGCTTACTTTGCTCCTAAAAAGCAGGTATACCAAGTCCAGCCTGCATAAAAGTCTACCATGTCAAGTTTGAAAGTTTCTAAAACTGAATCATGAAGATGCCAGGCAAACACTTTCATCCCCAGAGTCAAACTCAAATACTATTTCTTTTATCCAGCCTCCAGAACTAGGGTTCCACACTTTGGTTTGTTCCTTCTTTCAGTTTCAAAAAGCACTGATGGACTGGCCCAGCCCATTTTGCATCTGACCATCTAGGACACTGAGAATTCCTTTTCTTATCATCTCTGTTAGATAAGATTTTTGCTTATTTTCTCTTTTTAATAGAAACAATTCAAAGTGTGTTGAGAAGAAAAGGTAATAATTGGAGGCTGTTCAAACACATCCTGGGATCCCTCATTGATACAGAGTAAGATTGCACTTCCCTGTTTCCTTGAAAGATTAGTGTGATCATGTAAAGTTTTTTTGCCGATGAATTTGTGAACCGAAGCAATCTGTGGCACTTACAAGAGGAATGTTGAGAGCCAGTACTTAATTTGCCATATTTGCTTCCCTGCCAAAGCCAAAGTCAAGATGAAGACTGAGTGATAATAATAAGGCAGAGTTCCCTGCTGAGTATGCATGTTGACCCACAGACTGAGAAAAACTTGTGTGGTATTTGACCACACAGATTTGGAGACTGCTTTTTTATTGCAACACAAAGTACGTTGTCCTGACTAATTCAGAAGGATTTGTTATAATGACACAGGAATGTCCTCTGGAACCCAACCTCAGAAATGAAGCTGAATCTTAGAATGTACTAGAACCAGGGTCTATAAAACTGTCCAACTATACCTCTCACCTGTGTTCCCCTCTGTGTGTCCAAACCATTATCTCTCATCCTCTTTCCATCTCTGGCTCTTTGTCTCGATCTCTACCTCTTTGTGAACCTCTATTTCTTGTTTTGTTTCTCCAGTGGGAATCAGAGGGAAGATGTTTGCCCCATAGCACTTGGGCATATTTAGCACAAGTCCCTCTTCTTTACTCCTCCTTCATCCTCCTCCTTCTCTCTTCTTTCTCTTCTCTTTTTCCTTCCTTTTCTTTTCTTTTTCTCCTTTCCTTCTTTCTTCCTTCTCTTCCTCCTTCTCTTCCTCTCCCCCTCCTCCTCCTTCTCTCTATGTCTCCACACTCCTCCTCCTCCTCCTCCTCCTCCTCCTCCTCCTCCTCCTCATCATCATCATCATCATCATCACTTGGATTCTTTCCCAAATTACAAGGAGACTTTTATCAACTCAACTTTAAATCAGTAGCAGACTCCTAGTTCAATGAAACATGGGCAGGGTATGAAAGAAAAGTAAATGATCATTGCTGATGGAGCATTAAAGTAAGCCATTGTTAAGCATATAAGAACAGTAGCTAACACTGAGACAAATGTTCTCTGTGGCATAATGATTCTAAGAGCCTTGCATCTATTGACGTTTCATCTACAGCACAACTCTATAAGACAGCTACTAATATTACAAGCCCCATTTTACAGATGAGAAAATGGAAATGCAGAGAGGTTAACTAATTTTCTCAAGGTCACAGCTGATAAGCAGACTACTAGAGACATGCTCCCAGGCAGTCTCACATGAACCCCTGCACTTCAAAGCTGTGCTGTCTCTTCTAAATGGCATATGCAATACACACCTGGCTTCTTCGAGCTGACTCTGGGTTCCAGTAGAGCATAAATCCTTATCATATTCACCACACCTATTAATGTACTGAGCGCAGTGCTAGATACATCCACATTAAATAATTTTTGTCATTTTTGGTGTGGTACTGGAGATGGAGCCCAGGGGCATTCCACCTCTGAGCCACACCTCCAGCCCTATTTTATTCTTTTATTTTGAAACAGGGTCTCACTGAGTTATAGATGGCCTCACTAACTTGCTGAGGCTGGCTTCGAACCCTCGATCCTCCTGTCTCAGCCTCCCAAGTACGGGATTACAAGCGTATGCCACCACAACCGGCAATTTTTGTCATTTAATGGTAGAGATGTACTCAGAAATTAAACGAGTTTGCCCAGGGTTTTGTAATTAGTAAATTACAAGGTCATGACACAGACCTAAATCCTGATTCCAAATCCAGCACTTTTTCAGTTCTACTGCTCTAGGATGTTTGTGCCTATGTCAAAAATCACAAGTAATCTATCTCCCATCCCTCTTACTGCCTTCAGATGATACCGTGACACCTTCACAGTGGCTGAGGAGGTGTGCTGAAGTCCCTTCCTCAGTTGCACTGGAGAGACTGAGAAGTCAACCCCTAGGCCTGCCTCCCAGCCCCATTTCTCTAGCACCAGGCTCCTGTATATCTTCACAACAGGCCAAAGAAGAGCAAGTCCTGAGCATTGGAATCCAGAGTTGGTAGGGACCTGAGACCTCACCAGGCTGGGGATTCCAGGCTGGACTCCAACCCAACAAGGAGCTGGAGAGGGAAGCAGGAACTCAGAAGCAGGTCAGCTTGTCAGAAAGGATATGCAAGCATGGGTCAGATGTGCAAGCTGCAGCAGTACTGCTCAAAGAGTGGGGATGTGGTTCTTCTTGGGCCATGTGTACCTGGGTAACTGCATATCTGACTTTTAGACCAGAGCTCCTAATCTATCAGGCTGTGTCTTATTGGCTCAGGCACTGTGAAGGTAGAGCCTTTAAAAGCAATAATTATTACTGTTTCTGAGGACTGGTAGAGCTGAGAGGGAGCAAGGACTGACCTCACCTACATCCCTTTTCTACATGGAATAATGATAGTAACAATGACAGTAAAGTTGATAAAAACTAATTGTGGGCCAGTTGTCATTGGCAATCACCAGTCTACTCATATGCTGATCCAATCCATACATACAGATGAGGGACAAAAGGAAAATGATTTGTCCAAGGTCACAGAGCAAATGAACCAAAGAACTGGGATTTGAATTCACATCTGCCTGGTTCACAGAGCTTTCCCCTGCATGGTGGTGTCATCCCAGTGGACAAATGATCCACAGCAAGCCAGGAAATGGTCTTGAAATTGACCAAATGGGCTCATTACTCCTCAGATGAGGAGGAAAAAGAAGGAAAGATGGGAAGCCAGGAAAATGATGAGAACAAAGAAGACAGCGATGGATAGGCAGAGAGAAGTACCAGGAAGGACAAGGATGCCGGGAGACCAAGCTTGCATTGACAATCTTTGTAATTTCAGCAGATCTAGGGGAAGAAAGGTAGAGAAGGATAGCAGGATCGGTAATTGTTTGTCTGACCTTAGCTCACAAAGATCAATGAGTGTGCCAGCAGTCTAATTGGCTAAGTACCCCCACTATTCCTCAAAGCCAACTGCCCCTCCAGAAGGAGAGGGGGAAGAAGATGATCGGCACCCCCACCGGATGGGAACCAAGTCCCTTGTGCTGCTTCTGGGCCTAGGAATCCATGCCACCTCCTAGTACCAGGGCTCACCTTCATTCTCAGAGGGCAGGATGCAGGGAGTTGGCAGTTATCAATCCTGAAGTTCTGCGACAAGCAGTACTGGCCTCTAAGCACTGCTGTGCTTGAGTCTGAAAGTCTAACACAGCTCCACTTTTTCTCTTTAATGACTCACTTTGTCTTCCACACTGTTCTTCTCTGAGATCAGCAATTTACAATACTCCATAGACATGCCTGGAGCCCCAGGGAAAAGAGAGGAGGATCAGAGAAGGTGAGTGGAGCCCAGAAAGGAGACAGGCGACACCCCTCCACCATCTGCCTTTCAGGGTAGGATGACCCATCTTGGGGTTCAGGCTTTCCCTGCACCTGATCTGCCTCTTTCAGGTTTTACGGAGACCCAGTGGGAGAAAATTGTCCGCCTAGTTTCCATTTTAACTCCTTGGAGATCTACTGTCTTCTTGTTCTGGGGGTGTGGGCTGGAGAACTTCTTGATTAATCAGCTCAGTGACCTTGAAAAAGTTCCTTATATCACTATACCTCCGTTTCCATATGTATAAAATGGGAATATTTGAGCCAGGCATGGTGGCGCATGCTTGTAATCCCAGCATTTGGGAGGCTGAGACTGGAGGATCCGGGTTTGTGGCCAGCCTCAGATACCTAGTGAGGCACTCCGCAACTTAGTGAGACCCTGTTTCAAAATAAAGAATAAAAAATAGGGCTAGGGTTATAGCTCAGAGGTAGACTGCCCCTGAGTTGAATCCCCAGTACTGAAAAAAAAAAATGGGTATCTTTGACACATGCACCTCACAGAGTCAATGTGAAGATCAAGTAGTTTAATAAATATTTGAAGTGGTTAGAACAGAGCCCATGTTTTATAAATGCTCAATGAAAGTTTTCAAGAGAAAAAAGTTGAAGCATTTCTCTCACTTGTTTTTTTTCCCTTGAGCTGAAAGTCCCAAGATGGCAGCTCCCTGCAATCTCTATTCAGACCGAATAGAGGGGAAGGACCATTACAGATGGGTGGGAAAGAAAGGAGGAGAAACAAAGGGAAATAATATTTGCTAAGGATTAGCAATATGTCAGACATGTTCTTGAGGTTTTCACATGTATTACTATTTTTAATATTAATAAATATAATGGTAGACACATTACTATAGTGAACACAGTGCTGGAGTGATTCAGGCTAAGTTCCATGAGAAGGTATTGAAGGCAGGAGCTCACTTAGTCTCACAATAATCTGAACAAACAGGTTCTGTTCATTAGGCTCTGTGCAGATGGAGTTGGGCACAGGGACACTGAGAAGCCTGCCTTTGGCAGCAGGATTTAAAGTGAGCCTTTGACTTCACATCAGCACCACTGAAGGATTTTTGCAGAAGAGGGTCATGAGAATAACTCACAGGTACATGAAGGGAGAGTAAAGCAGTTCCTTTGGGCAGTTTCTCTCTTTACTCCCATCAGCAGAAGAGGCCAGCAAGTAGGATGCGTAACCTCCTCAAGGTCCATGGAATAAGACAGAGATTCAGAGAAGGCAGTGGCTTAGGCAAAGTCACAAAGTAAGCATGGGTTAGATGGCCTTCTGTGGTGTCTCCAGAGGACTCCGTTGGTCCTATAGTCCCAGCTCCCCTTGGATATCACCCTTCCCTGGCTCCCCTCACAGACACAAACCCTCTGCCATATTCTCTCCACTTACTGCACCCTACTTTCTTTACAGTGCCTGCTATTATCACTCACCACTGTATCCCTCACTTATCTGTTTTATTATTCACCTATCCCATCACCAGGTAAGCCTCATGAGAACAGAGATGTTTGTCTGTTTTGTTCACTGCTATACTCCCTGCACCTAAAACAATGCTGGGCACATGATCAGCCTTCAGCATTGTTACGTACACGATGAATGAATGAGTTAACTAATAATCAACTGTTCACACACTATTTTAATTAGCTCCTTGCTTTTCAAATCTCCCCTCATGTAAAACCTCAGTGAGATTAGGGGTTGAGTTACAGCATCTAGAATGATTTTTGCATATAGCAGATGCTCAATAAATTGTTCTAAAATGAACAAAGGAATTTATGCATGAGATAGAACTAAATTTTTGACTCTAACCCTGGTCTTTGTTTCCCCATCCCCAGGTACTAGAAGGTTCTCAGGAGAAGATGTTGTTAGGGATAGCTATGTGTAAGTAGGGCTTTGCTGATGGGAAGGGGGAAATGTGTAACGGGCAGGTATCAGGGAAAGGTAAGGTTATCTGTTAAGTTGTAGCCAAACCCTGACCACTCCTACTTCACTAAGTCAGAAGAGACATCTTCAGTGACTCTGACATCCTGGAACTGAAGGACTCTGGGGCACAGGTGTTTCTCTTGTCTTTTCAATAAAACTTTATGAGTCAATCAAGATTTGAAGAGTTGACTTTTTTGTTTTTTTAAAATACACAATGGTCTATGACTTTAAAGCATGTGAAAACTCTTCCTCATATCTTGACAGCACATTTTGCAAAGGAGGAAAAATAAGCCTCCCAGGTAAGTACCCGAAATAACAGATGTGTTTCTGCAAGATTATGCTCAAGGGACAGAAAATAAAGGTTTTGCTAGATGCAGATGTGCTCAAAGCAGTGCGTTTACCCTGTAACCTTGCCAAGGCAATGCCTGCTGTTCTCAATGCTAAGTTAGAACAAGAGGAAGGGGAAGAGTATTCAAAGAGTAAATCAACTTGAAGCTCCAAGGCAAACAAGAACAGAAATAGGAAGGCTCTCGACATTGAAGTCAATCATTAAAATTGGGCCATGCCTTTCTTTCCTCACTGACTGAGAATTTCAGCAGGACTAGATTTATCTTCGAGGCAGTGAGACATTCTGGAAGGAATCAGAGAGGGCTGCATTGATTGAAACTCTACACTTACCACAAGACCACCATCCAGCCATTTAGTCTCTGGGAGCAAGGAGTGGTGGAAAGGCAGATACCACACCAAAAGAACTACCTACTCTGCCCTTGATGCTTGATATTACAGCATGAGTGATAAGGATTACTGAGATTAAGGATCCCTGCTCCTTGCTGTCCTGGCTGATTCAGAAGACCAAACTCTACCATGTTCCAAGGACAACTGAACTAATAAACAGCAGGGCAAGAACTCAAATTCATCTCTACTTAGCTTCAAAGCCTAACCCCTTGTCATTATCCCTACTACCTTCCAACACACCAGGACCTACAGGTTGGGTACATATGAAATAAATATTTTTAAATATGCTTTCCTTGATGCATTGTAGTCTCACATCATAATGCAGTTCAGAGTGATAGGGACATCATGCACACAGCACTGGTGAGCTTCTTCCTGGCTCCCTCCCCAATCCTTCCCCTTCCCCCTACATGATATTGAGTTTAGCATTGATAATCTCACATACATATATAATGTCAGTGGAAATGTTTCCTTCATTAATTTCCCTCCACTACCTCCAAACTCCCCAGACCCCCTCTATTTCTCCCTTAGGGTTTCTCCTCCATTATCTAAAATAATAAATATTAATGTCTAATTCTCATTGAAGCAGCCATGCAGCATAGGGAAAATAGCACCCATGGAGAGTTAGAATACCTGAGTTCAAATCCCAGGTTTAAGCACTTAGAAGTTTGTATCATCATGAGAAAGTCTATTTATTTCATTCATTGAGCCTCAGTTTCCCCATATAAAAGTGGAGATAATGCTTGTGCCAGTCATAATAGGCTAATTTGGGAATTAGTGACAAATGACAAAATGTCAGAGACATAAAAAGGATAAGGAACTTTTTTGCTCATGCTGCATGCCTCCCCAGAGTCACCCAGGGCTCTTCTCTGTGTTAACCTCACTCTGGCACTGAGGCTGATGGAGCGAGCCGTCACTGATTGGCAGACTTCTAGCTACCAGGCTTTGAGAACAGAGGAGCCTCACTTCTGCATGTAAATGCTTAGCTTGAAGCCGACCAAGAGTACTTTTTAGAACCCACAACTCCTTGGACAGAACTTGCTATGTTTAATTAAATGATTAAATGCAAAAACATGTAGAAAAATACAGTGGACAAAATAAACTCCACACTTCTGAGTCTTAAGTAGGAGTGGATGAATAACTCCCCATATTTCTTTGCCCCTACTTCCATGCATATTCTTCTGAGAAAGATGATCAGTGAGCCCTCATAAGTTTTCCTGTTGCGGACAGATGTTTTCAGTTCCTCATCAATCAATAATTCAGGATGCAGCAAAAAAGTAGACCGTTCCCTATCTCAAGAGACTGAAATGGTAGTGCAAACTTTGAGCCTATGAACAAGGTATGATATAAGAGAAAATCATAGAATTATAGTTCAGATCTGTAAAGGACCTTGGAAATCCCTAGCCCATATGCTCATTTTTTCAGAGGAGGGAAGAGAAGCCCAGAGAGAGATGACTTGCCCGTGGTCAAACAGCAAGACATCATCAGGGCCACCACCAGAATACAGGTCTCCTGATTCCCAGACATACCACACAGTAGATTCCTTTCTTAAGATTTTACATTCTGATTTGGAGTATTTCTATCAAACTGAGACTGTCTGGTGGATAAACTGTTTTTCATTTAAGTTCTTGGAGTCATTGATCTAGCTAGACCCAAAAATAATTCCTCAGTAACCAGGTCTGAAATTCCCCACCAATTTATCTATACTAGTCGCTAACCAATGTACAAAGGCCAAATTCAACATTCAACACACAATTAATATATTTATTACATGACTTTGAGCAAAGCTTCTAGGAAAATGGAGACTAACCCTAATTACATGATGTACATTCACATATATATCAAAGTCAATCACTAAACTGAACATGAGAAAGAGAGTGGGGGAAGGAATGGGGCAGGAATTGGGGAAGGGCTAAATGAGAGATGTGTGCATGTATGCCTCTACCAGCATGTACCTAACAAATATGTATGATTACAATGCACCAATAAAGAATATTTAAAAAAAAAAGAAGCCAGGCGTGGTGGCACATGCTTGTAATCCCAGCATTCAGGAGGCTGAGACCAGAGGATCCGGGTTCGAGGCCAGCCTCAGCTACCTAGTGAGGCTCTCTGCAACTTAGTGAGACTCGGTTTCAAAATAAAGAATAAAAAATAGGGCTGGGGGTGTAGCTCGGAGGTAGAATGCCCCTGAGTTCAACCCCCAGTACCACAAAAAAAAAAAAAAAAAAAAAAGATCTCAAAACAAACAAACAAACAAAAAAGCCCAGAATTTCTGTTTGTTCTTAGAGTACTTCTTGTCTAATGAAGACATGAGTACAGATTGCTAAGTGGAAAGAACTCTAAGAGTTTTAGGCAGCCCAGAAGTAAGATGTAGCAGGAGAAGGAGTGTCAAGGACAGTTTCCTGGAAAATATTTCCTCGAGCTGAGGGACCCTTGGATGACAATGGGGACGAAGTGGGGTCACAGTCAAAGGCAGCAGAGAGGAAGGGCATTGCAGGCAGAAGGAAAGGGTCTGGTTCAAACCAGGGGAAGTAAATGGAGCCAGACAACAGCAAGGCTCATGCCCTAGCATCTGGGCAGAGGACACAGGACAAGGCTGAGTGGTGTAGAGGGGCTGAGGAGTCTGCAGGCCCTATGAGCTGAACCAAGGGGTGGAGACATGCACCTCCTGAAAGCCAGGGGGAGCAGGGTCATCATTATTGTTAATAGGAGACTGTGGAAAGACAGGCTTTCAAAGGGTGGGAAATTTACTCTTCTCTAGCAAAAACCAGTCAAGTGGTTTAGAGGAGAAAATGAACCCACTTCAAGAAAGCTCTGGGTTGTGATTTTTGATAAGTGGTTTTCTTGGATGTCAATAAAACAGCATAAGACCCTGCTTCCCTCTCTTCGCCTCCTCCTCCTGCTTACTTTCTTAAGTGGAGGTACAAATCTTTCTCAACGTCTCTTTTCCCTCCAGCCCAGGTATGAGGGTCATTAAAATAAAATTGAAACAATAAGATCACATCAGCCATCAGCTACTTCAGCTGCCTCTCTCTCTCTCTCTCTCTCTCTCTCTCTCTCTCTCTCTCTCTCTCTCTCTCCAATCATGGAGAAAACCTCACCCGCAAGGACAAAAAATAGATTTCATTGATTCAATATGAGGCCCTGGGATGAATGCCAATTTTCCTGCTCAGTTGTCCCCATGCCTGTGGGCCCCTGTCCTCCATAGCACTGTGTGTGTGTGTGTGTGTGTGTGTGTGTGTGTGTGTGTATGTGTGTATGTGTATGTGTGTGTGAGTGTATGCACATACACATATGATGTTTTGCTAAGATTGAACCCAGGGCCTTGTGCATGCTAAGCCCATGCTCGACCCCTGAGCCTCACGCTCTAGCCCATAGGTCTTCTCACTCATTCTCTCCTCTGTCTGATCCTATGAAGGATGGATCTGGTCTCCTTGTCCCAGCCTCCAATGCCAGACATAGTGGGGAGTTCACCAACTGCTAAATAATGGAACAGACAAGTGGATAAATGTGGAAAACTTAGGACAGAGTTTGTTTTTCCATTTGTGTGTTTAGTAAAGTGAATTTTCACCATGAAACTGACCTAACAGTAAATTGTACACATCACAAAGCATTCAGCAAATACAGTGAATGCTCATTCTGTGTCAGCTGCTGTTCTAGGCTTCAGCAAATAAAATAGACAAAGTCTTTGATGATGACATTTGTGTTCTAGAGAGGGAGCCAAGCAATAAACAAGCAGACAGACACGTGCAGAATACAATTACAGGTAGGATCACTACTCTGATGAAAAATTAAGCAACATTAAGGGACTGGAGAGTAGCTCATTTGTGGCCAGCAAGGTCTCAAGAGAGACCAGCATGAAGCCAGGAAGCAAGTTGTGAGATTATATTTAGGCAGAAGAGTCCAAAGATACACAAGAGCAAGTGAGCGCCCTGGAGAAAGCCACCTGCTTGATGTTTGGTTGGAATAGTTAAAATGCTCACTGTGCTGGAGAAAGGGAAGCAAGACAGAAAATGAGGTCAGAGATACCTGTGGGCCATGGGTAGGACCTCCAAGTTGTTCATTAGTGAAATATACATACATACATACATACATATATATATATATATATATATATATATATATATATATATATAAACACACTTTTTTTTGGTACTGGGTATTGAATCCAAGAGCATTATACCTCTGAGGTACATCTCTAGCCTTATTATATTTTTAAATTTGAAATAGGGTCTCCCTAAGTTGCTGAGGACCTCGCTATGTTCCTGAGGCTGGCATCAAACCTGTAATCCTCTTGTCTCAGCCTCCCAAGCACAGGCATTACAGGCATGTGCCACTACGTCTGGCTACATACACATATTTGTAAATAGCTCCTTTAAATCTTCTGCTTAAGCCTTGGTTTTCTCATATGTAAAATGGGATAAATTTTGTTCCTTATGGGCTTGTTATGAGGATCAAACGAGAGGTTTCTGTCACAGTTATGCTTCAGTAAATAGAGCCACTGTAACTGTTGCAATGGTCTCTTTACGTCAGCCTTCCTGCCTCAGATGTTCCCTTCTGCTATGTTCCTGGCTGTAAGCAGACAATATCTTCTCCTTTCATGGCCCTGTCTTCCTTTTTGCTACGGGGATGGGAAGAGGCTGTTCTGGGATTGTGTATAAACAATCCTATTTTCCAAGACACACCACTGGTCAGTCATGTCCAGATGTGTAGAAATAGTGCGTGTCAGGATGCACAAGAGCTGAGTGGTCCCGACTTCTAATCAGAAGCTGGGCACTGGGACCTTTCTGCCATGAGTCTGTGTGGCATTGTGGCCTTGTGGAAAAGCCTAGGCTTGAGTTACCAGAGACCTCTGTTCAAGACTTAGGTATACCAGTTACTGGCGTGAGTCCTGGGGCAAGTCTTTCCTGTCTCTGTGAGTCTCATTTCCCATCTCTATAAGATGGAGAAATAAATACTTCAGAGGGGAAAAAATTATATATATGCATATGGGGTAAAACATGAGATGTAACAGGAATTGTGGAAAAAATGTTAACAGTTACTTTAGAAGAAACATGTTTAAAAAAATCATATACATGCAAAGCCCAGCATTGCACAAATGGGTTAATAACATAGGTGTGTTTTGCTACATGACCGAGACTGTGAGATTGCCTTTGAAAGCAGATGGGTAGAATACGTTTGGGATTTTATATTAGGCATTTAATGAGGGACAGTGAAATGAAAAATGGTATTTGATCAGCAGGAAGAAAATGAATCCCCATTTTATAGGGGATATTGGCTTATAAAATTGCCTCTTAACCAGGAATGTCGGGACCCAGTGTAGGTGGGACAGATGGAGAAACCGGGTGTCCATCCAGTACCCTTGTAGGACATTGTTCCAGAATCTTCTGGGTTAGAGACTCCTTCTTATAGAATAAAGCAAGCTGCTGCCTTCTGCATGGGCAGGAGACCTAAAGGCTCCAGATAGAGTATTTAAGTGCTTTTCCTTAGATGGCAATATGGCATTATTTTCCAAGTCTGCCATACATGGGGCAGAATCATCACTCTCATTATATTCCATTTAAATCAGGGGGCTATGATAAAGGAATTCATTAGCAGAGCCCCTAAATGCCATGACCCTTGATAATGCCACCACCTGGAACCAAGTTTCCAGACTAACACCTAACACCTCTAATGGAAGTTTGTCATGGCATACTTAATTGCTATTTGCAGAATATTTCTTGGCTTGAAGTCTCCTTCCTATAGTTGTAACTAGAGTGATTTAAAGTACACCACTGAGATTTCTTTCACTCACACACCCCGTCGACCCTGTCTCCTGCTCTTCTGTGTGTGCAGTCCCACTATTAGTGTCAGGCCCTGGAGAGAAGGGTGCCATCCTGACACTTGATCTAATGTTAGGAAGCTTGTTCTGCTATCCCATAGCCACAATTTAAAGTTTTGAGATGTTAAGGCTCTAATATACTTCTCTAGTTCTCCCCTGTGGTCACTCCCCCTGCTATCCTATACTGTATTTTCTTGCACCATGGAAGTGCCTGCCATTCCTACCTATGGCAGGAATGGATTCTCATGTTGTCATACTTTCTGCCCTGTTATTGTTTCCACATATATTTTATTTCCCTTTGTTCTCTAATCAGCAAACCCCATTCACTATTCAAAACCCAATAAAACTCATTTCAAAGCTATTTTTTCTTCCTTCTCTTTCCTCCTTGTGCTTCAACAACTCTTGGCATTAGCTCTTCCAGCTAGCATGTTGTGTGGGTAGTGGAATCTTTTTCAAACTGTGTCTCCATACTTCCTGTCCATGTGATCCTAGACAAAATGTATATTTTTTCCAAGTCTCCATTTAGTCAAAATATACAATGGAAATAATAATACCTGGGAGCATGTATGAGATGAGAGCTAAATATGATATAATATAGACAGTGCTGAATAGATAGAAGGTATCAATAGTAGCTATTATTGTATTCACAGTTCTGTTAATAGGGGTCCCAATAACTGAGCTCTGAGCTTTATTACTCTCTACCTATGCCCTCTTAAAGACAATTAACTTTTAAAGGAGTAGCATTTTAAGAGGGAAAACTTGCCATGAATCAATCAGTAACTGAAAATAAAGGATTGCTTTTCTATTATTGCCTACATAGTAACTCTCATTACATGCCTATTAGGTCACTCTGCAGAACATGGGCTTTTTAAAGAAGGCCCCAAAGGTGGGACGATCCTACGGCTGGAGGAGTTTGATGTTGAGGCTCTCTGAATGTCAGTGGATCCCCTGGGTGATCAGCTGAGTCACATGTGACACCCCCTCCCCAACTCCACAGGAGGGAACTGAGTGGGAAGAGAGGCAGTGGCCCTGAGTGTGGGATTTCAACCAAGGCAGAATAGGGAGCTTGCTCTCTCAGCAAGCAGAATGGCATTTACCTACATACAGGAAGTTAGATGGGAAAAAGAAAGACTAAGCAGGGAAGAAAAAGAAATTTGCCTCAATTTGTCAAGGGCTAAATGCAACCATCTATGGACCCAAGGGCCTAGTCAAGCTCTTCAGTATTAAGTTCATTCAGTCCTTTCTATATATTCATTCATTCATTCACTCAAGTATTTATTGAATACCCACTATGTTTTAGGTGAAAAATACAACAAAACATGAATGAGGTCGAGCTCACAGTCAGCTGTTGCTGGGGAAGGAAATATATGACTATTTTTACTTTGTTTATTCCAGCCAACCATTTCCGTCATGGCTCTTATGCATAGTAAAGTTCTTTCTGTAAATGTCAGCCTGGCATTACTACACTAAGGAGATCAAGAGAAAACTGGGTTCTGCCCACACTTGAACCAGAATTTAAAACAGAAACTGCACAGCTCGGAGTCACAATTGAGGATTCCAATCTCTCTTCAAGTTGAAGTTCTAATTTTAGAGCTCTTCTCTCTCTCACCTGGGAAGGTTAGGGTATTGTTTGAACAAGAGCTCTGCCTTGAGATTTTTATGGAGATAATTTTGAAATATATTGAAAAAATGAGACATGGGATAAGGACATTTTGCTGAGAGGAATTGAAGTGGTAAAGAAAGATCTACATAGCCAGGCGTGGTGGTGCACACTTATAATCCTGTATTTGAAAGGCTGAGACAAGAAGATTGCAGGTTCGAGACCAGCCAACGGAACTTAGTGAGATACTCAGCAACTTAGTGAGACCCTGTTTCAAAATAAAAATGGGCTGGGGGTGTAGCTCAGAGGTAGAATGCTCTTTGGTTGATCCCAAAAACAAGAAAGAAAGAAAGAAAGAAAGAAAGAAAGAAAGAAAGAAAGAAAGAAAGAAAGAAAGAAAGAAAGAAAGAAAGAAAGAAAGAAAGAAAGAAAGAAAGAGAGACATAGGGAGAAACAGGGAGGGAGAAAAGATAGAAGGAAAGATAGATTATCTTCTGATTAATGAGTCAAGTCTTTGGAGGACACTATTCACATCTTCTTTACTGGAGTCTATTGGAAAATAATCATCAGGGAGACATGGTGGGCACCTTCTTGACCTTACTATAGTGTGGAAAAGAGGAAAGCCAGAGACATCCAATCTAGGAAACTGAGTGTGATTCTAGAATTATATTCTACTGTGCATGATGAGAAATAATATTCAGTAGCTTTCTCAGCAGTGAGACAATAGATTACCTATTTGTTTATTCACTTCATTCATCCATTTATTCATTCATTCAATAAACATGTCCCACCCGAGCATCAGTCATACAGCAAATGCAATGTTAGGCATTGGGAAACAATGTCGAATGAGACACCATCTTGAGTCTCAATGAGCTTGCAGCCTGGTGGCAATGACAGTCACAGACATCAGGGCAATAGCATAATGTGTCAGTGCCACAAGGGAAGGTTGTAAGGAGTCATGACAGCAAACTGGAAGGGTTGTTGATGGGATCAGGAAAGGCTTCTCTGCAAACAGACAGGGTAGGGGAGGAAGGACAGAACAGTGGGGAGAATGCCCTGGGTAGAGGAAGAGCCGCAACTGTAACCTATAAACCACAGCTCAGCAAAATTGGGTATGGACTCCTCTCCACTACCTTCCACATATGTCATCATTTTTAACTCAGCTTTAATGAGTCAAAATCCACACCATCCATCCTCTTTATATCTTAAGAAAAACATGCTCCCAAAGCTCAGTAGAGAAACCACGGCTCCAATCCTGGCTTTGCCTCTTTCTTGCATTATTTAGGCAAGATGCTTAATTGTTCTGAGTCTTAGCCTCCTTTCTGCAAAACAGAGCTAGAGTAGCTGCCTTTGCAGAGTCGTTGCATGAGTTAAGTGAGCTAATATGCACGCAGCACCTAGCACTGTGTCTGTGATGTGTTCATGAATCCATGGCATTTTCTGCCACCGTTATTATTACTGCTACTATTATTATCTTGAACAAAGATTAAGGTTTTCAGTTAATGTCTTTGACTGCAACTGTTTCTGGAAGGAGAGATATATTAGAGGAAGGATTGCCCCTCAATAAAAAGGTTTTCAATGTTCTCTATTAGGAATCATGAGCAATCTGACCTTGTAAAAAATAAAATGGTCTGAATTCTTTACATCCTGGCTTGGTTCCTAAAGGCAGCTAAAGTGATATTAGAGACAAAGAGAAGCATTGCAGGGGAAGGCAGCAGGCTTAATTTCCGAGGTGAATGAGATGGATAGCCCCAGTGCCCAGCGGTAAACCTCTTAGTATTTATGAAACTGAAATTACACCATTCCAATAAAAGGGAAAGTTAAAGAAGGGCGCACTCTACATAATGGCCTCTTGTTAGGCCTTCCTGATTACCTGGGCTCTGTTTTCATGAAAACCACCAGTACCCCAGTGTTCCAGGGCCACCATCCACTGGGGGCAGATAGGAACTGTTTATTTAGCCAAGTGAAAATTTACACTTAAATAAAAAAATACTAGTGGTGTTTGGGTTGGAGAAACAATTACCTAGACTCCACATAACAGCTGCAAATTGCATCGGCAGTAAAAGCAAGTCAGGGGCACGGATTACACCGCAGCGGCCTGACATCAAAGGCAGCCAGCCTTGTTTCTTCATCTGCGATTGGAACAATATTTTTCTTTGATCTTGGACACCCGAGAACCAGCACAGGGGAGGCAGGGGAGAACAGGAGGTGCCTGTGTTATGTGTAACAACATGCAGCCCACTGAGGTTGTGTGGTTGAAATGCCAAGCAGGGTCGGGACAACTCTGTTTAAATAGCAGCTGAAATCTAGATAAAAGAGTCAGGATGGAACGGTTTCATTCAATAACTCTGTCAACAGTCCCTTTTGAGGCAGTCACAAGCCCATGTTGGCTGGTACTGGAGGACAGGAGCAGAGAGCTATGAGAGGAGTTGTGTGTGACAGTCAGAGGCCTGGCTTGAAGTCTGTGCTGGACACTATTGCCTATGAGATCTTGGACACATTCTTTAATTTTTTGCATCTTATTTGTGTCCTCTAATCCTATCAGGTGCCTATTCCCTTTTGTTTATCACCAGGCTGCTCTCCATTGGAGTTTAATTTCAGTTTGTAATATTTAGGTTCCAATTTTCTTTCTCTCTCTCTCATCTCTATCTCTATCTCTCTTGCTCATATCTAAAACTTTATGAATTTTGGGGGTAGTGTCCAGTCCTACCTTCACCCCTAATCTCCCAGATCATAACTCTGAACTCTTAGGCTGGCACCTCCATCAGGTCACCTGCTACTCCTTCAGAGGGACAAGTGCAAGCACGAGGCCAGGCACACAGATGAGCAGACACAGAACAGCTCAGAGTCAGGTGGATAGACAGGCTAATGAGGAGGCAGTTTCTCTGGAAGAAGGGCACAGATAAAGGACACCTGGAGCAGGTCCAGGAAGCCTTCCCAGAAGTGGCAACACCTGGCAGAATTCTCAAGGTGAGTGGGAGTTCTCCAGGTAGGAGACTTGAATATTCGGTTGCATAAACTGACTCAGCGTCACATATGTTTATTAATCCTCTGTACCCTGCAAGGTTTCCTCTTCGATATCTCATACCTTTGCCCCTCTCCATAGTGACTCTCCCCAGTTCTTCCTGTCTGTATCCACAATTTCAAACCTAACCCCACAGTATCTGCAGCCCAGAAGAGTAAGGTAGGAGTGAGAGAGGAGGTTGTTCTGGGTCCCTGTGCCACCATCCCCTTCTAATACAGCAGGTGTGTTTTTATCAGTTTTACTTTTTTACACTTCTGAAAACTCCTTTTGACCAAAGATTCAGAGCCTGTGGAATACTTGATAACTATAGATCCAGACCTTAGCAGGAATAGAACCTTCTCTTCTGCATCCCTCCTTAGCTGAGATCAAGTGTGGCTTTCAGCACATCACCACCTGCAGCTCCCTTGTGTGCTCCATTAGATAATACTAGTAAGTTTAGCTTATGTACACTTTGCATCTTATTCTCACAATGATGACTCTGGGAACTAGGCAGGTTACCCCCATGTTGTTAGGAAAATAAAGCCCAGAAAGTTAAACAACATGCTCTAGTGACAGAGATGGCAAATGCAGACCTAAGATCTGCCCATGTGACATAATTACCAGGTATAACATGGGATCCCAGCCTCAGCTCACTATGAGCTCCCAACCACAACCTGTAACCAACCAAAGTATGGCTAATTCCAAACATGCATAGTCTTATCCACACCTTTCTGCTAAAACCAATGCCTTCATCTGGAGTTTTCATCTTAGTAATTAGCATGTTTTCTGCCTAATGATCCAAGCTCAAAACTCATGACTACTCTTACAGTCACCTCCTCCTCATGTCCCACAAGCAGTGAAACAACCAAGTCCTTTGGTCTCCTAATTTTCTTCCATAATTTTTAAGAAAATAGCTAATCTTTCAGTGGTTTATGGTCTCACATCATGGGTTTCCATGGATAGGCAAATAAGAGATTCAGTAATACTTTCAAAGCATCATTCCCAGAGGGTTGGCTTTGTCCTCTTCATCTAATCCCTTCACCAACTGTTTCAGTTAGCATTTTCAACACTGGAATCCAAACATCTAACATGCAACACTTAGAGGAAGAAAGTTTTCTTTTCTTATGGGTCTGAAGAGTTATACACACACACACACACACACACACATGCACATATATATGTATACACACACACACATGCACATATATATGTATACACACACACACACACACACACACACACATGTTCCATTTACACTGGCTGCTGGCCAGGAGCTCGGGCTACAGATCTTCGGGGCATAATAGGGGAAGCAGAGAGAGCTAGGGGAGGGGCTGAAGGATATATATAGTCCCCAAAGCCACAGCCTCAGGACCCCTCCTAAGCAACCAAGTCCTGCCCCCAACATAGTTGCCTCATCTACCACATGAAGTCGGGGGGATACACATTCTAAATCCAAATCGTAACACTGATCCAAGATGGACACAATACCTGTGCTGGATTTTTTTCCTTAATCACAACTGAAAGGAAAAATGATGAGTTTCTCCTCATCCATCTCTTCTTAAGAGCTACAAAATTTGTTCCCTAAAGCACACCCCCACCAGCCTCAGCAGACTTCAGTTTCTTCTACTGGCCAGAACTTTATCACAGACTTTTCTTAATCAAAACAATCATAAAGGGAAGACTGAGATCCTGCTTAAATATGAGTTACTCTCTGATCAGGAGAGGGCCCCTTGCTTGACCATATGTCTAAGTGGAAATTCAGTACCCCAATAAAATCAAGTTCCTGCCACTGAGAAGGATGGAATAGGACAGATTTGTGTGGTTGGCCAGAGTATCTGTTATCATCTCTCCCATATTCATTCCTTCCTCTTTAGGAACATTCTTTGGATCAATCACCTGCTATCCCTAGCCCATATTATTGTAACAAGTTCCAACTGGACTCTTTACTCCCATTTCAGTTTCTAATTCAACAACCATTCTGCAGCCAGAGTGAAGTGTGCATAAAACAAATACAATTATATCTTTTCTCTATCTAAATATTCCAATGGCTCTCCACCAGAAAGAAGTACAAACACTTTGGGGTGACACAGGTACTCTGTCCCCAGAACTTTATGTGTGTCATAGGACTTTAAATGCCTCCTACTGTATGCAATCCCTTCTCACTGGGAACACTATACCACCCCTTTCTGCCTAAAGAATTATATTTTTCACTCATGACCCCACTCAATAATTTCTGTTCAATCTCCTGGACACGGGGAGGTATGAACCACTAAATATGGGAGCTAGGCAAGGGTATGTGGGGAATTTGACTCTAAGTGTGCAATCAAGAAAACCAAGAGGCAGAAGAGGATTTGAGAAGATCTTAAATGAAGGGTCCATCCAGGAGGCCAAAAGAATACTAGAGATAAAGCCCCAAGTCGGCAATCTGGGGCACCAAAATGAGGACACTGAAACTTACTCTAGTGCCTTATCCTAATATGGAGGAGATTCCAGGGTGCTAGTCAGCCCTCCCTCATCCATTCACTCTTAGATCCACTGCTTGCTCTTGGCTTGCTCTGCTCTGTACTGCAGAAACCTGAGCCCCAGGCCACATGTGCTGGGCTCCTACATTGGCTTTTGTCTAGCTAGAGGAGAAACAGAGGTGGGAGGAAGTGCATGTGGAGAATCTCATTACTGTCTGTCTCTGCCTTGGGCAGTACTGCCCAAGCATCATGTCCCTGTGGCTAGATCCTTAGCTGGAGAGGCCCACTGGGGCTGAGCTTCCCTCTGGCCACTCTGACTGAGGGCCTTCTGTGACACTACCCTCTGGCTTTGTGTTACCAGCCTAAGGGTGGCAGCAGCTTTCTGCTGTCACTGATCTCAGGGTGTCACCCAATCTCCCAATGGCTTTGTGAATCTTTCCTCACTGTATAACTAATTCTCTGAATTACATTTCCTATTTTCCATTCTTTGCATGGATTCTGGTTTTATAAATGAACTTTGACTGGCACAGGCCCTGAGCTAATCTTGTAGGATTCCTCTGTAGAATCCCTCCCTACTCTGCCTTTGGTTTCACTTTCTGGAAACAGAGCAACAGATGATGAGCAAATGGTGTACAATTGATAGAATACAATTCAAGCTCCACCTCCACTATTTACTACCAGAAAGCCTTGGTTAAAATCACCTTGCCTCTCAGAGTCTTAATTTCTTAAACTGAAGTGGAAAATACCATCCTCTCTTAGCCATTATTAGGACCAAATAAAGTATTAGATATAAAACATTTAGTCTAGCCCTTGACACTAAGTGTTCAAGAACAGCCCCCTATACATCTCTCTATCATAACATTTTTTCACTGTACCAATGAGTGATTTAAATGTCTTTGACATCTGTCACAACAGTGTTTATCATACTTTAATATTCTATTATTCTATTATGCTGAAACTCAATGTGATATAATTATAATACACCAATAAAGTATATTAAAAATAAAAAAGGAAAAGAAAAGCAGAAACTGAGAATTTGGCCCCAAGGCTGGAGTTTACTGACCTGACCTGCTCTAGACTATAAGTTGTCACAGACATGGTTGGTTTTATTAGCCTTTTTATTCTCATCTACCAGCACACAGCCTGACACAGAGTTTAATAAAGGTTTGATGTATGAGTAAACAAACTCTTAGCGTATATTTACTCTCTATTGTGGAATTGGAAACCCTCAAGCTAGTGTTTATGGAGTTTGTACTATGTTCCAAAGCACATTTCAAGTACCTGATAGATGTTGTTTTTCTTAATGCTCACATCTACTTGAATAAATAGCTGCCACTGTTATCCCCATTTTACAGATGAAGCATACTGAGATTAGTTGATTCTCCACAGGTCACAGGAGAGCCAGGGTTGAGGATGGAGCATAGTTCAGAGTCCTTGCTCTCAGCTTGCCCCAGAGGTCCATTCTTATCCTTCCATCTAGCTGTTCATCTCTCTTGAGATTATAATTTCCTGGAGAACTAGAATCATATCTGATCCTTTTTTTCCCTATCAGCCTCAGATACCACAATAGTGTTGGCATATGGTAAGAATTTACCAAAGAATTCCTTATTGATACTTTTAAATATCCTGTCCTGAACACACATTGCTGTGAAATCTGGGTCACAAGGAAAATGTATTGAAGATCCCTGTGTCTTCAGCTTAGATAGAAGTTGAGCCTGAAGGTACCAATTATCATATCTAAAAATGCCTAAAAAGGCATTAATAATTTAACAGTTATGTTCATGTAGGGAAAGATTTCTGACAGTGTTTAAGTTGCTTGTAGTTAGAGGCCGTGTAGCCAGTGGAGGCCTGGGCATTAAATGGTGTGTCCTATACATGTGTTGACTTATAGAAGGAGGAGGCAAAGTAAGACAGTCAGAACACAAAGCAGCTTCCAGGTGGTAGGGTTCTACCTGATTCACCTATAGGCTGGCTGGTATATTTACTATCCTAACCTTTGACTCTCAGCAGAAAATAAAGGCTTTGAACTAGAGAATCACTTAGGTACTTCTGGTTTTAAAATGTTACAACTTATAAAGCAATGATATTATCAAAGATATTTTAGAAAGAATTGCTCTTAGAGGGAATAACCCCAAACTACCAGTATTTTAAAAGAAATGTCTCTTCTTCATGTCCAAGGTCCCAGCTTCTGATACTATTATCCCTTTTCCATGGATTCCTTTTGGTCCATCATCCCTACCAATATCTAATTTTTTTTCAAACCAAGACATCAGATAATCAGGACTATTATAATTGTTTGGAAAGTAAGTATAAATTGATCATAAGACTTATAGACATGTATACACACACACACACACACACACACACACACACACACACACACACATATATATATATACTTATAAGACTTATAGACTTCTTTAACTAATGAAGATATGAGGGTAAGAGTCAATGATGGCTATTTTAGCTGTGGTATACAACCCCTTGTGTAAGTATGTGTGTATGTGTGTGTATATGTGTGAGTGAGTGTGTGTGTGTGTGTGTGCTTACTTACATATGTGTGAACAAGGTCATTAGATGCTGGATGAGTACTCATTGAGATGTGATACTTTATTGGTGTCCCTGCTAAAGGAATGAGGGTACTACACACTGAGATTGTTGAAAATTTGTTCCAGAACTCATACTCAGAAATTAGGTCTCCTGATTCCTAACACAGTTTGATGCCAGATAAAAAGCGTCAGCAACATCTGCAGTCTCCAAACACACCCCAGGCTACTGACATCTTGAAGAGACACAATACAGATAACTCTGCTAACTTCCTTCCAGGCTTCCCATTACCAGAGTTGGAAGGTTCTAAAGCTTTACTCACAAATGCTACTTGCATTTCTCTTCTCAGGACCTGACAACCCACACCCAGATTGATCAGGGAGCTTCTCCAGCCCAGCTCAGACTTAATCCTGTATAGGGAATGTTTAATGTTGCATTCTCTAGCATGGTGAGTTTTGCCATGGGGCTTCCGTTGACATGTGAACTTGTGACTCTATTGAGCCACAGGAAGAACACATTGATGTGGACATGCCTTAACTTAGCTCTGTCCAGCCACTTATTCTTTTTTTTTCTTTCAGTTCTGGGGATCGAACTAGGGTCTCACATGCTAGGTAAGTGCTCTATCACTGAGCTACAACCCAGGACCTGACCTTTCAATGTACTCTTGACCTTGTTTCATTCCACAGATGTTTGTTAGGGGCCAGTTGAGAATTAAGAGGCAAAAATTAACATTTATGTGTCCTATCATGAGTGCTTTATATTGAACATGTTTAATATTCACAATGACCCTAGGAAGTAGGTGCTCTTTTTACTCTTGTTTTGCAGATGGGTAAACTGAGGCAGAGCAATGAAATGGCCTGCCCCAAGTCACATATCTGGCAAGTAATGGAGCTGAATCTATACCCCAGCAGCCTCTCTTACACATGGTCATAAGAAACACAACCCCTGTGCTCAAAGAGCTTCTCTCAGTGGGAAAGAGTAGGCATATCATTAATTTTTAAGTTAATGGTTTAACTGCAATTCTGATAATGATAAAAAGAAGAATTTTTAGGCGGCTTAAAAACATGTAGAGAAGACTGATATTCAATGGTAAGAAGTGAGGAAGATGTTCCCTAGTATCAAAAGGGTGGCATTCAATTCCAAAGGGAAGACAAGAAAGCACTGAGATGAGCAAAAGATGAGGGGGAACATGGAGTGTTTATGAACAGCACAAAGCTAGGGAAGTGGAGTGTCCAGGCGGAGGGGTGCGGTGGCATCAGACGAGGCTGAAGAAGCTTCCCATGTCTACATGTCCCATCTCAGCTCAGCAGCAGGGATGGGAGGAGCAGGCCCCTGTCATTGCCTCTATTGTGCAGATTGGGCAACAGGGTTGGAGTAGAAGAATGGCTTGAAAGCTGCCCAGCCAGGAGCTCATATATAAAATCCATCCAGGTCCCCGAGGGAGGTGTGACCCTGGCTCTCCCTCTGCTGACTCCACTCAGGATTCCAAGAGACATTTCCAAAATAGACTTACACCAGAGACTCTTCTATTCAGGAAAGAAAATGAAACATTTATTGAACATTTGCTCTCTCATTTAGTGTAATTTAATCAACTTCTCACAACAAAATGTTTAAGGTTTCTATTCCATTTTACAAAATTGTAGGGGAGGGGGAGAAAGAGAGAGAGAGAGAGAGAGAGAGAGAGAGAGAGAGAGAGAGAGAGAGAGAGAGAGAATGAGAATGAATGAATACACATCTTCCCATTGCCAGACAGTGTGGTAGGCAAGGGGAGCTGGTCTTTGGGACCAGTCTCCATTGCTCAGTGCTGGCACCTTCCATCACTTCACACTGCCTCTGAGCTCAGGGGACAAGGCAGCCAGTAGAGGATGCCACAAGAGGCCACAGATGCCATGTCCTCTGCTCACAGTTCACTATAACCATTAGAGTGAAAACATTCTCCATGCACCTCCCACCCTCCCCAACAGCCAGGAACTCAGTGGGAAACAGATGGCAAACCCAAATTGGGTAATTTGAGAAGGGTTTAAGAAAAGGCCTATTAACAAAGGTACAGAGTGGGTAAAGCAAAGTCACCAAGTATAGTCATTCTTGGCTTTTTTGTTACTCTAATTTTGAAGGAGCAAGGGGAGATAGTGGTTACCAGACCCCCAAGAGGGTAGGATGGGAGAGTAGAGGCTCCCTATAGGAAGCTGTGACATTTACTCCTCAACACCAGAGGGCAGCATCTAGGGCACTCAGCATCCTAACTCACAGAGTCACCAGCCAGCCTCCCACTGGTGCTCTCTGTGGGCCAAGCCAACTGGAAGTTACAGGGTATCATGGGATGAACTGTGTTGTGTCAAAATTCTTATGTCGAAGCCAGGCGTGGTGGCGCATGCTTGTAATCCCAGCATTCAGGAGGCTGAGACCGGAGGATCCGGGTTCGAGGCCAGCCTCAGCTACTTAGTGAGGCACTCCGCAACTTAGTGAGACTCGGTTTCAAAATAAAGAATAAAAAATAGGGCTGGGAGTATATAGCTCAGAGGTAGAATGCCCCTGAGTTCAATCCCCAGGACCGCAAAAAAAAAAAAAAAAAAAAAAAAATTCTTATGTCGACATCCTAACCTCCAGTATCTCATATTGTGCCTGCATATATAATTGCGTCTCTAAAGAGATCATCAAGACAAAATGAGGTCTTGAGGATGGGCCCTAACCCAATTTGACTGGTGTTCTTCTAAAAGGGAAATTTATTCAGGAAGATGATGTAAAGATATGGAGAAGTTGGCCCTCCACAAAGCCAAAGAAAGAGTGTCCTCAGAATAAGTTGATTCTGCAGGCACCTTGATCTCAGATTGTTAGATTCCAGGATTATGAGAAAATAAATCCCTGTGGTTTTGGCCACCCCAGCTGTAGTGCTTTGCCTTGGAAGCCCCCACAGTCTAACACAGACATCTGGGAAGCTGGTGGATGTGGAACATCATGGCAGCCTCCTGAGGCCTGGAGTTCGTGGGGGAGGACAAGGAGGAGCTGCAGAGGAGCAAGCTGAAGACATCCAGCCTGGCTTCTACCCCACCCCTCCAAAATGGGTACTTCAAGATGGTCTACAGCCTTATCAATAGGCTGGAAAAATTCCAGCTGGAAATTCTTGCTGAAGGCTGTGCTCTCTTTGACCACAGCATGTGGTCCCCCCACATCTTTGCTGGCCCCCTTTCCAGGCCACTTCCTCCAATGTAAGGCTCAGGTGAGGTCCCTAGTCCCTGACAGGCCTTTCTGTGCACTTCTGGCCACATCTACTCCATCCCTGAGTGCCCAGTGCCTGCACATTGTCCTGGACTGTCTGGCTATAAGGTAATGAGCATCTTAACAGCAGGGACTGCATCTTATTTATTCCTGATGATCAAGAATGACTGATGGACTGAATAAAGAAAACTAACATTTTTCGATTACCATCTATGTGCCCCATGTTGCCTAAAGTGTTTTCATGTGATTTAATGTTGCCTGAATCAAAATCAAGGAGGCAGGGACAAATTATTATTAACTACTTATTCAGCATTTACTACATGCCAGACACAGGTGAAAATGGCACAGGTACCCATAAACACATCAGAGCAGATGTTGACCATAAATCCAGGTATGGCTGGGCTCACACTGCTGACCAAAGATCAGCCAGCAAGAAACCACAGTGCTGAAAGATCTCCCAAGCATTGTTTCCAATTCTTCATAACACCATAAGAAGTAGACATTATTATCACTGTTATATACCAACCAGGAACAGGAACTTGAGGCACAGAGAAGTAAAGTTTGGTGTGCAAGGTCACACCAAACTGGCACTGACACCCAAGACTGGCTCAGTCTAAGGTGTATGTTTTAAACACTGTGCTGATCCATTCTCAGTTATCTGAGGCATCTCCACACTGAGCTCCATAGCAGCTGCACTAATTTGCAATCCCACCAAAAGTGTAGAAAAATTCCTATTTCCTTGAATCCTTTCTAGCATTTATTGTTGCTTGGCTTCTTGATGATTGCCATTCTGATTGGGGCTAAATGGAATCTCAGTATAGTTTTGATTTGCATCTTCCTGACTGCTAAATGATGTTGAACATTTTTTTCATGTATTTATTGTTCATTTGTGCCACTCCTAGATATCTTTCCATAGGGACTGAAATAGAATATTAATGTTTTGGACTTATGGCAGACAATGCCTGGCACATATTAAATACTAACAAATATTTGTTAGCTGAGTGATTTCTCATCTCAATCTATCACTTACTTGACATATGACAAAGGCAAGTTGTTTCTCTTCTGTGCAACTTGCTTTATAAATATAGTTAAGAGAGATAGGTCAATGAATTGAATCTTTTTTTAACTACAAAAGCATTCCCATACCCCTCCTCCAGCAGATCCCAAATAGGAGAGTAATCACAAAAGGCCTGTGAAAAGGGAGTTGATAGCCTAAGGCCTCACCCATTAGCCCTTGCTAACCCAACCACAGTGGCTGAGAGTCCTTCCTCCACCCTGGGGAATCCACAGAAAGATGTGAAGGCCCTTGGGCCATCTGACCCCTGAGGTTCATTCCTGCACAGGCAGTGGCAGATATTCATCCCATACTTGCTGTTTGATAGACACTCTTCTGGTGTTTTCCACTAAATTCCCAATCCAGAGATGAGAATGTTGAAGCAAAGAAAGGTTAGGTGAGTTTTTCAAGGCACACAGCAGTCAGGTATGCAGATTGGAATCAAACTTAGTTACTGGGCTCAAAGGCCCATACTTTTAAACCACAACTCTGTCCTGTTCCTCAGGGGGTGCACAGTACATGCTCACGTCCTATTAGATGGAACTAAGGAAAGGTGGTTTGATGGAGAAAGGAAAGGAGAAAGCAGGAAAATAAAGAGAAAAGAAGACAGTGTGATAAAGCTGAACCCCAGAGAGAACTTGGCCTTAAAGTGACACTGGCTGCCAGAACAAGGACACCAAGAGCCAACCCGCTGCCTTCTAAAGTCTTACAAGCTTCCCTGATGGTATGGCTTCTTTTGGCTCCACACTTTCTAAACCAGAGATGGTCAGATTCAATGTTTATAGCAAGAACTTATTAGATGAAGACTTTATCAGAAAAATGGGAGATGCCAATTAATTATAAGGTGAGGTTCTTTTTTTTTTTTTTTTTTACTAGAAAAAGAAAATTCTGTTATGTGAATAAGGATGGAAAATAAAAAGATACCCATGTTCCCATAGATATTTTTCCTTTAATGGGTTTAATGAACTAGAATACACACAACTCAATAAAAAATTTACTGTAAAGCCTGATAAGAATCATTCAAACCCTTGCAATCGGTCATTTTCATGTTTCCTAAGTCCAATATTTCTATTAAAATGAAAGAATGTTATGCAAAAATAGAATTCTAATATAATCTAAAAAAAACCCCACAAAAATTGACAATAGATAAAGACAAAGAAATGGGTTTCCTGCAGAAAGAATGTGGCTCAGTGTTTTTCAAAGAGGCTCCACTGCCATTTGGGATGAGTCTTCATTGTACCCAATACTGTACTGCATATTATGGAATGTTCAGCATCCCTGATCCCTGCCCACTATGTTCTAGTAGTGACTTCAAGTCACTGTAACCACCAAAGCACCCCCACCCCATTTCCAGATGCCTCCTAGAGGGACCAAACTGACTCCAGCAAAAGTAACTAGCAATAAGATCTGGTAAATTCAGGAAGCACTCATTGAGTGCCTCCATGGTCCTAGGGTAGCCCAAAGGCTAGTAGACAGGAACATAAGAAACAAGCTATCATCTAAGACCTCATGTGCACCTGATACATGGTAGGCCCTTCATTAAATCTTTTTTTTTTTTTTTTTTTTTTTTTTTTTTTTTTGCAGTACTGGGGATTGAACTCAGGGGCATTCTACCTCTGAGCTATACCCTCAGCCCTATTTTTTTTATTCTTTATTTTGAAACCAAGTCTCACTAAGTTGCGGAGTGCCTCACTAGGTAGCTGAGGCTGGCCGCGAACCCGGATCCTCCAGTCTCAGTCTCTCGAATGCTGGGATTACAAGCGTGCGCCACCATGCCCAGCTCATTAAATCTTTATTTTATTTTATTTTTTTGTGGTTCTGTGGATTGAACCCAGGGCTATACCCTACCTCTGAGCTATACTCTCAGGCCTATTTTATTTTTTACTTTACTTTGAAACAGGGTCTTACTAAGTTGCTGAGATTCTCACTACATTGCTAAGGCTGTCCTCAAACCTGTAATCCTCCTGTCTCAGCCTAACAAGTACTGGGGTTATAGGCATGTGCCACCATGCCTGGTTTCCTTCATTAAATCTTATCTAATATGCTAATAAAATGAAATGCTTATAAAGCATAAATGATATACCCTCAAAGTCTGGAATCCATCTTGTATCAAAACTAACTAAATCAACTGAAAACACAGTCTGCAAATATCAGAACCAAAAGGGACCCAAGTGACTACCTACTCCAAGAGACAGAAAAATCATCTTTTAAAGTGAAATGTTTTCTCTTGCAACTACTCAGCTATGCAATTGGAGCATAAAGGCAGCCATAGACAACATGCAAATGAAGAGATATGCCAAATAAGCTTATTTATAAAATCATATAAGTAAATGTTTATTTTATATATATGTGTGTGTGTGTGATTGATTGTGTGTGTGTGTGTGTGTGTGTGTGTGTGTGTGTGTGTGTGTGTGTGTGGTTACTAGGGATTGAACCCAGGTGCATTCTACCTCTGAGCTACACTACCAGCCTTTTTATTTATTTATTTATTTATTTTTAATTTTGAAACAGGTTCTCACTAAGTTGCAGAGGGCCTTTTCAAGTTACTGAGGCTGGTCTCGAACCTGCAATTCTCCTGTTTCTGCCTCCCAAGAAATGAGATTACAGGCATTTGCCATACCCGGCCATATTTCCATATCTAAATAAAGTCAGGACTAGTCTTCTAATTTTTTCTCTTGCCTTGGGTGCCAATACACATACCTCTAGATAGCACTGCTACCGATCTTGTCATCATTCTAGTTTTTAATAATGTATTTGTCCTGGAATTTTTGGCCTTTATTTTTACTTTTAAAATATTGCATTAAAATATTACTTGATTGTCTAGTTTTGGTATCCACTTAAATTTTACCCTCATAACTAGCTCTTCACTTGCCTTTTCCAAGTCTGGTTTCTGCCTCACACTCCCGACCACCACTCCTTTTCTTCCTTTGTCCCTTTCTCCAATGGCTCCACTCATTTTCAAATGGAGTCTGAGTCACTTGCTAGACTAATGATCAGGTCCTGGATCTTTGCCCTCTTCCTTTACTTCTCAGTTGAAGTAACAATAAATCCTTCCCCACACCCCACAATCGACAGTTCTCACCTTCACACCCGTAGAGAAATCAACTTCTATTCCAAGATGTCTTTTTCTAGAAATCTTCCTGAAAAAGTAGACCTCTCCCTAAGAGGAATTCTCTAACAGCAGCCCAGAAATCTATCCTTGTCTCATCACCAACATACAGTGGTGTGTTAACCACAGAAAGGGAAATGCAAGCTGTGGACCCCAAGGGACAAGGACCTTAAATTCCCCATATCTAGTCGGCAGTGCCCTCAACAAGTATTTACCAAACTGAATTGGACAAGTCCTTTCTTTCAGATTTTCTGAGTTTAGATGAGTAAGGCAAAAATAGGGAAGCTCGAGACAGACTGATTTCATGTTCTCAGAATGAGTAGAAAACAGTGCTATTTTGTGGATTTTATTAGTTGAAATTAAGTTGCTGGAAAAACTTGCCAAAATGGACATTGTGGATAGTGTCGGGCCCACAAATCTAGTAATCACCTCTCATACCATCACTAGCTGCTCCACTGCAGAAATATCCATGTGTTTTTCCATTTTTTTTTTTATTTCTAGTCCACTGTTTTTTCAAAGAAAGTGAGAAAGACATTTCAGAAATAAATTGCCATTCTCAGCTAAACCCCCATTCCACAACTCCTGGGCCTTCCTTTAACCTATTTATTTAATTTTTCTTAACATATTTAAATCCATTGGAGGGAATTATGAGGGAGACAGATGAGACAGGTTGCAACATTTGTATGCACATTAAAATAAAGAAAATTAAACGAAAGATTAATAGGGCAGACAGGTAACCATGTAACATGATTTCACTTTGAGGCAATTTATTTCCATTCAAACTGTGATAAATAACCACCAAGTGATATAATAATTACCCATTTCTTGGTGTCGAATGGGATGTGGAAATTATTCTCTGAAGTGAAAACATCCCATGGACTTTCAAAAGGGAATGTCGTACATTCAATAAAGCTACAAACCATGACCCCAAAAGAAATTGAATTGGCCTGTTTGTATTCCCACTGCTATGTCTGAAAAGTATGTTCTCACCCTCCAAGGCAAACTTCCCTTTCTGTTTGATAAAGTCTTGTGATTTGCGATCACAAAAACTCGGAGGACTCCATAAATTTTGTACTTTGTCACTCCCATGTGAAATTGAGCCCTGGAAATGATGGCCAATGAAGAAGGCGGTCTTAAGGTCAAGGAACATTCCTAGTTTTGGTGGTTAGCAATGCTCATTTCTAAATGCCCTCTAGGCTTAAGAATAATCGAATGCATTTTAATGTTAGGTCTTTTTCAGTTAAAAGCCAGACCCCATCTGTAAACATTCATCAACACCCATCAGAAGAATCTTCTTGGCTGGATCTTGATCTCTCTACTGCTCACCTGGGCTGCCATTGTTTCCTAGCCTGCTATGTGCTGTGTGCATGAATGCATCATTTCATGCCCAAAACACTGCTGACAGGAACAGCCAGCAGCCAGAGACTTTGGTGGAAAAAAAGCACTGGACCAAGAATGAGGAGACCTCTGGTCTAGTCCTGGATTGATGTATGTACTTAGGCAGATCACTGAAATGCCTATGGGCCTCAGTTTCCTCACCTATAAAATGGGGATGATGAAATGTATATCAACGCCTTGGAAAATTGTGAAATGTTGCACAAATTCACTTCAACTTCTGTAGGTTTTGTTTTGCTTTGTTTTTGGTACTGGGGATTGAACACAGGGACATCCTACCTCTGAACTACACCCCAGCTCTTTTTATTTTTAATTGTGAAACAGGGTCTCACTAAGTCTGTCCACAAGCCTATATTCCCTCTATCTTGGCTTCCTAAGCAGTAGAATTACATGCATGCATCACCATGCACAGATCCTTGGTGTTTGTTTGTTTGCTTGTTTTGTTTTAACAATAAGGCTGTGTAAGACATTCACTAGTGGTGGAGAAAGACAGAAACAGTTCCCACTTCAAGGAAGAGGAAAAAGTAATATGTATACATGTGCAATTCATCCCAACAAGGCTTCTCTGAGCCTCTCTGTCATTTGAAACATCCCACACTTCCTGTCCATTCACTCATCCAGTCTTCTTGTTATCCATGACCCATTATCCATTTATTCAACATAACTTCCTTTAGCGTTCACAATATCCTGGCCTTAGGGAGACAGAGGTGAATCACATACAATCCCCTGCCCTCAAGGAGCTCATAATCTACCAAAGACCATGGCTTTGCAGATAGAAAATAAATTCTTTCTTATTTAAATGAATTATTTCTTATTTAATCTTCAAAGCAACTATTTTGAGTAAGAATTAGTATCTCCATTTTAAAGACAAGAACACTAAGTTCCCAGGAAAATGAAGTGGCTTGCCACTCCCAGGAGCTTTCAGATGGGGCAACATGAGAACTGTGACTTCGTGCTTTGAAACAAGTGCTCCTCCTGGCAGGCCATGGATGTCTTCCAGGAGAGAGGCCATCCTTGACCTATGCCGTCTTGCTGGGACCATGACTCTACATGTTTATAAGTTTATTTTTCTCCCTAGAGCTAGCTTCTAGTCTCTATATCCTTCTTATAGGTTCAGTTGAAATATATTTTTTGTTTTCTTCCCTCTTTCCTTCTGAGTATTTATTAAGTATCTGCATCTGCTATGTGCTAAGCATCCTGCTGGGCCCTGAGATCACAAGGTGTTAAAGATACAGCCCCTGCCTCCTGGAGCTCAGTATCTAACTACCTAGTGGTGACCCAGAAAATTACCCAGATGACTCAATATAATGAAATAAGTGCTAGGAAAATAAAGATGCAGGATACAGTAATAGCACAAAAAAAAGGAATATAAACTAACAGAATCAAGGAGGCTTCACAGAAGAATGGCCAAGAAGAAGCCTAAAGTGTCACTGTCTAGGCAAAAGGAGAGCTAACATGTTTTAAACAGAAGGAATCCAGTGACCAAAGCCTGCAAGGAAAGTGAGTGGGGAGCTTTGGGGACCTACAGTTTGTCCACTGTGACTAAACAAGCAAGACAAAAAGAAATAAAATAGAAATCCGCTATTATGTAGGAACTTAGGATCCACACTGTGCAGAACACGGGTGAGAAGCTGAGACTTCATTCTGAGAGCAATGGGGAGCCATGGAGGGATTTTCAGCAGAAAGCAATGCCATCAGATTTGAATTTTAGTAAAATAAATCTGAACGCTCTTTTGAGAATGAACCCAAACAGAGGAGACTGAAGTAAGAGAGATCAGTTTAGGGAAAGCTGTGGTAGCATCACAGGTGTGAGATGAGGGTAAATTGGAGCTAATATAAATAGATGTGGGAGAGCCAGACATGATTACATATGCCTGTAATCTCAATACTTGTGAGGCTGAGAGTAGAGGAACACGGGTTAGAGGACAGTTTTAGTTGCCCTGTTAGCAAGACCCTGTTTCAAAATAAATAATAATGGCCAGGAGTGTAGCTCTGAGGTAGAATGCTCTTGGGTTCAGTCTCCAGTTCTGTGTGTGTGTGTGTGGGGGGGTGTTTTCTCCCACATACATATGGGAAGAGACAGAATAGAAAGATACCACCCTTAAGGTTGGTTGTTACTTTCTATGCCTGCTTGAATGAGCACTGGATGAGCCCATTGACTATGATATCACACACAAAACTAACAACAGTAATAATGGTTTTACTTAGATTTTATGATAAAGCTAGGCACTAGATTAAGAACTTTAAATATACTGCCATATTTAAGAATAAAAACAAACATGATGTCAGCAAGTTATTTTCCCCATTTTATAAATGCAGTTTCCTTTGGGGGTAGTGCCAGGAATCTGTATTTAAAATCTGATGATCTTTAATGTACAGTAAAATTTTAGAACCATGGCTGAGAACTACAAAGCATGTGGCTTTTTTATTCTTGGGAACAGATTCAATTAATAGGGGAAAAAAAGTAATTTCAATTAACCTAGGTTGCCTTATGCTTAATGACATACTAATGCCCCAAATAGTATGAAATACCCTAGTGACAAGTCCACATAAACCAGTTAGCCAAGAGTGAGACTGGCAGGCACTCTTAAGTAGAGATACTATTCTAGAGAAAGGTATCTCTTAGGTCCCCAGATGGCATTGGCTTGGGATCCAGAGAACAGTTTGGGTTGGAGGAAGAAGACAGTTGCAAGATTCAAAGGCAGTCCTGGCATGAGGCCAGGGGAAGGGATCGGAGACACCGGCAAGTCCAGAGGCTCTCAAAGTGTATTCTGGAGGCCACTGGGATTCTTTAAACATCCCCAAAGAACAAGGTAGAGACAGGATCCCTATAATTGGGGCTTTCCTCACTCAAGTAACCCAGTCTTTCTTCTGTTTTATATATTGGGCTTAACTTAAAATTCTCTTTGAGGAAAGGGCTGAGGAAAATTGGAAAGAAATAAATGAAGGGAATGTATACAGTCAATGAGTCTATCACAGGTTTTTTGAGCATTTGGGTACCAAGTAGGCTCAGTGTGAGGAATAGAGGATGCCAATGTGATTAGTGTGTGACCTCTGCCTGCATCTGTTAAGGTTCTTGGGTTGCAAGCAACAGAAATCAACTCTAACACACTTAAATGATTATTAGGACTTCCTAGATCACTTGAGGGTTGCAGAATGGTCAAAAGATTGCATAATCAGATTCCAGGTAGGGCAAGAGCCACAAAACTCTAGGCATTTTGATAGGGAGAATCCCAGGGACTGATAATTAAAACTGTCAACAGAATGATTTTGCACTAGTCCATGGGTCATGCCTCTCAAAAACTAAACTCCTAGGGAAAAGCTAGAGGCATGCTTACCTGGGGTGAGAATGTGGAACTATGGAAGGGCTGATTGCAGAGTACATCCAAGGCAGGATGAGTTATACTCAGAGGCAAAGTATGTGTGGAAAGGTGGAATAGTTCTTCAATGGCAAAGGTGGTGATGGGGAAGAAGGAAGGAGGAATGGAAATTGAATAAGCCACTAGAGCAGCTGTCCACTAATTTCCCTCAGAGAACTTAGTTTCGAAGAAGAAGTATCAGAGATATGTATCTTTTGATCTATCCATGTATGAAGCCCTCTCTCTAGTAATTCTTCTCTCCCACTCTGATTTGAATAGATACTGGTATATTCTCATAGGCTCCCCCACTCTAACCATGATTGATTGATCCTGAACCCATTTGAGGCTAATCAGGGCCAATAAAGGACTCTTCCCTGTGATTTTTAAACTATTAACTGAATCCTCAAGGTTTGTTGGCAGTTTTCCCCCTCCACCTTCAGGAAGCTAGTCAAAGAGAATGAAGACACAGAGTCAAGAGACAGAGAATCAACTGTGTCTTTATTTGAACCCTGGACTCCGGTCATCCCTGAAACCAAACTACACAGGCACCTCTTGTCACTATGACATAAATAACTCAATATTTTCAATGACAAGTAAACAAAACACAACACTTTTGACAATAAGTCATTTCAAAGTGGGATTATATTATTTGTCATTAAAAGTGTCTTTGCCAATTTAAACACACAAGTAGCTGAACACCAAGGCTACCTGTGACAAACATTATCAAAACGATCTCACATTCAGAAGAGGGAGAAACCACATGCATAATCCTAATAGCTCTCCTCTACTGAGCACTTGGCTTGAGTCAGTCAAACAAGGTACCTGACAGACACAATTTGATTTACTTTTTGCATTAGTCCTGCAAGAACATATTAGCTCCATCTCACAGGTAAGAAATTGAAGCCAGAAAAATCAAGCAACACACATACAGTTGCCTAGCTATAAGATGGCAAAATCTAGATTAAATTCTGATCCTGAAACATGCTTTCTTTGCCTTTTAGTTAGAAAGCATAGATGTACTCTTTTTTCCTTTGCAGCAATGGATAGATCTCCCATGAGTTCAAGTTGCATCCGTACTACATTAAAATATGAAATCTTTCTGGTCTGTTTTTGCTGAGTCTGGACTCAATGTTAATTATCACCTGATTATAGCCCATTATTATTTAGGATGTTGCTGGGGAATTGAGCTTGCAAATATATTTCAATAGTACCTCGACCCCTCAGGCCACCATGACTGTTGCATTTCTCACTGTGTGCAGTTTTTACAACTCTCTGTTGTTCATTTGAGTAAGAATTTATAAGCCTGACATCTTGGCCAGGGAATGGCGCATCACTATTTCTGAGTTAGGGCTCTTCTGGGAGGGTGGAGTGTGGGGCAGAGTGCTTTGTTCCTGCAGCAGGCGGGGTGCATGTTATTTGTAGTCAGGACATTTCAACAGAATAGCACAATTCTTCTCTGAAAATGCAGATGGCACCCTGGGGTAGAAGAGGCACAGCATCTTAACTCAGAGAAGCTAGGATTTCTGCCAGGCTCTGCTTCTACTCAGCTGGGTGATCTTGGGCAAGTCACTTTCTAGGTTATACCTTGCCATGAATAACATGAGAGTACTGTTGTAGATCACTTATCCTGGTGCAGCACAAGGGACTGTGTGAAAAAGACATTCATGGGTCAAGGGAACTTGAGAAAATCGTATTCACCTTAATATGAGAGCCAGGTGTGGTGGCACATGCCTGTAATTCAAGATGAGACAGGAGGATAGCAGGTTCCAGGGCAGCCTCAGCAATGTTAGATTGGCATCAATACTGATGAGTTTCCTAGAGCCATGAATGAATATGCTCTCAGCTTACTATCACTCTACAACACAAATGCAGGACTGTCCAGATTTTTTTTTTAATTCTGAAAGGATTTTATCTTATTTTTCCCAAGAAGTACAGTTAACATCCCACTGCACATGGCATTTGCTTGGAACACAACTTGGAAACTCCTAGATAAGAAAAGGATTAAACGCCTTTCCATGCTTTTCTTTGTGCTGCAGTGAGTCCTGTTCACATTCCACTGGGTCTGGTGTGCTCAGCTCACTGAACTCTGTTTCTCTTGTTCCATGCTTGATCTATCTACTGCTCTCCATTTCCATTTCCACTGTGTCCACCCTAATCCAAGTCACCCTCCTCATCATATATTCATTCTCATTCATTCACTCTTTACATCCAAGCCACCTGGCTGCTCTCTATATTTCCCCTTCTTTATTTTATTTATAAAGAATTCTTTCTCTGCAAAGCAGCCAAAGGTATTTAGGAAGTTAGGCCAGGTCCTTGCTAGCTTAAGATGCTACACTACTGTCCCAGTTCACTTGGACTAAATCCAAAGGTTTACGATGGCCTATGAGGCCCTACACAAGTCTAAACCCGTTCCACCCTCTGGCCCTCTCATGTCAATTGCACCCTCTCTCCCTATCCTTCAGCCGCAGTGCACTGGTACCTACTGTTTCCTCTGCCCAGGATGCCCTGACTTCACATCCTCATTTTGCCAACTCCTATAAGTCTCAGCTCAAGCATCATCTGCATGGGAAGGCCTCTTACCACTCCATGGAATAGCCTCTTCATCCTCTGTCACTCTGTTACTTTTCCTGACTGGGGAGTATTTTCCTCATGTATATGTTGACTTATTTATTGCCTACCTCCTCTCCTAAGGAATTAAATTCCTTAAGAGCAAGAACTTGGTCTCCTTAGTTTACAGCTTTATTCTAAGGCTCTAAAACAGTGAGGGGAACAGCATAGATAAGAAATACTTTTCAAATGAATACATGAGTTTAAAATCATGCCTAGTACCCCAACTAGACTATGAATTTCTTGGAAACAGAAGTCATTTTTTATACTCTTCCAAGCCCAAGCTACATGATCCCAAACATTTCTGAGCCTATTTTATCTTAGATAAAATGGAAATAACAGTAGGCACTTCACAGATGCATAATAAAAATTAAATGAAACCTTTACTATGTTCTTAGTGATAATGCCTGGCAAATGTAGCACATGGATGATAATTTCATTTCCATGCCATTATTCGTGGAATCCAAGTTCCTATTTCAGTGCCCAGAAAATAATAAGCTCACAATAATTGTTTCCTGAATGAGTGAATTTTCTAAAAATTCTCCAGCCAGTTACATATATGAAGCACCGTGATCAGTGATCATGCTCCCAACATCTTGATCCTTCCTAGTGGGTGGTGTGATCTAAATCTGATTACCATCCCCCCCCCCGAAAAAAATGGAAGCCTGTAGAAGGCTGTGGGGACACTCTTCCCTAAAGTTTTAAAAACAAGGAAAGCCATTGCTCTGAGACACAGTTCTGCCTGGGAGTAGAGGAATGAATAAAATGTTGATTGAATTCTGGTTAAGTGCCAGTCTCTACACTGGGCATAGAAGATAAGGAAGATACACATGTTCCCTGTCCTTACAGACCCCACAACCCAGTGGGAAGAATAGCAAATACACGAAATCACAGTGTGGTAGGATGACTGCTGCCAGCGGTGTCACCACAGCACAGACAAGCATGCCTAAAACAGGCACAGGAAGTCAGGAAGTGCTTCCTGAAAGAGGAGGTGCCCAGACTGAGAGATGAAGGAGGTGAGAGAAGTCTCGTCAGGAAGGACTAGGCTGATGATTGGTCAAGAGGTGTGTGGGAAACAGACATGTTAAGGATGATGCTAAGGATTCTGGTTTTTGCAATTGGCTGCTTGTGATGCCCAGGTGAATGGCATAGCCTCTCAGCTCTTCTGCAGAACTGACATCAGACCTGCATAGCTGTCCTTTAGTAAACACCGGATTCTGATAAGCTCCAGCCTTTTATCCATGCTATCCACTCTGTCATCGTGAAGTGGCTGTTATAAAAGGCTAAAGCACGGATGACAAAAACTTCTGTCTAATGAGAGTGTAGGAGTATGAGTATGTGTTTCTGGACTAGAATCCCCAGGGGTCTTCTTGTGAAGGAAAAGCTCACTTCAATGACCCTGTTGTGGTAATTAATGCACAGGCTGTGCTGCTGTGGGAAAGATAAGAGGAGCACAAATCCGGGCAGGTTTAATGCCAGGAAGTGTGTGCAGTCCTTGGAAAATATGGAAGTTCCTTGAAGTACAGGAAGCAACTACAGAGAAGAAGCCAGTTTCAAGTAGAAGTAATTGTAAACTGCTTTCATCTTTCATGATAATGACTTTTTGGAACCTCCCAAGCACTATGACTATTCTGGATGACAATATTTAAATAACACAGGCAGTACCCCCTGCCAAGGGAAAGGCAAAAGTTTGCTCTCTGAAAAGTTAATTTCTATGTCATTACTCATGGTAGGTATATGATAGTGATCTATAGAGCAGCCTGAAGAGGGAAGAATGGCTTCCTATCCATAATGCAGAACAGAGGATTATCTAGTACAAAGTGGGAAAGTGGTGGTAGTGGCACTTTAACAACACCTGGAAAGAGATTGTTAGAGATAACTAACTAGCATTCTAGTCTGTTGTCAAGACATCCCTAATGTGATGCAGAGCAGGGATCATTACACTACAGCCCACAGGCCAAACTTGGCCTCCTGCCTATTTCTTCAGACAAAGTTTTATGGGAACACAGCTATACCATTCACTTATGGATCATCTTATGGCTACTTGCATGCAACAATACCATAGTAATGACCCTTTGCTCACCACGATGCCAAACATTGTACAGCAGCAGACACCACTGAGATTCTGCCAACACCCATTTTTAATACTGGTTGCTCGCTCCCATTTTTCCCTAGTTGCTCGCTCTGATAGGTGAGGTTGATATGCAATAAGTACTGTTACAACTGTGTGTGTTGCTCATGGTCAGAATCCACTGTGATTGGTCTAAGCCTAGACCCCATGGATTGTTTAAAATTTTAATATTGCCCTATTGAAAAAGGCTAGAAAGGTAAATACTCATCTCTCAATCTGTTTTGAAGTTGTTTGGCCAGGTGACATGGTTCTAAACAATTAAGTAGAAATCTACTGAAAAGATTATAGGAAGCCAGGAGTGGTGGCATACCTGTAATCCCAGTATTTCGGAGGCTGACACAGGATTACAGGTTCACAGGATTACAGCCTCAACAATGTAGTGAGGGTCTCAGGAACCTAGTGAGACTGTTTCAAAACAAAAAATTTAAAAAGGAGCTAGGAGTGTAGCTCAGAGGTAGAATGCCCCTGGATTAAATCCCTAGTACCTCCCTCCAAAAAAAGAAAGAAAGAAAGAAAGAAAGATTATAGGTAAGATTTAGCTTTAGCTTTTTCTCCTTCATCCTTCCTGGAAAGAGACACATGCCTAGTATTGGAGTATTCATGTGAATAAGAAGTAGAAACTTAGAGGCACCATTGAATAACTGAAGGCTAACAATTCATATTTCAACTACATACTGCTGTGCTATCTCTTTCTTCCTCCTCCTTCTCCTCCTTCTCCTCTTCCTCTACTGGGGATTGAACCCAACAGCATTCTACCTCTTAGCTACAACCCCAGACCTCTTAGTTTTTATTTATCTATCTATGTGTGCATAGGGTCTCATTAAGTTCCTGAGGGTTTTGCTAAGTTGCTGAGTCTGGTCTTGAACCTGTGGTCCTCCCATCTCAGCCTCCTAAGTACTGGAATTACAGGTGTGTGCCACTGTATCTGGCTATACTTCTAGACTCATTAGGTGAGGAAAATTAAATTCTATTGCTTAAGCCATGATAAGTTGGGAGTCACAATTTGTTGCTACACATATTTCTAACTGATACCATATCCAGGGGCCGCCAATATTTCAGGCTCCACTAATAAGAAAGGCCATCCCTAGGGCAAGATGGCTTCATCGGGAACTTCCAGTATCCCTTGGATTCACCTAATCACTTGATCTCCTTCAATGTGCACCACAGTCTTTATTATTATTACTATTATTATAACTTGCATGATGAGTGGGCTGAGTCAGAGACAGAAGCTCCCTTTCCTGTTGTCACTAACTGGCCTGCAGTACCTAAGCATCCCTCCCTAAATTTTCAATTGTTTCTGCTATAAAGCAAAGAAGTCAGACTTCAGTCTCTATTTGTGCTTTCTGTCCTTTCATTCTATAATTCAATTATTTAATGCCAAAACTGCATGAAGAAAGAATAAGGTGACAGCTGCAAATGAGCACTAAATTCATGTAAGCTTGCTGAAGACCAGGGCAAAACAGAAAGCAATGGTGACAGGAATCTCATTCTTTGATCAAGGGAGAAACACAAGCTTATGAGAGGCACAAGTCTTCCTACTGATACAAAACTTGAAATGAATGTCTTAGCAAGAGAAAGAACAACCTGAAACACAACCCCTTCACTGGGGTACTCCTAAGCACTCCTAAGCCTTCCTTTCAGAAAGCCCTCAAGTGGCAGCATCAACACATTTCTCCTCTGAAGATGGTCGATTCATCCATCAATGGATAGTAATAATATACATATTACAGCATTGCTTTTTGTCACTACCACAAGAGTGATGTTTATCATTTAGTAAGCAATATCAGTTACTAATGCACACTAGAATATTTCTATTTGCCTCTTCCAGTGCTTGGAGGCCTCCCATCCTACCAGAAGAAAAGCATTGCTGGTCTTAACAAGGGACAAATGTATGCTCAATGCTTTGTAATGCACAAAGTGCCTTTTACTCTACTTTCTGTTTGGTATGTACAATATGTGAAAGAGACAGAATTGAAAATGATGAACCTGGCTCCAGAGGCTGAAAACATATGATGTGTGGGCCCATATCAGGCTCAGGACTAAAACTAACCCAAGCCATGTGGCTCCATGCTTGGAGTCTGACAGAAAGCACCATCCCTTTCCACCCAGGCAATGCCCATGTCTAACCCTGGCTCCTCCAATTGGTATCCTTCTCCTGATGACCAATGCCTCACTGCGTGGCTTCGAAGTAGCAGCTCCACTTTATTTCTATCTCAACTGCTGTCACACAGAATCAATGAGGCTTAACATATTATCTCAAATACATAGTTCTGGCGACAGGTTCGATGCCTTATAATAGCCTCGTTATGGCTGATTTTAAAACATTAATATTAGAAACAGGAAAATGGAACAAAATGGAAGCAAGAGGTATCAATTGAGTCTTGATCTGAGGAATCAATAAAGCCTAACTGTGGTTCACCGTGGGCCTTTACATCCAGCTAGACCCTGAGGACCAGGCTCCTGGGCAGCAGGCCCTTGCCCTCACTTCCAGTCAGCACTCCCAGGCTTCCTTACTCCCTTGCTCACCCAGCAGCACAGGGGCAGAGACCAACACGTTTGTCTGCAGGGACCACTGCACATTCAGCTTAGGGGCCAGGGCTCAGGGTGGGTTATGGCCTCCTTGCGTGCTCTGACTCTTCATCTTTAGTAAAAGTCACAGTAGGTAAGACCTCTAGGAGATAATCATGTGCCAGTCACTGTTCTACATGCTTTGTACGTATTAACTCGCTTAATCTTCACAATCTCTTTTTACAGATGAGAAAACTGATGTATCTCAAGGTAAAGAAAACTGGCAAAGCCACATACCTAGGAACTGGAGGTACTGGGCAGTTAAAGTCCAGATATGCCCATAACCACCACACCATCACCACTGTATACCTATGCCATCCAGCAGAACTTCCTGCTATGGTGGAGGTGCTCTTTGCTGTCTAATTTGGTAGCCACTAGGTAAATGAGATTGTCTAGTCCTGGCCATCAGCCACATGTGGCTATCAAACCCTTGATGGTAGGAGCAAAGAACTGAATTTTTACTACTGTGATTATTTTAGATTTAAAGAGCCACATGTGGCCAGTGGCTAGCGACTGCAAAATGCAGATACTGACACTACAGTCATCTTAAATCCTGACATCTTATGCAGTCAATGTTTGTAAATTGCTCAGCAGAGAACCTGGCACAGACTAGGCACTATTTTAATCGGAGTGCACATTAAACAAATATGTATATACAATCCCTTATCTGGATTGTAAAAGCCCAAACCATGAGAGTATCAAATGCCGAACATGCGTGAATGCATGCGTGCATGTATGCATGTGTATGTATGTGATAAACTCATTTGGGCAGCAAAATCTAAAGGGACCTGAGCTAATTTGGTGGCACAATCTGACTCGAACTGACAGAACACTACTTAGAGTGTGATCCACCCTACATTATTTATTGCATGTTTTACCACAGCAGCATTAGTGTTTCTGATTATGGGTGGTGCCTGAGCCCAGCAGGGGGTATGACAGAATAAGTAATGTGTGTGCCACATGGCCTTTCTCAGGTCTAAAACATTCTAAATTTCTAGAACCGTGGCTTCAAATAGGTGACCATGGATCTACATTCACATTTTCATAGTAAGATGGCTGTGGTAGAACAGCGAGATCCAGGCCTGACCTGGAGACTCAGATCCTCACTAGTATGGCTGCCAGGAAGGAAAACTGTCCCTCCCAGGCAAGCTGGAGTAGAGGTGGGGACACAGCCTCCATGGCTGAGGGCAGCTGATGGCCTGGCAATAGGACAGTGCAGCATCCACACAAGCTCTCTTCCAGGGGCAGCCACATTCCCAGTCACTGCTTTATGAATCTGTTCAATAAGTTTATTTAAATGGTCCTGCAGGGAAAAGGACACAATTCTCTTATTTATTTAGAGAGTGAGTTATTGTCGATGCTCTTCTGGGATTCCAGGCTACTGCACGGAGCCAGCTGCTCCCCTGTGCAGAGCCAGCCTCTGTTTCCTTCTCTTCCCCTTCCTTCTCCTCACATTCCAGAATGTCAGGGATTCAGAAAAAGAAAAAAAGGGGGGGATGGGTAGAGGGGGATGCCTTCCAAATAGCTCTCTCATCCTGCCAGAGGGCCTGAAATGTCTTTGCCTGGCCTCATCTTTTGGAATGAGGCATTTGCCCTGTGCAGATCCCATCTTGAAAGGCAGTGTGGTGAGATGGAATCTGCACTGCCCTAACTGTGTGGTTTGGGGTAAATGGATTATATCCATTCCTCATAAGGACCAAATACCCCTTCAAAGGGTTTCTGCAGGAATAAATAATAGCTCAAAGTGCCAGCAAAGTGCATGGGACACTGTGAGATGCTCAATGAACATGGCTGGTGTATCTAAGCCTCCTTTCAGTGGCTCTGTATGTATAAAAATTTAGTCATCATCTTTTATTGTAGTGGAGATTTAAAAAAAAAAAGCACAGGTTTGGAGTAAGTCTGGCTTGGATTCTATTCCCAACCAGAGAACCTTATACCAGGCTTATAACCTCCATGAGCCTGCTTCTATATCTGTACATGGGAGTAATGCTTACCTTCCACAGTAACAGCCTGAAGAATAAAGGGGGGTAGCCACAAATCTAGAGGGTCCACACTGTGTCCAGCCCACAGTGGATGCCTATTTCCTCTGTCCACCCTTCCCTCTGCTAATAAGCCAATGGCAGCAAAGACCGTGACATTCTGCTTTCGACTTCAGCTGCCTAATAATTCCTAACTAAGAATGACGGAATTCAATACCAAAATCAATGAAGAGGAGCCACATGGCCCTTCTTAATCAAAATCTAAAACGATGATGCCATCTCCCACAGCCACATCAGGGGAAGCCCAGGTGAGACATGTAACCATGGAAGAGGGGACTTGGCAGAGTTGCCCTCTTCCAAGAAGCAGGAGCTCGGCAATGTGTGCCTCCGTCTTTAATGATAGGAGATAATTCCAATTTCACAACTTAATTATGACTGGATGAAAAGGACAGTGTGAAAAACTAGGTGTGGGGTAGGAAGTTTCGTCTCGTTAGGTTCCCTGACACCTCATTAGGGACTTTGAAAAACATTCTGCTTGCAGGCAATTTTGCTACTATCTCGATTTTTTTCCACATTTATCTGGCTCCATTTATTTGATTTGACACAGGTAGGAAAATGGGATCCTTGATTTTTTTTTCCCCAGCTCATCAACTAGCATTTCTAGTTCCCACTTTGAGCTACAAGGTTCTTTGTCAGGTTATGATCATTGATACTATTGGATCAGAGCTGCCAGAGTAATCTTCCAAAAACATGAGCTGGGGTCGTGCTACATCCATGGACTTCAAGTCTTCCCTATCATCCATGGGATCAAGTCCAAACACAACAGCAGAGTGTTCAAGTACTATTCACTTTCAGACCTCATTTCTACCTGCTTCTTGCACAATGTCTATTTGGATTGTAACAGGGTACTCAACATTTCCCCAAGAAAAAATGTTATGGTGTTCACAATGTTTCCATCTCCTTCTGTTTCCATATGCCCTATCACCAATGAAAATATCACTCATCCATAGAAGTGCAAGTCAAAAATTCAATTCTCTGTCAAAATCTTACTGATCTTCCAAATCGGAATCCACTCCTTATTCTTTCTTTGCCCTGACAGCACTAGAACATCTGGACTTGAATGACAGACAATGGTACATGTCTGCTGCCCTGCCCCACTGTGAGCTCTGAAGTAGCTTACTTCCTATTCTCTATGATTTGGACATACTGTGCACATCTGTCCTTATCACTTGTGAGCTGTGTTAGAAGCACTTGTTACCTCTGAGACCAAACTTGGCAAATTGTGTGTGTGTGTGTGTGTGTGTGTGTGTGTATACATATATACATGAGTTTGTGTGTATGTGCATATACATAGATATATACATATATATGTTTCAAAATAAATCAAATATCTGGAATTTTCTTCTAATAATATCCCTCACTCTCCCCTCTTTGTTCTTGAGTAGAAAAGGGCCAGCATAAAGTTACAATTTGGACAACTATGCATACTCCTCAAGTCTCCTATAGGCATGTGTCTCATATATATTAAGAGAAAAATAAAATAATTGAGAGGTTCCATTCTGTAACAGAGTAATAATCTGATACACAAAAGGACTGTGTTTAATGCCATGTGGAGGCCTGGGATTCTTTCAATTGATTTTGATGTGTAGCACCATTCATTGCACCACACCACAACCAAAGGAAGAAAAAGTCTAGTGACATTTGGAACCAAAGAGAAGGTCCTGGGGTCCTAAGTATCCTATGCACAGTTTCTTTAGAGATTCTGCACTGCTACATTAACACTGCATGTGAGAATGACTGAGTTGAACTAATTGTTGCAACATGTCAAAGTTATATGAAATTCCTAGATGTGGATTTAATTTTCTGCAAGTTGCCAAGTGTAAAAAAAAAAAAAAAAAAAAAAGTAGTATGACTGTAGGCAAGCCCCTTCCTTAAGAATACATTTCCTCAATTGCAAAGCAATCCCTTCTTGTAGCTTTGTGATACAGATCAAATGAGATGATATACTATATATGAAATAGTGCTTTGGGAATCATGCAATGTTATATCAATAAGAGTGAGTAGTTACTAACCAGGAATGGTGGTGCATACCTGTAATCCCAGTGCTTGGTAGGCTGAGACAGAAAAACCACAGGTTCAAAACTAGCCTTAGAAACTTGGCAACCTAGTTAGACCCTGTTTCAAACAAAAGATACAAAGGACTGGGAATATAGCTTGGAGGCAGACCATCCCTGAGTTCAATACTCAGTAATACACATACACACACACACACACTATATATATATATATATATATATATATATATATATATATATATGAGTAGCTACTGATATTGGAAGTTAGCCAAGGGTAAAACAGAACCTCACATCTAAATCATTTACTGTAAAGCAAGCTGTTTTACGCCATGGTTAAGAGAGCAGGCTCTGGAATCCAAATGCCTGGTGTTCAAGAATGGACTTCATGCCTTACTTGCCAGGGGATCTTGAACAGGTCACATAACCATTCTGAGCTTCACCTTCCTGTCTATTACATGGAGCTGGCAGGGCTTTGGCAATCATTATTAAAACTTAACATGTTTCTGAAGGATAGAGACACAGAAATGATAAATCACAGCACAACGGTTTCAATATCATATCAGATGTAACAGAAATTGCAAGGGCAGAGCCAGAGAAGGAATAACTTCCATCCCGGAGCTGCCTTTGGAGAATGATTATGAGCTTTCCAGGAAAACAAGGTAGGAGGAAAATTTCCAGGAAAAAAGAAAATCAAGTTATTGAATGGCAGAAGCAAGAGAGGCTTGAAATCTCCAGATCTCTTTATTCTGTTTCCCTGTATATAAAATGGGAATGGAAATGTCTGCCTTTCTCCCCACTTTCCTGAGATATTCTCAAGCTAAATGAAATATTGTCTTCATAGCACAATTCCCTCCAGGGCATGAAGGAATGTACATACTCAATATGGCCATCATCTCTCTCTCTACACCTAGCCTCTGATAGGTAACCACAGGGCAAGTAATGGCTAGGACTGCATTTAGATCCATGGGGAGGGGGGAAGCCTCTCTAAGGGTAGAAAGGTCCCTATCCTTCTTCCCATGGTTTTCAGCTGTGTTTCCCCAAGTGGATTAGAATATGTCAAGACATTTGTAGAGGTAAGGTATATGCAGCTTTATTAGCTTTGTTATAAGCTAAAGACATGGCTTTATTATCTCCAGATTCTTCCTGGGGCATGTTTTCTGAAGTCCTTTCTCCACCAGACAACCTCTTTAAACAAGAGCCACAGAGAGAGCGATAAACTATAGCAAGGTTTTCCAAGATAAAGCAATTGGTGATGGAGGTGGGAGGGAGATGAATAATAGCTAAGTAGGTCAAAAGAAAAGTATTTTGGGAACTCTCTTGTTCTTCTATCAAAATGGAAACATTTTCCCTTGACGAAGCTCTCAGGTTTTAGGCAGCCTTGTAATTTACCCTCTATAGAAGATACAGTTACCCTTTGTTCTGTGAAATTGTGCAGTGTTGAATGACAAGACCTGTGTAGAAAGAGGGTGTGCCCTTACAGGCTGTGTGATTTTAAGCAAGGTGTTTGATTTCTCTGGTCCATGAATTTCCCATCTGGAAAATGAAGGGACTTGATTAATTGATTTTAGTATCTTCTGGCTCTTGTCCACAAATCAAGTCTTGCTCAGCTCATGTCTGAGGCCATGTGCTAAGTACTGGGGGAAAGGAAGGAGAGAACCATTTATAAGACTCAGGCTAGGCATATTCAGTTTGCAGTAATCTGGGAAAGAAGACAGAAGTATGCAGCCACCAAACAGCCACTGTGTATAACAACGTGCTAGATTCTTAATATCTGTTGTGTTCTTGTTTGAACCATCACTCAGATTGTGAAGTGCTGGAGTGTGATGTGGTGGTGAGCACCTGCTTCCACGCCTCTGAGTCCAGAACCCATTGAGAAATGCACATAAAAGTCAGAGATCAAACTTCTAGATTGGAGAACATGGTAACCTACAACCAGAATGAAGGATCCTGCAACTTTGTCCTGCTCTGATTCCCTTGAAGAGAAACCTTATGCATTATGACAAAGAGCCAAAGAGCATGTGTCCTGGGAGCAAAGAGGCGCAAAAGTAAACTCCCAGGGGCTATACCCGGGGGCAGCTCCCTAGCCAAGTCAGCGAGCAGGGAAGGCACCCCCATCCTGTGGAGAAACACAGGAGCAGGTGCTTCCTTTCTTGAGGATGCAATGGGAGCTTCCTCACTCTATGCAAATGTGGGTATCCTACAGGATAAGCAGCTCCTCCAAAATTAGGATGAACCATTAACACTCGGAGAGGTTAAAAAAAATTGTCCAAGGTGACCCAGCTAGGAAGAGGCAAGGCTCTTCTGTGCCTGCCAAGCTGCTTCCTTCCCTACTCTCCTGTGTAAAGCCCTATGCACCCACCCCCAATGCATATACACACAACTTTGGTGTAAGACAGTCAGTGTCATGAGTAGCATATGAAAGGTAGAAATGATACAGACTATTTTAAAACATGTAGTATAAACATCTGTTTTCATAGTAACTTGTCATCTCTGCATCTCAGTTACTATGAATATGTGTGTATGTGCATAGATGTGTGAGTATATATGTGTGTGTCATCATACTGTAGCAATAAGATTTGGAGTGTTCATAAACAGAGGAATAAAATGGTTGCTATAATACTAGGACTCATGAAATCATGCAGAATTCAGCAATTACAAATTTAACCACTAGCACTCTAAAACGTTGCCTTTAAAAAGGTGGTGTTCTTCCTACAATATGTTATTCTCATGCCTGCTTCCTTAAATATGGGTTTAAAAGTCAAATCATCATTACCAGCATCAGTTGCTACACTGGGCTTTAATTTGGTAATGAACTGGGCGTGGTACCATGTCTGCAGGACTATCCCTTGCCAAGACACATGTCTACCTATTACTTATTGGGATATCTGTTTTTTTTAAAAAATATTTTAATATACTTTTGTTGTTGCATTGAAGTGTCCCATCATAAAAACGTAAAGAGTGATAAGGACATATGTGCTCACAGCACTTGGAGAGCTTCCCCTTGGATCTCATCCCATCCTTACCCTTCCCCATACATGCCATTGAGATTGGTATTGATAACTTCATATTTTTTTTTTTATTTAGCAGAGTCTTGATGAATTACAAGCAATGAGCTGCACATGAAGAAACATCAGATAAATGATTAAATACTGGATATTTTATTTCTCCTTGAGGTTTACTCATATTTTATACAAGGAGGCAATCTAGCATAGTAGTTTAAAAATATGAACTATACAGTCAGATGGAACCTGCCACTTGTTAGCTGTGCATCTTAAGGCAAGTGTCTTTGCCTTTCTGAGCTTTATTTTACTAACCTATAAAATAGGAGTAATCATAGTACCTTCCTCATGAACAGAGGGGTTTTAAGGTTGTGTGATCATGCAATAAAGTAATCAGCAATATGCTCAGCATATAGGAAGTACTGAGAAAGAACACAGAAAGTGTCGTCATATGAAGTAGATGGTATGGTGGTCACAGATCTGGCTCTAGAGCCACCTCTCACTGTTCACTATAATTCTTATTACAACTGTTATTTTTTAATCAAAGGGGATTCAATAACTGGTTTTCTCATTTTTCTGGTATGTTTATGTCATAATAAAAGATAGAAGTTAAAAAGTAGTTTAAATGGAGCTTGTGTTGACTGAATATTATTAATTTACTCAAGGTACATGGAAAAGAAAATTCAATAGTCTTGAAACAAACAGCACAGAGGGCTAGCAGGATCAGGAACGAGTTTATTGTGCTGAGAGGCTTTGCTGATTTGTTTGACTGTTTTTTATTCAGCATAGTGTTGAAAACATGAATTTTGGTTTAGCTGCATTTGAAATATAGCACACTTTGTTATGGCCTCAATTCTTTGTAAGTTCCTTTCATCTTTTTAAGAAATCTCTGTGAAATGATGATGCTAGTAATTATAATAGCTATAATAATATTCACACGTTACTTTGCACTTTTCAGGAGACTTTTTTTTTTCTTAGTACTGGGTATTTGAGCCAGGGGCATTCTACCTCTGAGCTACATCCCCCAGCCCTGTTTTATTTTTTGTTTTGAAACAGGGTCTCTCTAGATTGCTGAGAGTCCTGCTATGTTGCTGAGACTGTCCTCAAACCTGCGATTCTTCTGTCTCAGACTCCCAAGTTTGGGGATTACAGATGTGTGCAACCACATCTGTCTTCAGGGGGCTTTTTATCTACAATCTCTTCTGCTTACTGCTTTGAGGTGAAGGGTCCAGTATATTCTGTCCATATTATAGGTGGGGATGCCCTGGAGTGAGGGGAAGAAGAGAGAGCCACCTAATCCAAGCTCCAGGGCAGGTTAGTACATAACCTAAAATCTCTATTATGGACTCCATAACAGGAGGAAGACTTGGACAAGCTGTCACCTTAGAGGAGTCAGAGGAAGGAGTAGGCAGCAGAGCTCACAGAACTCTGAACTCCATTATCTAAGACCCCTTCCAACCCCTGACATTCTGTCTCTATGAAAAGGACCTTTCAAACATCAAACCGATTTGGTACTGGCATGAAGTCAGTCTGTTTTTTCCCCCACAGAAAGTGTTCTACAGAAAGAAAATGCTCCTCCCAGCAGGACTGCCTGCTATTTCCTTTACTAGACTAGAACCAGGACTCCTGTTGGGTCATAGGAAATACAGAAAGGAACACACCAGCTCCTTCATAATTCTCTACCTCCCCAGCAAGTTGATCCCCCAGAACTCCCCGGAGGCAAGTCCAGGCTGGGAGAAAACCTTTGAGACTCAGCTTGAACCTGTGAGCCTTGCAGAGCACCAAGAAAGCAAAACACAGCCGTAGTATGACTCCCCACTTGGAAAGGGCCCATCTTTTTCAAAATGTTGATCTTAAAACTGGACAGTCTTGCTCCTCTCACATAGACAGGGATCTGTGAGGATCTGCCTGTCATCTGTGAGAGAAACATAACACATTCATCAATGCTGCCACCCCTGGAGGAGCATTGAGCTTGTTTTCCTCCCCAGAAGTGGGCAATGCATAACAGGGTTCGAAGCTACTCTGAGAGCCCCCTCCCCCACACAGGAGACCCAACCATACCAAAAATACACTTGGGATGTGGCTCCTAGTGGGCTCCCGGTTAAATCATCCTCACTAGTTTGCAGCCTAATAGGAGATGGAAGTAGCAGTTCCTGTCCTTGAGGATGACATAATTAAAGTGGATTAGCATAACCCGGATATCAGCTCTGACCCTCCTGCCCTTTAATAATGTGAGCTCAATTTCCTGACCTTCGATTCAAAGCTCTCCCTGGAGTTTCTTTTGTACATTCCCATGAGCTTATATTCTCTTGTGCACATCTCTATTTACATCCAGAAAATTGACAGATCATTATTAGTTGCTATTTCTTAAAAACCGAACATTTGCTTGCCCTTCTTCCATTTCTGATTCTGTGTCTTGGCTGCTATAGTTTGGGAAATTGCCTAGTTTGGCACACAGGGCTTTCTGGTCTAGTTGCACAATGACTTTCTTATTCTCTACACTTTTTTTTCTCCACCATGCAACTTATACACCTGCTTATTTAATATCATGCTATTTTAATATCTGCTTTTCCCTAGGGGCTATATTTACTTCACTTACCTTCTTTACCCGGCAAACTCCTATGTATCTTTCAAAACACCATTCTAGAACTATAGTCTCCAGGACTCGCTTGCTAATGTCTGGCCTGAACTGTCTAGCTTGGTTGTCCCTCTTTGGAGACCCTGAAGTATGCTGGATTTTCTTTGTATAACCTCTGCCCAGAATTTGATCTCCCTCCCTGGGCTCTACATTCCCTGTAGAAAGGGAACCTGACTTACCTCTGCCTGCCAGCAGGTTTCCAGGGCCTGTGCATGGTAAATGTTTCATCCATGTTTCTCTCATTGATTCATTTATTTAGTAATTGATCAAGGAGTTGATTGATCTTTTTTAGTTGCTCAGAGACCTTTTATCCTTGGTTAAAGGTGCTCAATTTTTTTTTTTTCCAAATAGACGAAGTTACTGGATAAATGAGGACCCTCAAAAGGAGCACAAGTCACTCGGTCAAGTTTTCAAGTGCTCTACTTTGATTTGGCTGTGCTTAGTATTACAGGAGAGCTGGCTGGATGGCATCAATGAACACAATGAGTCCTCACAGGGCTAGTAATGAGTGGCATCAACAAATTCATGTTGGGGGCCTTTCAGTTCCTTTTTCTTCATGTTCTGTTTCTCTTTGTGGGCTTACCTCCCATCCCCAAGTCACACAGGGACCTCATTTTCAGTAGTCTTCTCAGAACCTTGGAGCTCTTCTTCCACCTCCACAATTAACTAGCTATATACCTTGGATCATCATTTCCTCTCTGAGCCTCATTTTCCTTCGCTGGCATGTAAGGTAGTGTCTAGGTTCATTCATGCTTCTATAACAAAATGTCTCAGGCTGGGACATTTTTAAATAATACACATTTATTTCTCTTTGCTTCAGAGGCTGGGAAATCCAAGATCAAGGCACCAGCAGACTAAGTTTCTGGCAAAGGCTTGCTCTCCTCTTTCAAGATGTTGCCTTCTTGCCACACCTTCACACAGAGGAAGAGACAAGCTCTATATCCTCATATGATGGGAGAGATGGAAGGGCCATGCAGGTTCCTAAGCCTCTGTTATAAAGACACTAATCCCATCCATGAGAACTGAGTCCTCAAGACTTAATCACCTTCTAAGAGCTCTACCCCTTATCACTATCACCTTGAGGTTTAAGTTTCAACATAGGAGTTTTTGTTTGTTTGTTTGTTTGTTTGTTTTGCGGTACTGGGGATTGAACTCAGGGGCATTCTACCTCCGAGCTACACCTCAGCCCTATTTTTTATTCTTTTTATTTTTTTGAAACCGAGTCTCACTAAGTTGCAGAGTGCCTCACTAGGTAGCTGAGGCTGGCCGCAAACCCAGATCCTCTGGTCTCAGCCTCCCGAATGCTGGGATTACAAGCGTGCGCCACCACGCCCGGCTAACATAGGAGTTTTGAAAGGACACATACATTCAAACCCTAGCAGGATGGAAGAACAATGGAAATACATTACTGACTCGAAGCATAGGAGACACAGCACCTGGTCAGGAGAGGTGGAGGAGGAAGCTGACTTCATATGGAGAGGAGTCTAGAAGACTGCATGAGACATGGTGTGCTCCCTCAGAAGCCTGCACTCCAATCCTATCTCTAGCCTTTATTCCTACCAAACCTCTAAGTCTCTGTATTTTTGTTGAGGATAATACATTAGCTCCCAGATGGGGCTGTTGGAAGCCAAAAGAGATAATAGGTGTGAAAGAGCTCTAAAACTGTGAGGTTCTACAGTCATTAGGATCTCTAAAGCAAACCGTATTCGTCAATGAGAGTGTTAGAGGTCTTAAACCAGATACCAATGTGCATTCCAGGAATCTGGTTTTATGAGGTGTTTATAGGAGTTAATGAGTGAAGGAGTACAGAGAGTGTGGTTCCATGGTGAAATCAGTTTAAGAAACATGGGATAACACAGGTAAATGAGATTTCTTTACTCATCAGGGCCATTACTACCCACTATGCATTGAGTCTAAAAATGGGATTTTTTTTTTTTTTTGCATTTTTTTCTTGGTCTCTTTTGGCTATAGAGGCCTTTTGGTTTATAGAACATTAAATGAGCACACTTTAAGAAATTCTACCTTCCACCAAAGGAAGATGTGAGATAGAAATTCGAGGCACTGTGAAAGGATTCAGGGAAGATAACCTGGGGAAGGTAAGAGGTGCTTTCAGCATGTTTCAGTTTCCACCCCAACCTTTTGGGGAGATAGTCATACACCACAGAATACTGGAAGGTGCTGAGACTCAGAGTTAGGACCCGCGAGTTGCAATCCTAGCTCAGCCACCAACTCCCTGTGTAACCCAGGGCATTAAGCCATCCTCTCAGAGGCTCAGCTTGATCATTTGTAAAATGCAGGGCTGGATGGCAGAAATATCAAGACCACAAGAGACCAGTCATGTACACTTGGATCACAGCAACAAAGTGTTTGCTGAGGGGGAAGAAAAGGAAGAACAAGGCAGCATGTATATTTGATGTCAGAGTAAAACATAGCCGTGCCCAGCTTGCAGATAATCGATTCAGGAGCAGGTCATCTGGAACTAAGGGTCCCCTGGTAATAGTGCTCCAGACAGCAGAAACTGAGGTAAATATATGAGCGGCTATATGCAAGAAGACTGCTTGTGGGAGAGGTGCCCTCACCCCCTACACTCATTTTTCTTTCTAACACTTCAAGTGAGACATGCAACTCAGCCACCACTTGCTCTGGGTCTGGGGTCTCTTCCCATTCTGCCTGAGTATTTTTATTCTTCCCAACCCCTCATGTTCTTTGGCCCCACATCCATGACTTATAAGACACCAAGCAGGACAGTGTCCAAAGGCCTCATGATACCCAGAGCTGTGCTAATACTAGACCATGGGGCAAAAAAGCTGAGTTCGCAATTCACAGCCAGGCTCTTAAAATACCAGATTTACAACATGTGTAAGCCATTTCCAAAGTTTCACATTTGCATTTCCTACTCTATTTGTGATAGATTGAAAGCATTAGCTTCAAAGCAAGTAAAACTCAGAAGCTGGATGGAATTCATATCCATTTGATTCAACAGGTGCTTTCTGAACACCTACTAGGCAACTGGTACCTTCCCTGCACAGTGCAGAGGTGAGGGAGGATTGCCACCTGGGACAGAAGAATAGCAGGTTCAAGGCCAGCCCCAGCAGCTTAGCAAGACCAAACCCTGTTTCAAATTAAAAAATAAAATAGGGCTAGGGTGTAGCTTGGAAGTAGAATGCTCCTGGGTTCAATCCCCAGTATAATAAAAAAGAAAGGAAAGAAAAAAAGAAAAGGTAAGGGAAGACTTCCATTTATCAGTTGTCAAGACCTATTCTGAGATACCCATTCTCTTTAATTCTCCCTATGGGGCTTTAGTGATAATATTTGACAGGTAAGGGGGCTTGAGAGTAAGTAACTTACCAAATATCCCAACTAAGCAGAGAATACAGAATTTGATACTAGAACTATCTGATTCTAAGTCTGAGTTTTCTACTAAAACCAAGCTGCCTTACAAGTTACAGTTGAAAAATAAGGAGTTGTTATTGCCCCAAGAGCTGCTGATGGTATGGAGAGGTGACACAGAACAGGCAGGATGTGTAGTAGGAAGTATACAAATGGAGACTGTGTATTTGTCTGCTTTGGTGTCTGAGAAAATGTCAAAACTGAACACCTGTATATTCATATCTATTTTCAGATCAGTTTAAAAATACATGTGTTTTTCTACTCTAGGGATTCACAGAACAATCTTACAAGAGGTTCATCTTGTCTAAGTCCATTGTTTTATAAGGAAAAGGATCCTCGGACACCTTAAATAACTTGCCTAAGTTTATACAGTAATCACAGAAGTTGACCTGAAATCTGTGTTGCTGCTTCTTAGTCTACTGTACATTGCATTACACTGCTTCTCAGCCTTTTAATGGCGCCCAAGAGAGTAAGTGTGCCATTCATATCCATCCATCTATACCCCTATTTACCTTCCACATATAAAGTCATCTATTCCTTCATCTACCTTCATCCATCCACCTTCCATCCACCCACTCACATTCATCCAACCTCTATCCATTCACTCATCCACAATCCATCCATCTATCTGACTTATATCAACTTCTATCTACCCTCTCTCTCTCCTCTTCCATCCATCCATGCATCGCTGATTCATCCTCCCTCCTAGCCAACTTTAGCCAAGTACCTACTCTAAGCCAGATCCTAGCCTATATCTTAAAAATCCTAAACTTTCTTCCTGTGCTAGCAACACATTCTTGCCTCTAGAGACACCATAGCACTAAACCCAAGCCATAGATCTGCACATGGTACCTGGCTGCATATCCAAGTATCATAAATGAAGAGTATCCAATGAGAGGAAGGTACTATGGGGTTTGAGTTTGCCACAAGTCCCAGTCTTCAGTGATGCCAGAAGTAAGCTAATGCTAAGTTGATGGCATTTGTGCCCTGGAGCCAGAGATTGTGGGAAAGTGGTGGTCTGACATTTGGGAATTGATCAATACTTGTAGTTATTGCCTAGAGCTGACCTGAAAATATTAATTTCCTCATAAAAACAATATTGTGATTTCATTTAAAAATATAATAGTAGCTGGGTGTGGTGGCGCATGCTTATAATTCCAGCATTTGGAAGGCTGAGACTGGAGGATCCGGGTTCAAGGCCAGCCTCAGCTACCTAGTGAGGCACTCTGCAACTTAGTGAGACCCTGTTTCAAAATAAAGAATAATAAAAAAAGGGCTGGGGTATAGCTCGGAGGTAGAATGCCCCTGAGTTCAAACCCCAGTACTGCAATAATAATAATAATAATAATAATAATAATAATAATAATAATAATAATGAACAATAGCAACATTTTTACCTAATTATATTTTCCTGTTTTTTATTTAATGCTTGCAAAAAGTTTATAAGGTAGATATTATTATTTTTCCACCTTAACTTTATGGGCACAGAAACTGAGCTCAAAGGGGTAACTTACTCTGAGAGTAAGTGGTAGAGTTAAGACCATGGCCCATGACTCACAAAGGTCAAACTCATACTAACCTAAGCAGACTCCTTACAGCTTGTGCCCCAAAGGAAAAAGGAATAACTCCTTGTTATGATGTGCAGAAAAGGCTCACAGAATAGAATTTACATCAGATAAGGTGGAGGTCAGGCTAGAGAGGGCTGATGAGAGTATTCTCAGACAGAGAGGCAGGAGAATGTGGCTGGGTTCAGCAAAGCATATATGGGTTGTGGTGATAGAGCACTGAGCTGAGACAGTTGTGGCACATGATCTCAACCCTATAAGCAATGGAAAATCCCTAAAAGTATAAGAAGGAAGAATGTGCAATAAAATATTTTGAGATACTCAATCTGCTGGTTAGAAGAACCAGCTTGAGGGAAAGAGATAATTTAACAGAGTAATGATTAAGAGGCTCCTCTAGGGAAAAAAAAAGGGGGAGAAAACTAAATGAGGAGTCATATTGAGATATAAAAAAAATAGAATAATGTAAAAGATGCTGAAGAAGTTGGATATATGGGTGTGTGGATGTATGTATGGATGGATAAAGGGATAGTACTTGGGCTGAGCCATCTCTATAAGGACAATATCTTCCTCACTTTTAACTCACCAGCAGTGGGTAAAATTTTTTAATCCTCCCTGCATGAGACCTTAGTTACAACCAGTAACTATAGACCTAGCAGTCTCTATTTCCTTTCATTTTCTGGTAGAAAGGCCAGAACATGGAAAATTCTCCACTATTCCACCCTGAACATTATTTTGAGATTTTTCTGTCAAAACCACAATTTCATCCTCTCTACCCCCTATCAAGATGCTCCAGAGACTCCCATTGCAAATGTGACAAAAATATGTTATTTTTACTTTCATCCATGTCAGTTACTAAAAGTTGCAGTAAGAAGATGATATAAGGTCTGTGAACTGCCTAAAATTTGCTCTTAGGCTCCATTTGATTTTCATTTGGCCATTCTACTTCTTAGATGTGTGTTAATAGGCAAATGATTTAGATACATTCAAACCTATCTATATAGTGGTGATAACACTAATTCATGAGGATATTTTGGGCACTAAATGAGCTAATACTGTACAATACCCAGTGCACATCAGATGCTCAATAAAAGAAACAATGCCATTAATTAAGATCTTCTGATCTTTATAATGGGGTAAAAATTTTTACACTTTCCTCTTCCCAAAAGTCTTTGGGTAGCAGGTTCCTCAAACAGAGTTTTCTATGATGGCATATTTTGTAAATCTATAAAATTAACCACCACCTTTTAGCTCAAATCCACACACTGAGCATTTTTTCCCCAATTTAACCACAGACATTTCTATCACTATTGTCTCTACATCTTTCTCTGTAAAGACAAATTCTCATTGTCTGGTTAACATGTGATGTGAAGCTTAATAGAACAATCCTATTCTTTAGCTTCTCCCAGGGTTCTAGAATACAATCAGGTGTCATAGCTGAATCTTAAGCACTGACATCAAGGGTAAGTACCATATCTTGCACATATCTTGCAGGAGACAGTGCTATGATCATATTTCCATGCGCTTGTCAAGGGCTCACATTTGAAGTCCTGGTCTCCCTCCATCATGCTGAGTAGCATCACAATACTGAGAGTTGGAAGGACCCTTAAAAGCATGAAAATAGAAAGGCACCTTGGACTTAGTTTCCTCTGAGCAGAGGTCATACTTCCAGCCTCTCTACTAGCCGCATCATGAGTTCACAGGAGAACTAAAGCAAGCTACAGCTTCCAGTGGCCATGTGACCCAAGGAGAAGCAACTGATAGCCTAGAGTGTGCTGTGTTTCTAAGCTATGCTATTTGGTAGGTTAGGTGGACTAAATGCATTTTTGACTTACAATATTTTCAACTTTGATGTGCTTATCAGAATGTAACCCCATTGTAAGCAGAAGGGCACCTGCAATTCTAGTCCAGGTGTTAAGTATGAGACTAGAAGGAGTAAAAGTAGCATGAGAGGCTAGCAGAGGGTCAGACAAGTTAACTTAAAAGAATTAGGAAAGACTTCAGCTATGGTTTAGATCTGAGATGTTCCCCAAAGCTCATGTGTTGAAGGCTAGGTCCCCAGTGTAAAAATATTCAGATGTGGGGCTTCTGGGAAGTGTTTAGATCATGAGGGCTCTGACCTCATCCATGGATTAATCCACTGATGGATGGAGTAATGGACGGCTGGAAGATGGTGGAAACTCTTGGCGGTAAGGCATAGCTGGAGGAAGTGTGTCATTGGGGGTGTACCCTAGCCCCTTCCCCTTTTACTCCCTCTCTTCCTCTTTCTCTCTTTTTGCTTCCCAGCTGCATGGACTGAGCAGCTTTCCTCTGCCAGGCCCTTCCACCATGATATTCTGCCCCATCTCAGGCCTAAAGCAATGGAGCCAGCTCACTATGCTCTGAAAACATGAGCCAAAGTCCTTCCTTCTTTAAGTTGTTTATGTCAGGTATTTTGGTCACAGCAACAAAGGGCTGACTAACACAGCTCCCCAAAGGAAATTATAGCTCTTTTGAGTTTGAAATACTAATAGAAGTTGGAGATGGTAATGGAAAAGTATTATAGGCAGAAGAAACAGCTTGCACAAAGGTGTACTATAACATGGCAGAGAATTACAAGTAATTTTTTTCAAATTAGCCAAAGCACCTTCCACCTTCATTACCTGACTTTACTAGATTTCACACAACTCCGGTGAGATATAATTCCATGCACTCTTGACGCATGGTTAGCTTTTGTCAATCACCATATTTTTGCACATGTTCGCTCTGCTGCCCCTCTCTGCCTGTCTAAATTTCTATCAATTTTCACAAGCCAATACTATGACCACTGCTCCAGGAGTCACCTCTGGGGTTCTGTTGCCAACCCAGGTGGCTGTGGATGTTTCCTTCACATGGCTGGCTTATCCACAGAAGGGTCGGGTGAGGATTTCACCATCTTCATCTCTCCTGCCAAGTCCCTGCCACACCTCATTTATCCCCCCACCACCCACTGCCCTTTGTCCCTCAGTCAGACAGGGCTGAGGCAGGACAGCAACGGCAGCAGTGTTAAGAGGGAGTTTCAGAAACAGTTTTCATGGAACAGTGAGCTAAGCATATGATTTTAAAAAGAGGGTTTCCAGATGAACTGTTAATTCCATTTTTAATTTCTTTTGAGGTTCCCTGGGGGACTGAGTGATGGTGTTTTTGTTTCTGTGGAAATGGATTCTCTTCATCCTTGATCTAGGGAAGATGGGCACTGCTATTACAATTGCAGTCTCATTCCTGGCCCCTAGGAGAGCTGAAATCAGAGCTGCTCAATAGAAAGCGAGAGCAAATTCTTTTGATTCTAACCATTTGCTTCCTTCTGTTACTGTGTGTCAGGGAATAAAAGGAAGAGCAGGTAACTTTTAAACATCTTCTGTCCCCCCCAACCTTCTCTATTTCATAGAAACTTCCTTTTGCAGCTCTATTTATTTACTTATTTTGTGTGTGTGTGTGTGTGTGTGTGTGTGTGTGTGTGTGTGTGTGTGTGTGTGTTACTGGGGGACTGAACCCAGGGGCATTCTACCTCTGAGCTACACACCCAGCCCTTTTTATTTTTGTGCTTGGAAACAGGGTATCACTAGGTTACTGAGTCTTGCTATTTGCTGAGGTTGTCTTCAAACCTGCGGTCTTCTGTCTCAGCCTCCCAAGTACTAGGATTACAGGCATGCACCACCATGCCCAACTCCTTCTGCAGCTTTTATCACCTGCCTAATTCCTTCTCACACTTGGAAGCCCTGCTCAAAGGCTCTCACCTCCTTCTACCTTTCCTGATTTCCCCACTGTGCATTAATTTTTCCTTCTCTCTGAAGCCAGAGCCCTGTCGTCATGCCTCCAGCTTAATGCTTCAGTTTGATTTTTATAAGAATCAGTTTCTGCATGGTTCACCATTTATGCCAAGAGTTCTCCAAGGATGTGGTTCTCACCCTAGTCCTTGGACTTGTTGATATACCAGGAAGTTGTTGGAAGTGCAAATTCTCACTCTTCCCAACTGGACCTATTGAGTAAGGAACTCTAGTGGTTGCAGCCAGCAATCTAAACATTAATAAGCAATCCAGAAAATTCTGAAGCACACTGGAGTTTGAGGATCGCTAGTTTAAGGGTAGAAATGGAATTATTAGCACCTGGCAGAGCATACAACATGCTCACACACACACAGTAGGCCCTTGTTAAGTGTTTTATTGAATAGAAGTGTTTAATTAGTACAGCCCCTAACATGCTAGTAATTATTATCTACAGTGTAAAAGAAAATATCTGAAGAAGCATTCACTCAACAAAGAAGATAAGGAATCTATACTGCACCACCGGGCAGCTTCCCATCTTACTAGTACCTCTTACACCAACATAAAATGTTTCAAAAGATCATTCCACAGAACAGCAGGTATTCAGCTCAAATCAGTTGATAACTGCTTTGTTTCTGGGCCTTCCGGAGACGTTTACCACTAGGAGTTCTTTGTCATTAAGGATGGTGTCTGGTTGGGCGATTCAAAGACCTCTGTTTGCATCCAAAGCTGTTTTTCACACTTAGAGGATGGAAGCTATCCTGTTCGCAGCCCCTGGCCGAGCAGGCAGGCAATAACAGTGTTTATTATTGTATGGATCCAATATAAAGCAAGTCAAAATCATGTTTCCTGGAACACAAAAAATACCTAGAATAGGAGCCTGAAATAACACAGCTGTCCTATAAACTATTATTATTTCTCTCTAATACCAGAATTTCAAAGGGGTTCCACTTTACTTACCTTCCCCAAGAAAGACTCCTACCTCCAAAACAAAAGATGGCAGCTCCCCCCTCCCCCCGCAACCCCCCTCCTCAACCTGATCCAGAGGCTTTTGACCACAGGTTTCTCCCTGGACAGGACCTTGTATCTGTATGAGTATTTTTTCACACTGACAGATTTTCACCACACAAATAGGATGATGTCTTGACAGAGCATTTTAAAATCCTTACTGCCTTTTTCCCCATTTAATTCTTTCCTTCCATTTACTTGCATTCTTATTTCTTTAAGGAGGATCGGTGCATTTTAATCACAATGTACATTGGCTTGCTGGAGCTATTGATGAAAGAATTCAAAGCTCAGCCACACAGTTCATTTAGTGGGAACTACCAAGTCCAACGAGAAAAGCAAAGGGTAAAATGAAATTACACAGCCTTTTGGCTGATTTCCCATTTCTGTGCATATAAAAGCATGGGATGGCCTTTGATGCCCCAGATCCTGGAACAATAATGCCCTAGAAGGAGTTCATATAATATTAATAGCATTTTATTGAGGGAGATAAATATAAAACCCAAAATTTGGGGAAAAAACGAGTTGGCAAGTAAAGATGATCAAACATCCTTTCTCCCTTATTTCAAAATAATAACCGTCACCAAAATATAGTAATAGCTAACACTTGCACAATGCCTTACAGTTTGTAAAATGCTTTTATATCCATTAAATCTGTTAACCAGCATGGTCATTACTAATAGCTAAGATTTATAGAGAGCTTATGATACACCAGGCATGGTGCCAAGTACCTTACGTGGATTATGTAACTTAATCTTCATAACAATCCTTGTGCATGTCCTCATTTTACATAAACAAAAACTGGGTTAAGTGATTCGTGCTACGGCACACATCTAGCAAGTGGTAAATCTAAGATATAAACCCACGCTCCCTGATTCTCCCCAAACCAGTAGCAGCATCCTACAGGAAAGGATATCAGGCTCAGCTAGGGTAGGCAAAGAGTCTAGGGTCACCCAGCAGTGATTAGTAGAACCTGAATGAGAACACAAACATCCTGATTCCCAGATCAGTGATTCCAAAGTCCCTCCACATGGTCCACAAACAGGCCCAAGAGAGACAAAGGCCTTTGCTGCTATTCTAGTCCTCCTCCCCTTCAGACAAAACTGCCTGCTCCTAGTTTCATGTGTCTTCTGTAAACAAAGCAGAAAAAAAAGGAAGAATGAGGAATAAGTGCAACTCAGAAAGAACAGAAGCAGAGACAGAAAGGGGATGGGGTGGGGATCTGGGGAAAAGTATGAGAACAGAGACAACCAGAGGCAAGACTTTTTGTACTTGCTGAATTCAGAAAGTCCTCACTGCTCTGCACAAGGGAGCCAGCCCGAGCTAACTGCACATGCAAATAAATTCCACTAGACCTCAGGTGAGCTGTCCTGCAGGGGAATGGAAGAATGAGGAGGCTTTGGCATGGCTCCCCCAGTAAACCACGGCCTTTTTAAGGACAAGATCCATACCTGCTGCTGCCTGCCTTGAAAAGTGCCTGGCACGCTGGGAACTCCCAACAAGTTTTGTTGAGCTGGACTACACATAATCTGCCTGCTCTCAGGAGCCAGGCATGAAACTTTCACTTCCATGGCTCAGTTTCTCTGCTGTTAATTTGGGACAGTCTTAGCAACCCCTCACAATAATGCCCTAGAGATTAAATGTGATGATGTAGTGAGGCATGTGTTTCATAGTCTGGCCCACAGTGGGTGTACAGTAACCTATGGTGATGGTCATTGTGCTTAAAGTTAGTATTGGCGTCAAATGAAGTCACGTCACTATATATTGTAGTTACTTAGCTGGCCAGTCCAGTCTCCTCATTTTATGGAGAAAGAGTTTGAGGCCCAGTGAGGGAAAGACCTTAGCCACAGTCCTTGAACGAGGAAGGTCACAGGAATCTAAGTCTCCCTACCGTCTCCTGACCCCGTGTTTATTTCCACTTACATGTGCTTCACAGGTATGAAGGGTTTAGGCACAAGCATCTGACAGCTGCTTCCAGTCTAGAAGGGCAAAGGGTTAAAGGAGCTAATTTGGAGTCCAAGCCACTACCTCTCATTCTTTCTCATTCATTTTCTTCATTGTGTATATTTAAGGTATACAACATGCTTTGATATACACATACACAATGCTATGATTACTATAGCCAAGCATATTAATGAATCTATCATCTCACATAGTTATTGTATACATATTGTCGTGTGTGTATAAAGCACACCTAAAATCTAATCTTGGCAAATTTTCAGTATAAATTTAATTAATTATTGTCCTTATGTAGAATATTAGATATCTAGACTTATCCATATACCTGGAAATTAGTACCACTGAACTTACATCACCCCATTTCCTCCCCTGCTTTAGTCCTGATAATCATCATTCTACTCCATTTCTATGTATTATATGGTTTTTTAGCATGTGCATATAAGTGAGATTATGCAGAACTTCTCCTTCAGTGTCTGACTTATTTTCACTCTACAGAATGTCCTCCAGGTTCATCCTTGTTATTGCCAATGGCAGGTTTTCTATCTTTTTATAGCTGAGTAATATTCCATTGTGTATATGTGTGAGATGGGAGGAGGGAAGGAGAAAAGGAAGGGAAAGAGGAAGAGAGGAGGAGAGGGAGAGAAAGGGAAAGGGGGGTTAGGTAATACATTTATCACAATTTTATCATCCGTTCATCCTTGATGGACACTTAGGTGGTTTCCACATCTTGGCTATTGTGAACAATGCTGTGATGGATATGGGATCACCTCACACCTGTTAGGGTGGCTACTATCAAAAAAGCAAGAGATTACAAGTGTAGCTGAGGATCTGGAGAAAAGTGAACCTTTGTATACCATTGGTGGGGATGGAAATTGATACTGCCCTTATGGAAAACAGTATGGAGGTCTTTCAAAAACTTAAAAATAGATCTATCAGATGATCCAACATTCACACTTTTGGTAACATACTCAAAGCAAATGACGTTCATTGACAGCCTACTATGCAGTATATATTTTTATAAACACCTCATTTGACATCTGAGTATATGCCTGTAAGAAGCAGCCATTTAGTCAGGCAGGGTGGCACACGCTTGTAATCCCAGCATTTGGGAGGCTGAGACTGGAGGATCCGGGTTTGTGGTCAGCCTCAGCTACCTAGTGAGGCACACCACAACTTAGTAAGACCCTGCTTCAGAATAAAAAATAGGGCTGGGGGTATAACTCGGAGGTAGAATGCCCCTGAGTTCAATCCCCAGTACCACAAAAAAAAAAAAAAGAAGAAGCATCCATTGTTATTAAGTCCATTTTGCACTTGAGAAAACCAAGGATTAGAAATACTAAATTAAAAAGCTACCCAGTTAACCATCTAACCAATGTTGGAGCAAGGATTACAATCTAACTCTCTCTCTCACTCCAAAGCCCATGATCTTTCACCAAGACACAGTATAGCTGGAGATGAAAAGGTAAAGTTGGCAATGCCAAAGAAACCCACCACTGCTTTTGCTCCCCATAACAAATATAACTGAAAGTTGAAGCCACAGAAAGTATTAGAGTCATCAAGTCGACAAAGCGGTCTCACTTGAACACAAGCAATGCTCCTGATTTTAGGGCCCAACTTGTCTGCAGTCTGACCTACAATCCGCAGCCCCGTGTTGCCATTGCTAGCTACATGTGCCTTAGTCCAGTCAGCAGCCTCATTGTCAAGACCACTGCCTGTTCTGCAACTGATCTCCCTTTCACACTCTCTCGTCTCTATAATGTATTCCCCACAAGGCAGCCAGAGTGATCTTCCAAAACACACATCAAATGAGACAGTTCCCCCTGTTTAAACTTGCTAATAGTTTCCCATTTTCTTAGAATAAATTCTATCATGACCTTTAAAGTCCTGCATTCTTTGCTTTCTGCCTCTCTGACTTTATCAGCTATCCCTTACACCGGACCCTTAGAGCACCACATTTCCTTCTCATCACCAGTCCACAATCTGTCCTGCTGCAGAGCTGTGATATGAGGTCTTCCATCACCTATAATGCTCTTCCCTGGGTTCTTCATGTGTCATTAAGGTCTCAGTTTAAATGTCACCTCCACAAACAGTTCTCTCCAGTCACCCCATGACAGCAGCCCCCCATCCTCACTCTTCATTACATCACCGCCTTCATTTTCTTCATGACACTTCTCACAAACTAAAAGTATCTTGCCTATTTGTCTATTTATTATTTTCTGTCCCTCTCTGATTTGCAGATAGTAAGCACCATGAATTACAGGTTTTATGAATCAATAGACATAAACAAGAGATTCTAATCATGGCTGCCTACAAGAAGGGGGAAGAACATAGGTGCCAATGATTATCACGTAATTGTGGCTCAGGGCTACTATCTGCAGAGAGCAGCAAGACTTCCCTCTCTCTCTTGCAAATGGGTAGTGATGGGGGGCACTATTTTTAAGACTGTTTAGGGGAGACATAGCAGGAAGGAAGCCATCAACTGCTACCCTTGGTAATAGTTACTCTGACAGCAGCTGCTATGGATACATCTCCTGAATACTAAACTGGGTTCATACAGGGATTCGGATCTGAAATTTGACAAGAGTCATACTCAGGTCGTGAACCATCAACCTGACACAGCTCACTTAGTTCCCCAGGGCAAAACAGCACCTGCAGAACCTGAAGTTGCAACAGAGGATTGAAACCAACAGCTGTGCATATGCACACATACCCAGCTACAAGGTAGGTGGTGACAGTACCAGAGAGAGTTTTCACAAAGTCTCCTACCCTACTCCCCTCCCCACTCCACCTGCACCATTAGGTTTTTCAGGCTTTTACTGCTAAATTTAGGATTAATCTTAAAACACCACAATTTTATTTTGAAATCAAGGTAGCTAATGTAAAAGATAATAGAAACAGAAAGAACTCATGTTATAAGGATATTAAGTCAATTGCTCCCTGATGATGCTTTGAGCCACAAAGAAAGGTTAAATATCTTTAGAGTAAATTTTATGGTTGCTCAAAGATGAGGGTGAGAGCCAATGATCATGCTAGTTTCCATTTAATGGTGACTGTCTTTGTATTGGGCATTTTAAATGCATTGTCTCTAAGCCTTAAGAATTCCTTCCTGCAGGATCCTCACATGAATAGGAATGAACCCACCATATGATCCAGCAATACCACTTCTGGGTATATACCCAAAAAATGGAAACCAAACTATTAGACCAATGCATGTGTATCTATGTTTATAGCTGCACAATTCCCAATTGCCAAACTGTGGAACCAGCCAAAATGTCCATCAACAGATGAATGGATTACAAAACTATGGGATATGTACACAATGGAATTTTACTCAGCCATAAAGAAGAACAAAATCATGTCATTTTCAGGGAAATGAATGGAACTGGAAAACATTATGTTAAGTGAGATTAGTCGGTCACAAAAAGTAAAAAATCGTATGCTCTTCTGAATATGCGGAAGCTAAGGAGAAAGTGGGTCATAAGAGAGACTCTAGACAAAGAAGGAAACACCTTAGATGAGCAAAGAAGGTGATTTAACTGAAAGTGATGGGAGGGGCACCCTGAGGCACGTGATGTCCATTCACAAACATATCAAAGTCAATCACTAAACTGAACATGAGAAGGAGGGAAGGGGAAGGGTATGGTGGCAGGAATTGGGGAAGAGTTAAATGAGAGATGTATGCATGTAAGCCTCTACCAGCTTGTACCTAACAACGATGTATGATTACAATGCACCAATAAAAAAAAAATCCTTCTTGCAAAATTAGTGTTGGCATCCCCATTTTAATGAAGAGAAAGAAAGTCTTGGAGAAACCAATAAACTTACCAATGCCAGAAAAGTTGCAGAGCTAAGATTCAAACCCAGGTATGCCTGGCCCCAAGGTCCATGTATTATTATTGAGTCCCCATCCCTAAATCACTAAGAGCTGAATCTTAGATGCACAGATTCTATATGACTACAAAACCCAAAAGCAGTGGCCAAATCAAAGAATGCAGCAGTGAAGGCCATGTTCCCTTTGTCATAGCAATTCTCCATCCTGTTCACAGCTAAGCTTCCCCCCATCTAGAGCAGTGCTTTCCCAAAAATAACTCCATGACAGGCTAAAATAGGAAAAGGAGCACAGATAAAATATGGCAAGTTGCCCAAAGGGATTTCTTCTTGGACTTACACTCTCCAAGGCAGTGAATTTGCCTTCAGGTAAAATACAACGACATATGATGTTTAAAAAAAAAAAACAATAGTGAGGGCTGGGATGGGAGGCTGACTACTATACCAAACTGGGCCTCAGCAAGAACCACCAGCTCTGAAATAAGAAAACCAGAATTTTAGCTAAGCATGCCTCTCTAAGTCATTCCAAATGTCAATTATTCATGATGTGTGGAAAAGGGAGATACACACTAACTACAATCTTGATCACACAAATGAGATGTTTTGTTATATACACAGGAATATATATATACAGGAATTGGAAGGCCATGTCCAACTACACTGCTTCTGACTGGATGATTTTGTTCTTGTTGTTTGCATTTTTGTTTTCTGTAATACACATATTAACTTTAAAAAAAGAAAGGTTATTTTACAAAACTGAAAAAGTATCATTTATCTTGCTAATTTGAATAGAAGAAAATGAAGTTGCATGGAAGACCATCATTGCAGCAGCTGACCCGTAAACACACGCCACCAGAGCACTGCCTTTCCTGCTCACCTGCTTGTCATTCATTTGTGCATTCATTCAGCCAACAGTCCCTAAATGTCCACTATGTGGAAAGCATCTGCTAGATACTGAGGATAAAGGAGGAAATCATTTGCAGCTCCTTTTCCCAGAGGGTCCGTTCTAGCCTGAAAGAGAGACAAGTAAACACACAATTCAATGTTGCTGAATAAACAGTGAAAGGAGGTACATTGCTGGAGCAAAGAATAAAACAAACAACTCTATGGGGTAAGGGTCTTCTCAAGCAGGTTCAAAAGAGCAAGAAAGATCTGTATCAGAGATTTAAGAAACAAGAGAATGTCCCAGGCAGAAAAAAAACAGGATCTGCAAAGACATGGAAATTGGGAACTAGTTTGATTCCAGAGTAAAAATGATTTAAAATGTGGAAGGGTTGGATTAGGAGGAAGAAGATCAGGGGCATCAGGCAAACATAAGGTACAGTCAATACTTTCCTACTCATTTCTCTCTTACCCAGTGATTCACCAACAAAGATACACGTAGGAAGCGAAATCTCATAAGTCCATACACAGACATACTATCCCCACTATCTTGCTAAGTGGATTTTCATCATCCCTGGATTCCCATTCATGTATGTGAGGGACTAATTCTTGGGTAAGTATTTGCCTAATAAGTCCCTACTCTATCACTTCCTTATCAGATAGAAGCTAAAGAGAAACATTCCAGTGAATCTGTATTCCCAAACAAGGCCATGGGGCGTGAGAGAGGGAAGTGAAATTTAAAGAACGGCTTTACCATCTCCACATCAAACTCGAGGCTTCCTCTTGGACAGCTCTTAGCTCTTCTAAGTACTACCTGGTACCGTGGGAAAGTGTATGAAAGTCTCTGCCCCTCAGATTCCTCCTCTGTAAAATGGGGGGAAATGATATGTATTGCACAGAGTCATCATTAGGATTTTGTGGACTCTATCATGCTGATGCCCATCACAGTCTCCATACACATTATTTCCTCACTGTACACTTTAGTCCCATTTCTCCTCCCTAATTAAAGAGCCATTCAAGGTAATAGCCTCTCTCTCTCTCTCTCTCTCTCTCTCTCTCTCTCCTCTCTCTTATGTATGTATGTATGTATGTATGTATGTATGTATGTATATATGCATTCATTTACTTATTTAGACAGGGTATTGGTAATCTGGCCTTGAACTTGTGATCCTTATGCCTCAGTCTCCCAAGTACCTGGAATTATAAATGTGTACCACCATGACCGGCTCTCCTAGTATATGCATGTGGATGGGGGCATGGGGGTGCTGGAGATTGAACCCAGGGTATTCTACCTCTGAGCTGTACCCACAGCCTTACTTATATTTTTGGTTTGTTTTTCTGTTTGTTTGTTTTTTGTACTGGCTATTGAACCAAGGGGCATGCTACCTTTGAGCTACACCTTCACCCTATTTTATTTTTATTTGGAAACAGTGTCTCATTAACTTGCTGAGGCTAGTTTCAAACCTGTGATCCTCCTGTATCCGCTTTCCCAAGTACTAGGGTTACAAGCATGTGCCACTATGCTCAACTTATGTTTTAGTTTGAATCAGGGTCTCACTAAATTGCTGAGGGCTTCACTAAGTTGCTGAGGCTGACCTAGAACCTGTGATCTTCCTATCTCATCCTCCCAAGTATTAGCCACCATGCCCAACTTCTCCTATTATTCTTCATAAGTAATCTATAGCATATGAGCAGTATGTTACAGTTTTAAAAGCACTTTAGCACCTGTTAGCTGATGCAGTTATCTTGGTAACCTTCTGGGTTGGATTGAAGCAACCGTGTAAAGCTGGGGAGGTGACTTGCCAAATTCACAGTCATCATGTGATACAGCATGACCTTCATCATTTGTCTCCAAAACCACAAATCTTCTGACCATACACCATGGCCTCCAAATAATTTTTTAGAAAAAAAACTTACCTTAGCAGCCATTAGCAACACATTTACTGAAACTAATACTAATAATGATTCCTTATAAATTATGTTAACCTCCTCCTAGGAAGCAAGTATCTTTGTCAAAGCTCACTGTCCATCTAGAGATCTGAAAGAGAGAAACCTTATCTTATTCATAGCTATACCCCCAAGGCCTGACAAAATTTCTGTCATATTATAGGACAAGTTTAACACATGTTTGCTGAGTGAGTAGATGGGTGTGATAGGCACTTAATGATTTACAAAGTACTTCCACATCCTATCTTATTTGATTTTCCAAATGCCCTGAAACATAAAGGAAAGCTGATATCATTATCTGCATCTCTTGGAGGGTGATCTGCAGGTCACACCCTGGCTGCTGCTGTTGTCTTTCTTTTAAGAACTATAATGGACTCTTATTCCCTCCTGGAACAGAACACAGCTGAATTCTACACACTGCTACTGGCCCTGCCACGCAAGTCTGCTTAAAAGCCAAAATAGACAGTTTCGTTATTATCTTTCATATCTTAAAAAAATACATCAAAATCTGAAAAACTCTGTGATAATTAGACAAAAAAGAAAAAGAAAGAAAAGCTGAAGCTGAACCATTCAACTTGGAACTGTAATGTGGGATGATTGTTACGTTCCTATTCTTTCCTGTTCTCACCTCCTTTTGGTCTCCATTGTCTATAGCAGGGAGTATTCATCTTCCTCCACAAAAAGAATCCGTTTCCTACAGAATAGAGCTGTCAGGACTGTGGGAGCCCTGTTCTCCGTGCCCTCCCCTCCTGTCGGGTTTCACAGCACACCCCATCTCCTGAATGGCTCCACTGCCAGCTTCTCCTCTAGTGCGCTGAGGGCTCTCCCCACACCAAGCAGAGCTCTGGGGATGCTACTCCCTGTGCCTGGAGCACAGGACCTCCCCCAAGAACTGCTGCACATCCCTGGTTCTTCAGGGTGTCTCAAATTTATACCCTGCCTATCTTTGAAGCCTCATCTCCCTTCCTCTTACTGTGACTGCAATCCAGGCAGAAAGTGAAGAGGGGAAGACATGCCACCAGACAGGCCTGCGATGGTCAGGAGTCCTGTATCATGAAGTTCTCCATCTACTCACTCACTCCTGTGCCCTGCACTGGGAAAGCAAAAATGAGTGTTTTACAGTTCCTACTGGCAAGAGCTTATAGTCCAGGAAAGAGAAATGTAGATCCATGCACAGATCTCAAGCAAGACGAGAAGTATCGGTGCCAAGTACAGGAGGCTGAAGGAGAGCTACAGGCCCTGCCTGGCAGAGGCCAGGAAAGCAACAGAAAACAGTGTAATCTGTCAGAACTTTAGTCTAAAACACAACAGGAGTTTGTGGGTAGAGAAGAAGGAAAAGGAAAGGAAGAGGAAGCTAGGGGAGGGAAGGGAGATGCAGAGGAAAATAACTATCTCAGTTATTTTAGCATAATATTAAAAAGTGCTAAGGAAGTATGAAATCATTAGCTAAGTAACTGGGAAATTTAAAGGAACTTAAGCCATCCTGAGTACAGCAGTTGCAAGAAACAGCTATTCTACCCCTATGGATAAAGAAACAGAGGAGAAAACTCAGACTCAGAAGAAGAACTTCATAAGTGGGAGGGTGAAGCCCAGATTTCCAAGAAGGGGCTGGGGCTGGAGTCTCTGAGCTCAGAGAAGGTCCCCAGAGGTGGCCAGGCCTCTGAGGAAGGGCTGTTGGCCCATTGGTGCTAGCTTCTCCTAAAAGAGGTGTGACCAAGTTAGGTCTACACATGCTGGGAAAGGCACAGAGGGCGTTAGCTGGAGCTGCCAGGGCGCACTGTCCACACCTAGGCTCTGGATCGATGGCTCTAAACCAGGGGTGACTTCGCGCTCCAAAGAATATGTGGCAATATCCTGAGACAAAGTATCACAACTGGGGAGTCACTGTAGGAGTTTAGTAGGTAAATGACAAAGATGTTGAGAAACACTGACAATGCACACGATAGACACAGAAAGTTACAGTCCAAAATGCCAACAATGAGAAACCTATTCTAGCTTAACACTGAGAGGAACAGGAAGCAAACCAGGCAGAGCAAGTTCATCTTCTCCCCATGCAGCCACGGAGTTGCTCTCTAGCACCCCCTGTTGGCAGAGCCCAAGAGGGAGCCGGCGGGCACAGGATTTGTCCCAGCCCCAACACCACGAGGCTGAGTACAGAAGGATGGGTCTGTAGCCAAGCGCCAGTAACTTAATACCGGGCAGAAGCATTGCCAGGCTAGGTTCTCAGACAAGCGAAGATATGGCGGCAGATGCAGGACTGGCAGTGGTGAGGTAGAGCCAGCAGCCAGGAGCGCTCAGAGCCATGCCTGGCACACAGCAGTGCTCAGCACCCAGCAGGACTCCTCAGGCATTTAGTCCATACGTGACGTCGCTGATAAAAGGTCTGCAAGCAACACCGCTTCCAAACTAACACTCTTGGTGGTATTTAAAACTCTTCAATTTGAGAATGAACACAATGCTTCCCGAGAGCAAAATTTCTTCTCTTCATGAATTTGGCATTATGGTTCTGCTTATCTGCTGTCTGGTGAGGAAGAGCAGACTTCCTGGAGTACCAGTCTCAGAGTCTGTCAAAAGCGCAAGAATGTTTTATAAATTATTTGTGTTTTGTAATTATTTGTTACTCAAATGAAATCATACCACACACTCATCAGTACCATATGAGGCTTTTTGCATCTTTTTTTTGTGTGTGTGTGGTACTGGGGATTGAACTCAGGGGCATTTTACCTCCGAGCTATACCCCCAGCCCTATTTTTTATTCTTTATTTTGAAACCGGGTCTCACTAAGTTGCGGAGTGCCTCACTAGGTAGCTGAGGCTGGCTTCGAACCCCGATCCTCCGGTCTCAGCCTCCCGAATGCTGGGATTACAAGCGTGCGCCACCACGCCCGGATTTTTTGCATCATATTAACAAAAATATTTTTAGTGCTGTTTACACCTTATAATATACTTTCCTGCTATTATCTCATTTTATCCAGCACCTTCACCCCCATTTTTTGGGTGAGAAAACTGAGGCTAAAAGGAGGGAAAGTAGCACTTTAAGTGAAGGAATGAAACTAAAACCCTCACAAGTGGCAGACAAGTGGTTTCTTGGCTGCCTTGCAGTGGGTGATACTGCTGTGTGTCTCTGCCCTGTCTGGTTGGGCATGTCTCAAGTGTAGCTAGGTTCTTATGATGTACTAGCCCCTTAGCTTTTCCTCACACAGCTTCTACCCTGCTCTCTGTAGAGTCAATAGAACAATTTAGGATATTAGATTCCCCAAGGATCCACAACAGACAATTTCAGTTCTAAGTTCTGGGATGGAGGTGTACTCAGGGTACATGGTATCATACAGATAGAACATGGGACTCAGTCCTGAGAAGCCAGGGAAGCTTTTCTGTATGCAGCAAGGCCTACAAGACAGGGAGAAAATAGGTGCAGAAGAGAACAGACTGGGCAGGAAGGAATAGTATATGCAAAGTGCAGAGGTAAGAAAGAATATAATCCATTAAAGGTCTATAAATGGACTATAGGAGTTTAAACTGAGAAGTAAGTAACCTTGAGGATGAGATTAGAGTGATAAGTAGGCACCAGAACAAGGGATGGGAAGCTAGGTGGAAGATTTGGGCTTTATAATGCTACTAGCTAATTAGGTGAGCAAAGCCATTTATCTTCTTTGAGTGTTGGTCCCCACATGTATAAAATGGTACTAAAAACATCTGCTCTGCCTGACAAACAGGGTCTGAGCTGTTCAAATAAAACACACACACACACAAACACACACACACACACACACACACACACATTTGCTTAGGAAACCATCACACTTTATTATTACAGCATCCCAAGTCAGCTTCAGAAAGCAGAAACGGCACCCCTCCTTTTCCCCCTGCCTCTGCAGAGGAAAAAGCCCCCTCTGGAAAAGAAAGACTCTCCTTAGTCCTTTGCCAAAGCTTTCCCAAGCAATAATCCACAATGCAATCTTCATTGAAATTGTATTTCAGCCCCCCTCTGCTAAAAATATAAATACATGTGACTGCCGCCTCAGAATGGCCTTTGTGCCTTCCTGCCCCTGGTGTGCGCCTTCCTAAGTGGCTGTCCTCACCATAGGCACCAGCCTGTGTGATAACATTATAATTTTGTGTACATTGTGCTCTTGGAGACCATGCTGAGGCCAGCACAAGGAAATGGCAATTGACAGCAGGCCAGGCTTCTTTGTAACGATTTGTGGCTTCTTCCTCTGCAGGTCCATCGGGGTCCAGACACTAGATCTGGGTGACTGGCCCCAAGGGGCATGGGCACCAACACCATCGTGCATCTTGTGTGAGTGCTTTGTAGAAAAGGAGATGGCTTAGAATTGAGGGTGTTCTAGGCACAGAGAATGGCCTGTGGCAGAAGTCAGGTGGCAGGTGCAGAGCTGAATCACCTGGACCATGTAAACTCTGAGTTCCTGGAGTCCAGAACCAAATCTGCAGAGCCTTAAAGACCACCGGGGACAGTGGCTTGTGTCATCTTTTCAGTCCATGATCTGTCTACTACATTGCAACAGCTCCCTTCCCAAATAACTTTTATGCTGCTAATTAATGACTCTGCAAACATCGGAGAAATATTTATTAAATGCCTATTATGAGCGAACACTTATGGGCACTGGGGATCCAGTGATGAACAAGGCACAATTTGGCACGTACAGAACTTACGTTGGGTAGGAATCAATGGTGCGATGAGTGCAAATACTGATCTTTTTTGATTGTAGAAAGTCACTAGGGGTCAAGAGCCCACAGGAGTCATATGAAGAGCCATATTTTCCCTGTCTTGGTAACTCTACTGCCAGGACTCAAAAGGGTTCAGCCACTATTGCTTTCTGATTTTACTTATTCTCTTCATTTGCATTGAGGAAGGCCAAAGCCTCTTACCAATTACCTTATGGACTGAGCCACAGATTCTTACAGAGCACAGATTATCTGTTTAATTCTCCAGACTGCAAGGGGGCATTTCCCATTGTCTATGACTTATCCAAATGTAATGGATTAGTTCAGAGCCCATGAGGAAAAAGCATGAATGCTGTGTTTAAAAGGAAAGCTATATGGAGTGGAAATATGAATTTAGAAGGTGGACTTATGAAAGAGAAAAGTCTGGTGAGTTTGGGGGCAACCTCTGTGAGGCCAGGCACCAGGCTTGGACTGTTCAAAACCAAGGCTCTCGGCCCACATCTGGAAGATCTCCAGTGCGCTGTCATCAGTTGGTCCCCAAGTTTAGCTCACGCAGGGGTCCTCTATCACCAGGGGAGTAAGGTGAGACCGGATGGAGGAAGACAGTAAATCAGGCTACATGCTGTGGGGAGAAAAATCTACAGCAGCTGCGTTTCCTTAGAAACCCCCACAAGCTGAGAAGGAAAAGTAGCCACACAGTCAGACAGCGCTGCGCCTGATTCCTTCATCAAAGAGCACACACCCCAGAAGGAGAGGGAAGACATCATTAAGCAGCCTAATCTTTCTGGCAAGGCCCAGAGAAGGCAGCCTCCTGCAGAGGCCAAAAAGGAGGTCTGGGTTCCAGATCTCTGCAGGTACAGGGGAGGCCAGGGAAGGTGACTCTCAGAAGGCACACACAGCAAGGAATCCTGAGGACTGGGCAAGGGAGGGGACGTATTCCAATGGGATGAATATTCCGATGACCCAAGAGTTCCCATAGAGACTCCTTTGTAAAAAGCCAAACAATAACCATTCGATCTTCAGTATAAAACCAAGAACAAATATGATTTAATCTAATTTTAAAAGCATACCTACAGCTTGCTCTTGCTAGAGAGCTCAGAGCTGAATGAGAATTGTCTCCATTACTTAATAGCTCTGTGACTTGAGGCAAATTCCTTAACTTCTCTGAGCTTTGTCCAGGAAAGAAAGCCACATCCTAGTCCCTACCTTAGAGTCCAGGGAAAATTAAGGGCGATAATGCATGCAAAGCACTCAGGGCAGTATCTGGCTCCCTCCAAGGACTTAAGCCAAAGGGTAAGAGGAAACTAGGTTACAGGCACACATAAATGAGTCCCATCGAGGTCGTCCACTCCCATGCATGAAAGAAGCACACAGCACATACTGTGTCACACCATTTAGAGGAGGCTCAAGAACAGGTGGCACTAACCAACTGTCAGAAGAGTGGGTCCTCATGGGGGTGCTTCTGGAGGTCACGTGAGCCACACTGCTAGAGTGCTGCTGCTGCTCTGTGTGTCCATACAGTGGCTGTAGGAGTGTACAATGTGTAAAAACCACCCCCCCAACCCCACCTGTTTGTGCCCTTAACCCTGCTGTAGACATCCATACTTGTGCTCCTTACTGGTGCTCCCCACAGGTGACCAGGAAGTGAGAGAGATCTGGGGTGCAGGAAGTGAGATCTGGGGTGGGGGGAAACCTGGGGTATTCAGTGGCAATGCTTCCTGCATTGCATTCAGAGGAGGACCATCAGAACCCCAGTCCTTTCAAGCAGGATTGGGTGAGGGGGGCTCTAATTCATCCCCTGAGCTTGGCAGGAAAGGCACCATATCCCTACTACACAGTGAAGGAAATAAAGACTGGGGTGATACAGCCATGTTTCCATGAAAGCAACAGACAAAGGTAAGGAGAGAAGGCAAGACTGTACGATCCGAGACACTTTATCTGCCTAAAGGATTCTTTGCCATCTATTAGAGATGAATTCCCTACAGCTGAAGAAAGAAATAAAAGCAGGTATTTTTTTTTAACTTAAGAAGTTCTTCTGCAGAGAGACGGACCTCCCAAATAGGAAGGAAGCATAGTAAGCTTTATCGCCACCTGCAGCCTCTGTGAGATGAGCTGCTGGAAGGATTCTGAGAGGCCTGTGGTCTGAGTACAGCCAGCATCTCCAGCTCTGCTTCCCCAGGCAGATGCAGCTGCCATGGTATGGGCAGGGCTAGTGGGAGTTATTGCTCCATCTGTGGGGTTCTAAAAGTTCTGCAGAACGGCAAGGACTCACGTCTATCGGAGAGTTTCAGTAGGTGTAAAAGCAGAGCAAGATACTGCCCTGTTCCTCAGGTTGCTCTAGTAAAGAAAACAAATCAGGAGGCCCCTCCCATATACTGGCTGCTGTTTCAGCTCAGGATACCATAATTCCCAAAAAAGACAGACACTGCCGTCATGGGGCTGATGTCCTAATGGGAGAAATGAATAATAAACATAAAAAGAAAGGAATAAGTAAATAGAATAAAGCAGGGCTAGGGTTACAGTGACAGTAACACCAGAGTCGGGAAATGGGTAGAGTGATGATAAGAAGCATGTGTTTAAAGTATTCAGGGGAGACCGCTCCATGAGGCTGATATTCAGACAGCAACATTTCATAGCAGGAGCTCAGGGTGAGTTCAGTTCGTATGGGAGCAGCCAGATGCATGCTGTGTCAGAATAAGTTTCCCACCAGTGTGCTCTAACTGGACCACTGTAAACTAATCATGCTCTTATAATCCAAGCATAGCAATTGCATCTAAATTCAAATTTACAAAGAAGGAGAAACCTTAGATGAGCAAAGAAGATGAATTAACTGAAGGTGATGGGCGGGGGAGGGAAACACCCTAATGCACATGATGTACATTCACCAACATATCAAAGTCAATCACTAAACGGAACATGAGAAGGAGGGAGGGGAGAGGGAATGAGGTGGGAACTGAGGAAGGGTTAAATGAGACCTGTGTGCATGTATGCCTCTACCAGCTTGTACCTCACAAAGATGTATGATTACAATGCACCAATAAAAATATTAAAATAAAAATTCAAATTTATAAAAAAAAAGTTGTACCACTTTGATAGGACATAAATCCTACAGGCTTCAAATAGTTTAGAGCACAGGTAGCAGACCAAAAGGAAAAAAAAATAAAATGTGCATGCCCAAGCTTTGAGACACCTACCAAGACCAGCCCAGTGCCTTTGCGCTTATGTCACTAATATACACCTGGAGACAGGGTGACAGATGAACTAGACAGCCTCCACCTTTGAAAAAAGATACAGTCTAATGGGTAGACCAGTCACATGCACAGCTGAGCAGGGCAGAGTGTAGAAAGTGCTGTAACTGTAGCATATCTGCAGTATTGATCAAATGTAAGGTGCCTCTCTAGTCCTAAGCCAAGCAATGTAAGGACCACATAGGGCCCACTGCCCAACTACAAAGGAAGCTATTACCCACAGAGGAAGAAGAGATGCAAGTAGAAATTTCCAGTCTCAAAGAGTAGAGTCTTATTCTTTCACCTATTAAGAAAGATTTACTGAATGTCAACTGTATACCAGGCACTTAATGGGCATTGTGAAAAACAAATCATGGTCCAATAGAGAGGAAAGCCCTCTAAACAGACATGATGCATATTCATGAACACAGACATAGAGTAGCCTGGGAACAGGAATAAGGGGATTTTTATTTCTGGGATGTAGAAATCCCCTCCCTAAGGTGGAGAAGACAAAGGCCTGAGCCTTACATTTTAGGCAACAGGAAAAGCATTATTTGGAATCACAAAAGTTTAGAAAACCAAAGTGCTTTAAAAAAAATAAGTTGTAGCTAGACTACAGGATAAATAATAGGGATTATGGAAGCGAGGCAACAATAAGAACTAACATATATTAAATACTTTTGGGGGCAGATACTATTCTCAGTAATAATATATGTACATATATACACATATACATAGATATTCATATACACATATATACATATGTACATACTTTCATTTCATCTTCTCATTGCCATACAGGTAAATATCATCACTCTCATTCCACAGAAGAAGAACCTAAGGAGATTAAGTAATTTGCTCAAAGTCATAAAGCTAGTTAAACATAAAACTGGGATACAAACTCCACCTTAACCACTCCATGTTCATTAAGAGACTGAAATCCAGATTCAAACTGATGACTGTGTTTGGCAAAGGAGATCTATTGAAGGCTTTTCAGCTAGGGAATGATACAGTCAGTGTTACATTTTAGAAAGACTAGACTGGCTGTAATATAAAGAATGGACCTAGCACAATGGTGCATACCTGAAACCCCAGTACTTGGGAGGCTAAGACAAGAGGATTTAAGGTTTAAGTCCAGCCTTGGCAATTGAGTAAGATCCTGTTTCAGATTTAAAAACAAAATAAGGCTGGGGTGGGTCTCAGAAGTAGATCATCCTGGGTTCAATCCACAGTATTTTAAAAAAAATAAAATAAAAAGAATGGGACTCAGGGTACACAGGACCAAAAACACAATAGTGGTTAGGAAGCCTTGTAACAGTGCTGGGAAAAGCAGCAGAGCATCCAAAGGTAGAAGGTATCAATAGACACAGAGTGGCTGAGGCAGGTTATTTAAGGGAGGAGGCAACAGCACGAATGACAGACAGGATGCCGGGCATGAGAGAGAGGGAGGTGTAAAAGATGAGCCTTCCATGTGCAGACTCAGCCTTGACAGGTGGATCCTGCCCTTAAAGTAATGGGAAAAGAGGACATTCTTATCATGGCAAAGGACAGTGTTATACAAGAGTGACGACAGTTCTGTCAGGTATCTGAGCCCAGGTGTGGGGATTCAGAGGCTGATCCAACTAACAACTATTCTTAAGCAGGCTGTCAGTCCCAGGACAACTTCCCTTCCTTCCTTCCCTCCCTTCTCCCCTCCTTCTCTTCTTGAACTCTCTCTTCTTCTTTTAAATAAGTACAATCACATTTTTAAAATGTAAAATAACTTGTGCACACATAGAAAATTCAAGCAATGCAGAAAAATGCAAAGAGACTAAAAGTTATGTGAAATCCCACCACCATTATCACCTTGGTGAAGGTCTTTCCAGGCATTCAGAACTGCACAGCACACAAAGGACCACACATGCCCATTCCTGCACACATTGGAACTATTTTGGAAATCTGTTTTCTTCACTTATTCCACCATATAACCTTTCTGTATCAATAAACATGGATCCATTTTTTTCTGTGTGTGTGTGTGTGTGTGTGTGTGTGTTTGTTGGTTTTTTTTGTTTGTTTTTTAGTAGCTAGGTGGTATTCCTTTTTCTATATATATCATAGTCTATTATGAGTTTTAAGACTGGCCAAGTAAGGAGGTAGGAAGATCCTCTCCCTCCAAAACATCCATGTGGCTGGATAAAATTAACAAAATCAACTATTTTCACCAGTGTGGAAATTAACCAACAATCTGAGACATGATTATGTTTGAAAATCTGCTGAATTCCAGCTCAGAAGAGAAGGATCTGCTGCCATCTTGCCTGGGACTGTCCTGTTCCTATAGGCCCCTCTCTGCCAGGGAGAAAGGTATCACTGGATTGCAAAGAATGGAAGAAACCCCTCCAATACCAGGCATCTTCTCTGTTGAAGTGATGAGCCTTGGGCAGCCACAGGGCAGGGAAGTGGCCATGGCCACTGGCTCCACTGGTCTGAGACAAGCATATTCCTGGCTGAAGCTGCTCAGATGGCCCAACCTGCTCACTGACTCCTGGCTGATCTGGAAGCCGAATGCATACACACAGTTCACAAGAAAAAGCAGAGTAGAAATTCAAAGCCAGGGAAGCTTTGAAAAATACCTGAACTTTTAGCATGCAATTCCAAGGGGGCCTTGCTGGTTTGAAGTGTTTGAATACAACCTCTGTCCAGTTATTGGCTGACTTTGAAGCTATGCAAACACAGGTCAACCCTTGGGCTTAAAAATAAAAACATGAATGGAAAAAAAGAAAACTAAACAGATACATCAGTGGCTGCACACTGCAGGGAGAAAGAAGAGGATTTCATAGTTTTAGCATATGAAAGTTATTAAACAATTCAACAGAGCTCAGTTCATACATACATATAAACACATATATATGTATATGTATATGTATATGTATACATATATAGAGAGAGAAAATTATGAGTGACAAAAGGTGAAAAGAGCTCCTTTTATAAACTCCAAATCTCATATCCACTTTTAAAGCTTTTACAACACATCTCCAAGCAACAGCAGGTAGAGATCATTTTACTTCCACTCAAGTTCGTCTTCATTTTGCAGAGTTGGCTTGGAAGATACTGAAATCAACCATGAATGAGTGTCAGCAAAGAACATGTCAAGCCTGCTGAGGCACTTTCTTAAACCTCTTTCTTCACTAAGGGAGAGGAGAGCAGCAGCACATCCATTCACAACATGTATGGCGTGCACCGGCTTCTCCCATCAGCTCTGATTTTTCAAAGCCCTTCTTAGTTTTATAGTTCTATAGCCTCCTCCTCTAAAATCTGGAATTAATTTAAGTGTAGCATGTCACTGAAGTGACACTGATGTGATTCTCACACATAAATTATATCAGACATTATGAAATGCTACTAGTGACATTGACTGTTTGGGACAACCAGGATGTGGCTATGGCTCTAAGCATGTGATACTACTCCTGATCCTCTGATTTCATAGAATGAAAAAAACAAAACAAAACAAACAACAACAAAAATATCAAGGAGACTCAATAATAATCCAGCCAACCCTTTACTAAGTGCAAGAATCCTCTCTACTACATCCTCATGGGCTCCTTTCATTTTCTGCTTTGAACATACGTAATAGATATAGAAGATTACAGAATATTACATGTGTATCATGTCCAGTTGGTAGATGTATTTTGTTTGATTAAGATTTTTTAAAAATTCAGCTAGGTATGGTAGTGCACAACTGTAATCCTCAGCTATTCAGGAGATTGAGGCAGGAGGATCCCAAGTTCAAGGTCAACCTGTAGTGAGACTGTGTCTCAAAGTAAAAAAGGGCTGGAAATGTAGCTCTATGGTAGAGTGTTTGACTACCATGTTTTAGGCCCTAGGTTCAATCCCCAGCACTAAAAACAAAACGAAAGAAGCAGTATTTTAAAATAGTGAAATTTCACATAACTTCTTGCAAGGAAGCACAGTGCTGGTCATTCAATCTCATTTTTACATAGAAAAAACAGCATGGGGCTGTTCAAGGAATGCTTCCACTGAAAGCAGCCTGGGCCCTCTAGTTCACTGTAGTACCTACCACTCCCTAATGTGCATGAGATCACATTAATCATACACACTATTGGAGAGAGAGAGAGAGAGAGAGAGAGAGAGAGAGAGAGAGAGAGAGAGAGAGAGAGAGAGAATGAGAATGACTATGAGAATCCAAGACCTCTCTTAAGAGAAAATAAAAGAAGACTGAAAGAGCTCTGGTTCTTTACGTGAGGATCATTCACTCAGTGCCTGGCCCTGAGGGATGAGTATGTGAGCCCTCCTTCCCATCAGTTGCCTCCCTCCATCAGGGTACCAGATGATTCCTACAAATCTCTCCAATTCTTTAGGTGTCATTTTATCAAGCTGCAAAAGGAAACTGTCATCTGGTTCCTGCTCCTCACCTGATAGGAAGGCAGTGGATGCCATTTGATAGCATCTGTAAAAGGGCAGCAAGCTTTCCAGATGTAAGTACATAGGATGTTATACAGGCGTTAACATGTCCAGTGTCATTAAAGTTGCTTATCTACCTCCAGGTGACACTCACATAAGTGGCTAATAATCCATGTTCAGATAATACTGAGCAGTATCCCAAGCCCACTCTACCTGGCAGCCCTATAGACCTGCCAAATTCTGTAGAGAAAATTCCAGGGTTAGGGGTGGGTGGCAAGATGAAGAGAAACTTATAATCATTGTTGCTAAAGTCCAGGAATGAGCAAGTAGGAGGTGATCAATCTGGAGGACAGTGTTGCTATCAGTCACTGTGGTTTACTATGGGTGGCATGATCCTTTGATTCTTTTAAAAACTCTGTGATATAGCTATTCTTATTTTTAGTTTCTCAAGAGGCTGAGCCTTAGAGAGGTGAAGAATTGTTTCCAAGGACACACAGCTAGGAAGTAGAAAGACCAGGGTTTGGCTTTAGGGACTGATCTCTCAATTGCAATGCATTTTTTCTTCTCTGTATTTATGGAAGAAGAGGAGTTATATTTATTAAGTAATTACTATAAGCCAGGCTATATTTGTTTTTGTTTAGGTTTTAAGCTCTATTGAGGCATCATCTACATACTCAAAATGCACATTTTAAGTGTACAATTCCAAAAGTTTAAGTAAATTTATAGAACTGTGCAACTATCAACACAATCTAATTTTAGAACATAAAGATCCCTTTAGACCATAAAGATCCCTTGTGTCTATTTTAGTCAATCCTGTTCCTACTACTAGCTCCAGACAACCACTAATCTGCTTTCTATCTCTATAGATTTGGTTTTCTGGATATTTCTTACAAATAGAATTATATAGTATGTGATCTTTCTCATCTGGCTTCTTTTGCTTAGCATAATATTTTGAGGTTCATCCCTATTCTAACATTATCAGTATTTTATCACTTTTTATTCCACTACAGAGATATACTACATTTTATATCTCCTTTCATCAGCACATGACATTTGAATTGTTTCTACTTATTTGGGTTCTATCAATAATGCTTCTACAAACATTCCCAAACAAGTCTTCTGGGGACACATTTTCATATGAATTATGAGTGGAACTGCTGGGTTATATGGTAAATTCATGTTTCACTTTTAAAGAAACTGCCAAATTGTTTTCCAAGATGGCTCTACTATTTTATATTTTCACTAGAATACTTGAAACAGTTACACATTGTATATTCCAGCTTCTCTACATCCTTACCAACACTCACTATTTGACTTTTTTATTATATCTACTCTGTTCATTGTAAAGTCATATCTAATTGTGGCTTTAACTTCCATTTTCTAATGCTTGGTGGTGTGATTTTTTTCATGTACTTAGTAACTAGTATTTGTATACTTTCTTTGGTGGAATATCTATTCAAAACTTTTGTCCATTTTAAAATTTAGTTGTCTCATGTTATCTTCAACACTGCTGCACTGGACCGAATCAATCAATCCTTACTTTTGCAGGTGGGGAAACTGAGTCAGAGGGAGATTAAATAACTTGTCCAGGATCATCCTTTCAGTGGATAATGGCAATCATTATGGCTCTAAAGCCTCAGGTTCTTTTTCCTGCTGAAATTAAAATTTGGTAGTCAGTGGCTTATTACATCTCACAGACATCTACATGCTCTATACCATGAAAAAAATATGTAACTATGACTTAAAAATTGTGAAAATTCACAAAGAAATCAAGACTCCTGATTCCCTGTGAAATGTCAGAAGACCTAATAGCACTGAGACCACATTCTGCATTGTGTGAGAATTTCCGTAAGAGCTGAGTAGCAGTCGCCCCCTCCAGACAGATCCTGTCCTCACTGGGAAGTCACATACAATGCAACCTCTACAGGGTTCACTGACACTCCTGGCCCTGCAGGTACTGCATTTCTCAACCCTCCTACCCTCACCTCACCTCCACCTTCTGCAGGTGGCCACTTTAGCAAACTCCCCTTTATAGAGTTAAGGAAATCCCAACTCTACTAGAAAATAAGTGTGTAAAATCCAGATATAGGAGAGTATGTAGCCAAACTAGTCTGTAATTAGGACAACATTCACTGTAGAGCAGAGATTCCTGGATCAGTGATAAAAAAAATAAAAACCAGGGCTTCAGACTTTTCTCTTCAAATCTAACATATAAAATGATGTTATAAAGCCAGAGCAGCTATGACTGAAAGAAGGTAGAGGTGGAGTCATATTATTAATCCTATGCTACAGAAGAAGAAACTGAGGCTCAGAGAAGTCCAATAATGAGCCTCGAGTCACGCAGTTGATGGGGAAATGATAGTTAGAACTCAACCTGAAGCTCTTGGGAACTGAGATCAGGATGCTGTCGGCACCAGAACTGCCAACTGTGAGCCATGAAACAACCTACCTTATTAAGTTCTGTGCTTCCAGTTCTGGGTACAATATGTGATAGAAAATGCTCTAAGAATACTTTTTAAATGAATTAAAATGCTCCAGAAATTTTAGTGATTAAAATTATACATTTTAATTTGGTAACCGCCACAGACATTCAGAAGAGAAGAAAATAAAATAAGTTCAGTAAAATTTGCTTAATGCAGTTGAATATCCAGGTGTTAATGAGGGGGAATGATCAGCCATTTACTTAGCATTTTTTGTGCACAGACAGCAGTGTTTGTTGCTAGGAGAGATCTAAGGGTCTGTAATACACAGGACGTGATATACTTTGGACTTAGGGAGACACAGGAGAAAACTGACTGACGAGATATCTTGCTGCCCTACTTATTCTGCTTCCTTTAAGGCCTACAGTAACCTGCAAAGCATTCCATTCATATCCAGAAATGAAAAAATTAACCTGCTCAAAGTTGCTCATATTTGCTGACACTGACATCGAAGCCCACTTCTTTGTGCTCTACCACAAAAGATTGGATAACTTATATTTGTGACCCAAGAATTAAATGTGAACAGAAGTAAGCAAGTCCTGAACTGTCAAAAGGTAGTCCAAAGTCTACCCACTGTAGAAGAGCTCTGATTTAGAAGGAGAGGGATTCTCTGAGCCTCTACTTCTTCATTCATAACTTGGTCACAAAATACCCTCCCAGAGGTCTGTGAAGACGAGCCACTTCAGTGGATGTGGAAGGCTTTGGAAACAGAAAATGCAATGTCACTAGTTTGTAAATGCTTGCAAAATGGCCTCTACCCTCTTAGCATTTTCAAAACTGATTTCTAAGGGCACTAGTGACCGTCTGCTAAGTAGTGACCTCTTCTCCATCTTTTCCCACGTTTCCCTACCCCTGAAACATTTTGGAAGTACTTAATACCAGTATCTACTCATCCCTTCCTTTCTAAAACTATTTAATCTCCACTTCTGTCACTCTCTGAAGAACAAACACACACACACACACACACACACACACACATATACATGTGTGTGCATGTATTTGTATGGACAGCCATTCATTTCTTCTGTCTTTCATTTTTATTTCTAGCTAATATTGTCAGACAATCTGCAAACACCTTCCACCAGGTACTGGAGTGAGTTCTAGCATCCTCAGTCACAAAATGACAATTTCTCACACACACACACACAGTTATGGCTGAAATTCATATGTCAAATCCAAATCTCCAGTACCTCAGAACATGACTGTATTTGAAAATAGGGTTTTACAGCTGTAATCTGAGTTCATCAAGGTAAGCTTCCATCCAGCCTGACTATTGTGCTTATAAGAAGAGGGCATTTGGACACAGATAGATTCATACACAGAAAGAATAGCATTGTTTGTGTCACTCAGTTTGTTGCACTTGTTACACAGCCCTGGCAAACAAATACACATACACATGCAAGTATGTGTCACATCTCTTCTGACCATTTCTTCTCCCATTCCTTTTCTCTCATGTCTTTACTTTCTCCAGCATGTCCCTCGTTGTTTTGATCCAACATGAGGGCCTCAGTGATCTCATTTGAGTGGACACCAATTTGTTTCTCCTGTCTGTCATGATTATTTCTAGCCAGTGTTGTTAGAAAGTTTGCAAACATCCTCTACCAGGTACCTGAATGAGTTCTAGCAGATTTAATCCCCAGCCACAAAATTACAATTTCTCCCCTTGGTTAACATGGATCTGTTACAGGCAGAAGTGCTGAAAATTTTGAGCTTTGAAAATAATCAGAGTTAAGTTATAAACCTAGTTTGCTTTCCTAACTTATAAAATGATCATATTGCAAGTTGCCTTCAAATTATTTGCCATTGATATTGTCATTGGTTTTAGTAATGTCCATGAATATATACACCTTTCCATACGAAGCCTATCTCCTCTGGCAGCAGACTTCTAATTTACAGTTTGCTCTGTCATTATAGAACTACTTATATTAGTCATGGTTATTTTAAAGGAATTCTATGCTTTTTTTTTAAATTGGGGATTGAACCCAGGGACATTCTACTTCTGAGCTACACCCCAGCTTAATTTTATTTGTATTTTGAAACAGGATCTCACTAAGTTGTGAAGGACCTCACTAAGTAGCTGAGGCTATCCGTGAACCTGGATCCTCCGGTCTCAACCTCCCAAGTACTGGGATTACAAGCACGTGCCACCACACCTGGCATCTATGAATTCTTACTACTGTTTTTTTCACTTCATTTTGGAAATACTGTCTTGTCCTTGATCATACTAGTGGATATGTGGCAAGACAAAAGACAGGACAATATGACCAAAGTCAGAAGAGAAAGTATATGAGGTTATTGGGTAGATCAAATCCTTGAGTATATGATTTGTCTGGGACTGAACTCAATCCCTATAGGTGTGTAGTTGTGTTAGCTTAATCTACCTTTACCACGGTCTTTTTCCATTGGATTATTATATCATGTCATAGACCAAGAATATTATGTTTTTAGGGCTCCCTCTATTAGAATTTTGGATCCTCAGCATCTTAAATTGTGGAAAATTCAGCTTGACTTTTCTGAAGATTTTGTACTTTATTTTAGTATTATTATTGTTATTTCATTATTATTATTATTATTATTATTATTATTATTATTATTATTATTTTGGCTTTTATAGGGTCAGGCTTTGTTCCTATGGGAGTAGAAAAGATCTTTCCTTGTATAGAACTACCCAATATTATACATAGAAAGTCTTTATTCTGTAACTTAGCATTAAGAAATGCACTTACCTATAGCTATAAACCTCATTTTTCTAACAGCAATTCAAAAGGAAATAAAGATTTTAAAAAGTAGAACATGCTCCTTTTCTAACTCTAATATCTGAATTGAGGTCAGAGTTTATGTGGAGAATAGGCCACATTAGTTGGGACTAGAACCTCAAACCCCTGAATTCTGGATCAAACCTCATTTAGCTAGACCATCATGCCTCCTATTTAGATTTCCTGGCTTGAATTATAATGATAATAAATAAATGGAAAAGTGAAGGTCTCTGGTCTCCAAGTCTATCACCAAATATATGGATTAACTGCTTGCAACTCAGTGGGATCAACAAAAAGCAATGTTCCATCCTTTAATTCAAGTTGATGCTCAGTCCAATTGGCTGTAGCAAAAATTCTCAGAAATCACTAGTTATTCACAGCAGGCACTAAGGTGAGCTCATGCTCTGGGGAAGGCCATGTTTTCTCGGGCTAACAGATGTTTTGCTAGCTGACATTTAGAAATAAGTCAAAGTTGTCCTTTGTTATTACGCATAATGGGTCTCAAAGAATAAATGAAAAGCCTTTTACTCTAATTCAGAATGCATCTTGTCTCTCTGAAGTCTACAATGGTTGAGCTTTTAAAAGCTCAGACATAGAGACATGTAGAAGAGAATGATATGGCTGAGTCTGTGTCTATGGGAACAGTTAGAGAGAGACTTGCCATGTTTAGCATGAATAAGAGCAGACTGTGCCTAAATCAACCCATTACACCAAGGAACAGAAAAGGCTCCTTACTACTTTCTCAGCTGGATAAATGCTTTTATCATATAATTTGTGAAAAAAATTATCTATTCCCTGGTATAATTTAAAAGAAACTACAACTAGCTTGATGAGAATTTCTACCTAATCAACATATTCTAGTCTTGGACCAAGTAATTCATCAGCCTGAAAGCTAACCCTTCCCATGATCTACAAAAAGAGAGATCCAGGAGAAGAAGAAGATGGATAAAGTGCCATGGGTTTATGTTCTCATTATCTGTAGGCTCTGAGGTTTTCAGTGGTGAGCTAAGGAAATACACACAAATGAGACTCCCAGCAGTCTTTTTCTGACACATCTCTAGGGCCTGCAGCGAAGCCATGCTGGGCACGCATCCTGTTGCTGTGTGATGATGTCACTGTCACTCAGATGAAATCCTTCTATCCTGAAGTCTTACTGAAGTCTCAGGAGCCTGGAATGCTCTCCTGATTGGACAACTGGCCTGGCTATATGGTCTTGTTTCATGCTGATTACCAAAACCTTCCACAGCTTTGTTGAGGACTGGATCTCTCATAGATGGTATCCCCTCTGCCAATACTTCTAGCAATGTGGCTTCATGTTGGAACTTCAGCAGTCCCCCAGAAACTCAAACTCAATCAGCTGTTCTCCTCACTTCCCCAGTTAGCACCTAAGTTGGGTCACTCTCCAAGAGATAGGGAAACTGTGGTCCTACAGAAATAACTGAGCTTTTGGTATCTGAAGGTGTGCCTTCTGCAACCTATATGACCTTGGGCAAGTCATTGAGCTCTTTTGCACCTATGGTTGCTCACCTTTGAAATGTGAACAGAGACATTTCCTCTGGAGGGTAGGACTCACGCCATACCCATTTTAAACCCTTCTAATTTGTATTCTATTCTACAAGAAAAATTACGTTTTCTAAATTCTCTTCCAGAAAGGGAACAGTCATGCACCATAATTTTCTCCCTTTACACATAGGCACACAAGACTTCTATGCAGGCAGAGAGCAATGTGAGAGTGTGGCAATTTGGGTATAGAGCAAATACTCTGCTAAGTACAGAAGGAGAGACCTCCAGGTCTCCTGTAGCAGTAGGACTAGTGTTCCTGGTTTAAGGCCTGAGTTTATGGGGTCAAATGGCAGGAACCCAGGGCAACATATTTTCTACTAGAATGGTATGGTAGAGCAACTAAAAGCTTTTAGTATTCTTGATAGTATAATACCAAGCCTGATTTTCCACTTCTTTCTGAGATATTGTTAGTACCAAATACTCTTTCATTGATCCCATTCTGTTTAAATCATGTACATTCTGTAACCCATAACCAGAAGCCTAGAAATTGAAATTGTTATATTGAAGACATAAATAGAAATGAAGGCATCTTATAAACTGTAAGAGTTGGACCAATGGTGGAAACTTATGTTTAATAACTTTTGGGTTTCTTCTTAAAGATGAGATCATTGCACAAAATCTGGAAAGGGGGGTTGTTATTCACTTCTGAAAATGCTTCTGTGGGTAGGTATTTATATTAATTCTCTATTTATGCAATAATTCTAAGTAGGAAACCACACTAAAACTGAGTAAATTATTTGAGATTTCTTCTGGTCTAGGCTAGACTTCCTCATATTCTTGGGAGTTAATGGGCTGTTGCATATCCTAGGCCAGCTGACTGGGGCAACTGAGACAACTTTCCTGCTCTCCATATCTCTCCCATCCTCCAGCAAACTAGAGCAGATAGGTTTTCATGGTGAAGTATGCAAGTAGAAACACACTAGCAGTATTTACGCCTCTGCTTGTATCACCTGGGCTAACATCTCACTGCCTAAAGCATGCCATATAGGATCAGTGAGACAGTACTACTAAGTTACATGGCAACAGGTACGGGAACAAAAAAGAAAGATGAAGATCTGGGGCTAATATTTCAACCTGTCACAGCATGTATATTTCAATTGTGTAGATTAATAGAGGAGCTCAAAGAAGATAATTATCATGCCTCCCAAATATAGTGATGAAAAATTAACTCACTTTAAGCACTCAGAAATATTTTACTAAACACAAGTATGTGTGTTTATATATTTCTAAGTATATGTGTTTAAAGATACACATATATTTATAAAATATGTTTGTACATACATGTACATAGCTCTCTCTACATATAAATATACATATATACATATGTCTTCATGTATATATTCTTACATATTGGTCTATGCATGAGAACTAGACATACAGATCAAGGGATGGCAAACTAATGGTTCAGAGACCAAATCCAGCTGAAAGCCGTTTTTTCCTACCTGTAAAATAAAAAATGCTTTTTACCTTTCTAAAGTTTATAAAATAAAAAAAAGAATTTGTGACAGACCATATGTTACTGATCTGAAAAGCATAAAATATATACTATATGATACTTTATGAAAAATATTTACTATATGATACTTTAAAAATGTTTGCTAGACAGTGGAGTCAATGCACGACTGATTAATTTAAAATTTCTACTTTGGACTAATGCTTAAGACTTACAACAATCTTATGAGAATTTTCCCAAAACAGAATGGACTGAGTCCTTCAGGTATTGAATTGCTGACACCATAAGCACTCAAAGTGAACATTCATCAGAAATAGCATATTACTACTCTGAGTAGGAATTAAATCAGATAAACTCAAAGGCTGTCTAACACTAAGATTAGATCCCATTTTAATAATTGTGCACTTAGGATTTGATATATTACAGGTGATTGCAAGAAGATCGCCTGTAATGCCTCTCTGATGGAAATGTTCCAGTTCAAAAATAAACAATCAAGCCCTTGTATCTTTAACAATTTTCAATTTATTTAAATATGTCATTAATATGTTAAAAACTGACAGTGGTGGTCACGTATATCAGTCACTATCAACGACTAGGAAAGGCATTAACACCCTGATCATGTTTTGGTTTTCCCTGATACACATGTATGACCAAAGCTGAAGGTAGCTGAGCCTCAGTAAATGGAAGTTTGTTTGTGCACCTGAATTTCATGGGTCTTGAATGTTCCACAAGGGAACCAAGCACAGCAAAAGTATTTATACACCACGACCACTAATCAGGGTTTAATTAGCCTTATAATTAGAAGGGTAAACAGAAGTACAATTCCCCAATTGCTCATTGTTTTCCTTACATGTCTGTGGAGCACTATTTTATTTGCCTTTGTACCCCCAGCACTTTAGTATAAAATTAATCATTAAAATTTGTTAACTATTGAGTGAATTGCTGCTTCCTTTTTATAAAATTCAGCTTTATCATATTTGGTTCGATTACAATGTCCAAGGGTATCAAGCAAAGTTCATTCGGCTCTATGAATGTGACTGAAAAGGAAGTTTTTGTTCCCAATCATTAAGAGGTTGTTCTAATTCAAAATATCAGTGCAGATGTGTATGATTTGCCCCCATATAAGTAGCTTTCCATGAGGTTTATTTAATATCACCTCCAGGAAAGTGAGTTTAAATGGAATTCTCTTCATTTTACTTTTTTTAATTTATTTTTTTATTGTAGTAATTTGTGCAATATAGCATACATCTTTGTTAAGTACAAGTTGTTAACAACATATTTGCACACAATTCTCATTTGACCCCTTCCCCAATTCCTACCCTATTCCCTCCCCCTCCCTCTCCCTCAGGTTCAATTCAGTGAGTGACCTTGATATGATTGTGTAAGTACATCATGTGCCTTAGGGTGTCCCTCAGCCCCTGACATGTAGAGTTTAGTAGGTTTCCCAAGGCGGCATGGTTTCTCAAATATTATCCCCAGATCACCCTCATCAGCATCACTTAAATGTTTGTACCAGATACGTTAAGCCCACCACGAGAGATGTGCTTGGTTTTACCTGTCTCTGGAGCCTTTGGCTGCCTATTCCACCCTGGTCGTGGCTGTAATACTCAGCTCTGCCCAGGTCTCTACTGACTTTCTGAAAAGGGGCACTTCAGACAATGGCCTTGCCTTCATCACTTGTTCTGACCGACCTGACTGAGGCATGAGGCATCACAGGTTCCGTCTGGCACCATTTTCTTTCTTTTTTTCTTTCGCAGTGCTGAGGATCAAATGCAGGGCCTCACACATGCTAGACAAGTGTTCCATCACTGAAAAGATATACCCCCAACCTAGCATCATGTATTTCCAATCTGGAAGTACTGAAAAGCTAATGCTCCATGGGACAAACATTTTCTCCAGGGGAATATAAAATAGTGGATAAATTCTTCTCCTTTTCTCCCTCTGGGCTGACCCTCCAAGACTGTTGGAAGACAGCCTTGTGAGAAATTGGTTTGTCTTGGCATGAAGTAGTGGCCAGCTCATAATACATTCTTGCATTGGTACTCCTTCCTTCCTTTCCTCATTCCTTTTGCCCTCCTGCTACCTCTGGGGTTGTAGACCACAATTAAGTAGTAAGGCTATAAGTGTTTGTCTCAGGCTCTACTCTGGAACATTGGATAGATATCACTGAATTAGACTACCTGGGAGAAGGGCACTTTTACAAGCTCCCCAGGTGATTTTCAGGCACTCTGCAGTCTGCTGGCCATTGGATCTAGAATGTAAGCCCAGTGCAAAGAACTACAAATTCAGTGTTCTTTGCATACTTACATATGCTGAGTAAAAGAAAAACAGCCCTGTCCTTCTCATGTTGTGTCAAAGACAGAGAGAAGAACTTCTGACTAACTGTACTACATACTCCATACTTCCAGGGTCTGCAGAGTGGTTCCTAGTACCTGGCAATACCTGATCCTGCACAGTGAAACAACTCACCTGCCCATCTGGGCACTGCTCTAGCCTTCCCAGGCTGCACTGATTTGTAATGTCAGATAGGCTATGCTCTGGCTGATTTCTTGCTCATAGTTGTCAGATACCCTGCCTGGATGTTGGTCATAGTTCTCATTCTTTCTCTTTTCTCTTTAAAAAAACAAACAAACAAACAAAAAACAACAACAACAAAAAAAACCCAGACCACTCTAATCCTAAAGAGCCTGGTTATCAGCCATTGTGTTTTGTGGGGGAAATACTATGTTAAAAAAGAAGTAAAAGATAGCATTCCCTACTCCGAATGTGGTCAGGGGGCAAAGGCCTCTGGTGCTTGGTTATAGCTATTTTTACCCTCACTATCATATGTTTGAAGAGGATTAAAAGGGACACCACTGGCAAACATCTTTGGAAATGCTATTAATAGCATACCAGCAAGATCAGGAAACAAAAGAGAAGCATAGCCAGTGTAATTAGTTCATTTACTGAGCAAGTTCACTATGCTGAGACTGAGCAGTGTCTTTAAGCTGATAAGACCATAAGATTGAGGAAGGAAGGAGTATCAACTTCCTGCACAGGTTGAAGACAGGCACATATATGGGGATCATCAGACCTCACTAGGCCCTCATAGCCCTCATCCCAGGTTACCAGCAGTGGCCCATGAAAGGAATATGGTAAACCAAAAGCCCAAGGTCTGATTATATGTGCAACTTGAGAAGGAAATCAAGAAGCCTGCTACCAGAAAGCAAAGAGAAACCAAGGACTCATGGAGGATAGTACAAGACCCACATCATCACAGGAAGGAATTGAGAGATGTCTTTATCCAGAGTCTTCCAAATTATAACAGTAATTAAACCATTAACTAAGGCACCCTGAGTACTTACAGTGACTATAAGCACATTTAGTCTTCACAAGAACTCCCTTAAGTATTGTTACTATCCCCATTGTAAGGAAACAGAGGTTTAGTAAGATCAGGTATCTTGCCCCAGGTTAGATTTCCAGTTGTACACTTTTTAAAGCAATGGAACATTTTTTTCTATTTTCTCAATTAGGACCCAAATCATGAAAGCAAAGTGGCAAAGGAAAGGATCCTGGACCACTGATTTCCAGCATGCCCAACTGGAAAGACATTCCCTGAGTATAAGCTGAGAAACAGAAGGAACAGGACTGCCCAAGGTCTCTACGGCTAGTTAGCAGCATAGCTGGGGAGCACAGGACTTCCAGAGCTCATACCCATTCTTGTTCTAGCACTGCACTTTGTAGCTGAGAGGCTTTCTCATGAAACGTGTATCTTCCCTTTACCACTGCTAGACTGCAAAAACAATTCTGTGCATACGGCACTGAAGAAACTGGCTGGTGTCTATGTCCCCTCTCTCTCCTAAATAGACTGCCCACAAGGTCCTTGAGGTCTTCGAAGTTCCACAGGTGCCTAGAACAGAGACTGGCACACAGCAAGGACTTAAGTTTACTAAATAATGGGTGTTTTGATACACAGAGATATGAATGAATATGTGAACACTTGTTATAAACAATAACACTGTACAGTACAACATATTTTCATGTCTCATATCTTCTTTCATTTTCAAAACTGAGAGAATTTTGAAATGTTTACATATGAAGGACCTCAGGGACCAAAAAGGAAGTTTATTTTCCAAAGGTGCACAGCTGGGAAGTGGAGGAGCTAAGATCACACTTGCATCTTAAAAACCAGTAGCTGATGAAAACTACTGCATGAATCCACTTATTTGAGATACTTCAGGTGGCCAACATGTAGAGTCAGAGACAGAGGCTGGGGGAGGAGGGGCTGGAAGAGAGGCACTGCTGTTTGATAGGTGCAGACTTTCAGTTCTTCAAGATGTCTCAGTCCTGTGAGTGGATGGTTACACAATGATGCGATTGTACTTAACACCACTGAAGAGCATACTTAAAAATGGTTGAGATATCACATTCTGTGCTATTTGTATTTAACACAACTGAAATTTGTTAGAAATCATAAAAATCCTAAGAGGCCATTACTCGTATTATCACTATTTTGTAAAGGAGAAAACTGAGTTACAAAGAAGTGAAATAACTCAGTCAAGATATCATAGCCAATAACCTAAAAATCAAGCCCAAGAGGTCTGCTTCCAGCCACTACTATGCAGGAACAAAGGTGAGGAAAGAAGGCAATTTGGTAAGGAATTTGCTGCTGGAGCAGAGGTTGAAAATTAGCCTTTTGGAAATTTTCTATCTAGGTTTGCATCTGTATTAAATGCATCACCATAATCATATGAACAATATATTTTATTTTTCAGACTCAAAGAGAGAATTCCAGTTATGGAAGTGTGTACAAAGAACAGTGGCTTTGTGTTTATATACGACCTCAGTTGAAGTGCTGGCTCCAGAAGTTTGCCTGTGTGATATCTGACATTTTCTTTGCCTTCTCTGAGCCTCTAAAATAGAGGTGTTACCATGAGCATAGTTATTGTGAATATTAAATGAAATAATCTGTATAAAAACAATATCCCTATACCAGGCTCAATAGATTTTAGTTTGCATTCTCATAAAAGATAGTTGAGAAATAAAAATATCTTGTCCTCAATTCTTAATCCTTTTTATCTAGTACACTCCTCAGCCTCTGGGTGTGAGAATGCTCTGATAGTTCTGGAAAGATTAATATTTGGACTACTTTTCCAGATCATCATGGTCAAAGAAACCTTAATGAGTCAAAATGTGGTCACATGAAAGAAAGGCTCTTCTTTCCAACCTAAATGCACTGCCTGGGGACTTTTGCTAGCACCTTCTCCACTGAGAAGCCATTCATGTTATCTTTCTCCTGCAACTTCTCATTCTTCTACCTGAGTAATTCCAACTCTCACCATCCATCTCGGCTTTCCACAGTGTCATCCTACCTGTGGCAATGCTGCAAACAGATCCCTAAGGATGTATGGCACTGGATACAATGAGACAACAGTAGATCCAAATACTGCATTAACACTGCCCAAGCACAGCCTGCAAGACTGTTCGACCTGTGGTCCATACTAAACTCTAGACACTTTTCTGCCTTTGTTGTTCTCAAGCATGCCTCCAGTAGAGCTGTGAACCCATTCTCAGCCAATGAGATGGGAGGGAATGATGGCATGACTTCTGTGTCTTTGTCTTTCCTTCAGCTGCTGAATACTCTACACATAGTACATGAAAGAGAATACAATTTTGAACTACACTTCAACCCTGTCCTCAAAGAAGCTACCTTATAATAGGGGAGAGAGACAAGGGAATGTGTAGTTGAAATAGAGAAGAAAGTTACAAGGACCATAGAAGATAGAGAAAAATCATGTACTGCCTTTCTTGCTGCCTAGAGTATATTAAGTACTCAAAGCATGATGGCTATGGTATTTGTTGAGCCTATTAAATTAAATTAAAACAAAAATACTTTGGTAGTAGAGGAAGGATCAAGAGAAGTTTCAGAAGAAAGATAACTGATTTGAGGAGGCATAGAATTTGATATTGGAGGTGGAGGAATGGAATTCTGGAGACAATCACAATGAGCTTAAAGAAACAAAAGCAAAAAGACAAAAGACAGAGACCTTTTCAAGGAACAGGGCCTGACAAACACAAATGCAACACAAAAAGATAGGAGAGAGTAAAAAGGAAAGAGAAGGTTGGTTGGAACAAGCAAAGGACAAAGGACACAACTGTTTTTTCACTGAAAGTTGTATGGACAGATTTCCCTGCCAAAAATAGAGTTTTTTGTTTTTGTTTTGTAGAACACTGGATATCATTCATTAATCCATTCATTTGACCATCTTTTCTAAGCATATAGTTCAGAGCTGGAACGTATCAGAGGTGAGTAGGAATATGCAGTGCACTGTATTCAAGTCACTTAAGGTCTATAAAATGCCACAGGTATGGAACAGAAGCATTAAGACCTAACATTTATTATATTATGTATCATATATATATATATATATATATATATATTACTTAGTGTATTATGTGCTAACCACTAAACCATGTCATTTTATTAAATTTCACTACAGTCCTAATAGCAAACAATCCTGCTAGCTCTATTAACAACAGCACACTAAAACTTAGAAAAGTTCAATAACTTACCCAAAGAGCTAGCACATGGTAAAATTGAGATTTAAAATCAAACCTAGCAACTGTTTGACTCATTTATTTTTAAGAATTATGAAACTCTGCCCCAAAGCTGCTTTTTGCAGAGTTCTAGGCAAAGAAGAACAAAGGCATGGACAGTTAGTTCTACCTGAGGTCAGGGAGTATTATAAAAAAATTTAAAAAAAAAAAGCTTGTCACAGGAACTGAGCTGAACCTTGAAAGATATAGATAGCTATTCAAGCAGCAGATGGAAGGAGATATGGGAAGTGTATTCCAGGCATAGGAAGCAACATGCTCAAATGCGGGAAGTGAAAAAGCAGTCTTGTATGTTCCCTCACGAGAAATTTGGAGAAGTTGGAGCACCAGGTGTGAGGGAGGGACCTAGGAGAAAACAGACTGGAGAAGCAGGGCAAGCTCAAGAAGGCTTCTCTATGCCATGCTACATAATTTGGGTTTTGTCTTAAAAACACTGAGGAATTATTGAAATATCTGGGTACCAGCAGATGACAAGTGCATTTTAGATTCTCTGATGACCGTATACACAGACCATAGGCTAAGAGACCAATTAGTGCAGATATGACAATTTTCCTGGAGGCAAAGACATTTTCTTTTCTTTCTGGGCAAACAGCTAAACTAAACTATCCTCCCTTTAGAGAAGAACTTGTGGCTTAGTCCTAATGAAATGATGATTGGAATGGTGCACACTACTAGGTCTGGCCTCTGAAAAACTCCTATGGGATTCTCATACTCTCTATTCTCATCTTCTAGCTATATGCAGAGAGGATACTGCTGGATGATGAGTCTCAAATCTGAATCCCTAAATGACTAATGGAGCAGAAACCCATGCCACCAACACCAGACTACAACATGAGTAAGAAATGTTTTTGCTATATTAAAATCACTAGAAACCCGACAAGACCTCCTGAAAACTTGGACTAAGAATTGCAATGGAGAAGAGGACGGATATAACAGATTAAAAGAAGGTAAGAAAGACCAGACCAGGCCACAGCCTGAATCTGAGATATCCCTTTATCTGCCTGGCCCTAGAAGAAACAAACCTTTGTAGAAGAATTATCCATCTTTTGAAGATGAGACAGGGACATACTACAAGAAAGGCATAAATGAGGTTCAAGTAAAATTCAAATGTACATTTGAGCTCTACTTCTTCCTTAATTTCTACTTAATAGCTTCTGAAAAAATAACCGGTAAAATCTCACTTGAAAATTAAACCCCAGGCATAGCATTAGTTCAACATGAGTGCATTAATACTGCTTTGTACTTGAAAGCTTTAAATGTAAATCAACATCATCACAAGTTTGAGATTATCCAGTACTGCAGTTCACACTGCATCATATTTTCAGTTCCAAATTACCAGCCACAGAGTGACTCTTCAAAGAAGGATCTGTCAGCTTCATATCATGGTAGACAGGGCTAAACAGCAATGCCAACATGTTTCTGAGTCCCTTGTTCTTCTAATAGAGTTAATCAAGGGATGGTGAGAACTGCATCCAGGGGAGAGAAAGCCAGAGTAGAGGCTACTGTCCCAATACTCAAAGCAGCATTTCCCTTTAGCAAACATCAGTTGTTTATTAATCTCCACACATGGTGCAAGGGGAAATATACAAGCTTTAGAGATACTTAGTGAGAAAAGTATTAAGTTGCAGATTAAGAAGACATGGTTCAGGTCTCAATCACATGATACTAATTTCTTTCTTCATTCACAAAGTGGCTGTTCCAGGTGCCATAGCAGGTAGTAGATATGCAATGGTGAATAGGACAGATTCATTACATGTAGGCAATTTCATCGTTTACTGGTTGTGTGAACTAAGGCAAGTCCCCAAGTGTCTCCAGCCCTTGGGTTTGCAATAAAAGTCATTAGCTATATTTTGCCTGTGGCATGCCCATGCCTTCTTTTAGTAACATTAGCACATTCTCCTCTTGCAACCTATTCCTTCTACATTCTTAGTCATGCACTTCTGCTAAACGTGGCTCCAATTAGACAGATTAACTGGCTATATAGAGCATTTTGATCCCTTGGTTATATAAATTGGTTCAAGAAGCAGGACTTTTTTTCTGTGGGGAAATAAAAAAAATCTCTCATTTCTTCTAACTTGGACAAACTTAGAGGATATATGTTGGAGCTTACAGCCACCATTATTCATCCCATACAAAGTTTTTGGAAGAAGCTAACCTAAAGAAGAGATGAGCGAGCTGGGCGTGGTGGCGCACGCTTGTAATCCCAGCATTTGGGAGGCTGAGACCAGAGGATCCGGGTCGCGGCCAGCCTCAGCTACCTAGTGAGGCACTCTGCAACTTAGTGAGACTCGGTTTCAAAATAAAAAATAAAAACTGGGGCTGGGGGTATAGCTTGGAGGTAGAATGCTGCTGAGTTCAATCCCCAGTACCACAAAAAAAAAAAAAAAAAAGAAGAGATGAGCCAAGAATATGGGAAAGACTGGTTGTGGTGATGTCTTCTGAGTCCTGTCTTGAGTAGAAAGGGCAATTTTATTGCTGAAAGTTATGTGAACTCTTCATTACCACTTTGTCTTAAGTTCATTGGGTTTCTTACGACTCCCAATAAGAAGAGTACTGATTGATACGTTCCTTGTTCATAAACTGACAGAAATAACCATGTCTTTAATTTTATAGGACTTCTATAAGGTATACTTTTGGTTTGAAATATTTGTATGGCCCTAGGCAAGTCACTTAGCCTTTCTGTGTGTTAATTCTCTTTTTGTAATATGGGGATAATAATAGAACCAGCTTATAGAGTTGTTTGAGAATTAAATGAGCTAAAATATGCCCAGTTCTTAGAATAGTGCCCATCACATGTCATTTTTTCACTATTATGCTACACCTAAAATATGTTTTTAAAATTGTATTTAATAGAAAAATGATATTATCAGAAAGGAACTTACCAGTAACTACAGTTATCTATAAAGGTCATGAGTTTCTCATTTTCTTACATTAATCAGAGTAGATCAATGTGTAACATAGAACCATGAATTTTTAGTCATGTCAAGCCACAAAATATTCTTTCTTGCTCATGTCACAGTACAATGCAAGTTGGTGGAATGAGAAGGGGGCACTTTGCTTCACTCAGTCAAGCAGGGACCGAGGTTCCTTCCACCTTATGAGCCTGCCTTCCTCTAAGCCCTTAGAATTAGATTTACTCAGTCAAGTGGTGAAAAAGAGAACAGGAGTTGGACGTTAGGGGCCAGTCCTAACAGTTGTATATCTCTTGCTATCATATTCCATTGGTTAGAATGCAGACTCATGGTTATATAAGAGGAGACTGGGAAATTAAGTCCAGCTATGCATAGATGCTAAGGAGGCCACAGAGGCCTGTGAGCATCAACAGCTCCAGCCACATCTGGAATGCACTGAAAGAGTGGCTGAATGAGCACCTTTCAGACACTAAAATGATGACATTATGAGATGAACAACTCCTGAAGGACTGTCAAGCCCACCCACCCCTATGTGAATTCACCCAAGGTCATCTAGACAGACACTGCCAGAGCTGTAACTAGAATCCACTTGTAACTTCCATGGTTCCCTGTACCCACCCACTCACTTCCCAAGGTGTCCTTTCCAAATCTAATACACTACTGCTGTTTTGCTCACAGCTTTAGCTAGCTGTTTGCCTTTGGGAGATAATTTACTACTCCTTTCACGTAGATTTCTTATCCAAGTACCTTTATTGCCTTGTGCCATCTGCCTCCTTTTGCAAAATGTTAGTTTGAAGGTGAGGATAGCAGCAGGGAGGTGACTATGCCTCCATTCTCACCAAATCAGAGTGACCGCATTAGTGGCACCAGGAAGGTAAAGTGCTGGCCATACCATTGAAAACATTAGACATTTCTGGAAGGGTAGTTTTATTGACTTTAATTTTTTAAAACATTTTCTTGCTTCACAAAGAGTACATGGAATATGTTCTTCAGCGACAAAGAATACATGGAATGTGTTTCCGCTCAGAACATACAGCATTTCATCCAAAAATCAAGTGCACCTTGGCTTATGCAATCGAACCATGAAGCTGGCATGTGCAACCAAATATGAAACTTATTTTAAAAAATAATAATTATCACCACTTAAACAACTAAAAACATACATAATTTAGAACATGGCAGGCTTCTTTTCCAATTAGCTTAGATTCATCTTTACTGGATGCATGGACTTCAGCCGTACCAATGACTACCTCTGAATGATGGATTCTATTTTGTTTTATTAATTAATTCAGTTTTCTCTTCTGAAAATTCAGGCAGCAAACTATGAATGCCACTCGACAAGTGGCCTTTCAGAATACTGAATCTCTGGACATGTTGCTCTTTCCAAGTATTTGCCTGCGCTTTGCTGAATACCAAACGTCCATAAACAGACCTGATGAATAATTCAACTGCCTCCCCACCTCACCCCATGGGGAGAAAATATTAGGAAACACTGTCAAGAATGTCTATAATTCTGGAAGTTGACAAATATATACTTAAAAGTAGATGAAGTCTCAGGGCCTCGCAGAGAGACCTACTCAATATTCTGAGCCCACTATTAGCTGTAGTCCCAGGGGAGGAGTTTCAGAAAGAAGCAATTACCTCTTAGAAAACACAGAGGCACTCCTGGAAGAATTCTATGAGGACCCCGAGTAGATATCTGATCTTCTGCTTTCTCAATTTTTTCAATTTTTAAAAATTTTCCCAACATTTCTTTGGGAAGTAGAAATTCACTCTACTTTTAAGAGGGAACAAATTGTGATTTAACTATTTATTTTCAAGGTAAGCACCCCACCCACAATGGAAAGGATGACTCAATGCACAGGTGACAGATCTCATGGGAGCAGGACATGAGTGATGTGCACAGCTTCTGGACCAGTATGCCAAACACTGCTGCTATCATTCATTCTAGCAAGCTTCTCAGTCCCCCTCTGCCTCAGTTTACTCACCTGAAGTGACAACAATCCCACCAACCTCACAGGGTGGCTGTGAGGGTTAATTCCTGTAAAGAAACTAAAACAGTGTTTGACATGTAGAAAATGCTTTATAAATACTAGAAAATACCTAGAAGCTGGGTATGGTGGTACACACCTGTAATCCTAGTGCTTAGGAGGCTGAGACAGGAGGATCACAGGTTTGAGGCCAGCCTCAGTAATTTAGTGAGACCCTGTTTCAAAATAAAAAATAAAATAGGGCTGGAGGTAGCTCAGAGGTAGAATACCTCTAGTTTCAATCTTCAGTATAAAATAAACAAACCCTGGAAAGATGATATTGTTTAAGATTCTACATCAGTCACGGCCTTGCTGTCTTACTTTTAATAGATGTCTTCCCATATAGCCGCACATTATCATCAGTTGTGAATAAAATGATCAGTCAAATAACTGAAATGATTTCTACCCATTACTAAAGATAATAATTGCCTTGATCTGAATACCTACCATAGCCCTTATGATATAGGTATTATCTGCATTTTGCAGATAACACTGAGCTTCAGGGAGATTAAATACCAAGGTTATTATTGTCAAAAAAGATGGTACAACTTCTTTGGTATCCTCCCATTGAGAAATGTAATTTATTTTCCCTCCTCTTGAAGCTGGGCTGGCCTATGACTACTTTGGCCAACAGAGCATAACGGAAGTGATGCTACACTGGTTTCTTCCATAGCTTCACCTACCTGAGAAATAAGGATTCTAACAATCCCTGCTGATCCCTGATTTGTCAACTTGGGAGCACCACATGAGTTAGTGGATGTGAGTGTGTTTTGTAAAATAGAAAGCACTAGATAGGCATTAGGAATTGCTATCATTTGTGCATGCTCATTATACTGTATATTATTCTATAACAATAAAAATCACCTTCTCTATAGTTTAGTTTTTTGGGGGTTTTTTTTGGTCAATGTAGACTCTTGGAACCCTAAGGAACAACATGTAAGACCGACACCTCCAAATCACTCTCCACAGACAGGTTATGTTTCTGCAACAGAAAAAAAAAAAAAACATCTGTTCAGTTCAATTCAGCCATTTTCATTTAAAATCACTTACACCAACTGCTTAGTGGCACATGGTCCAAAAGAAAAGAACATGGACCCGCCTTTCACCATTTGCTTCTTAGGAAACGAATTGAGAAATACTTGTTGAACAGTCCAAACTGAGCATTGTGTGGGGTTCTAAGAATTTAAAAGGGGAAATCAAGTCAAGAAGACCCTGCCCTAAAGAGGTTTACAGTCTTGATACAGAGGGGAAAGGAGGGAATGGCACCATTTAAGGTAAATTGGGGTGAATCTTTTGCTAAAATAAAGACTCTTCTGCCATGCATCCCTTAAACTCTCTGTCATGATTATAAACTGATAAAGATCTGCCTTCAATAAAGACACATTTATAATAAAAAATTTACCCAATTTTGATTCACTGCCAGGTATAGCAGGGCCTTCAATTATTTCGGTCATTTCAGGAATGGGTTTGCACCAAGCCAATCCATAACCAATACCCTTGCACTACTCCTTCAAGACTTACTGTAGGGTTCCCCTGACCCAGGAAGGCTTCCTTGATTTTTCGTCCCACATATACCCAATTCTCTGTACACACACACACATAAACACACACTCAGACACACCCAGACTTCTCTCTTCTACCATTAAATTCTCTACTCCTCTCTGTCATGGTTCTTTTTTTTTTTCTTTTTCTTTTTTTTTTTTTAAGTACCGGTAATGGAAATGGGACATTTTGCCTCTGAGCTACACTCCTAGCCTTTTTTTTTTTTTTTTGAAAAAGGGTCTTATTAAACTGTTGATGCTGGTCTCAAACCTGAGATTCTCCCCCCCTGCACTTCCAAGCTTTCAGGTGATGCTGATGCTGTAGGTTCAAGAACTACATGATGAGAATGCTTCTATGTCACATAATATTGATCACACAGTGCTGCAATCTCTTTGCATGTCTCTTTTGGTTGAAAATGATGTATTAAGTGTCCACTATGTCTCCCAGTTGAATATGTTGAGCTTTCCAAGTTTACACATTTGTCTTCTTCAGCCTTATAAAACCAGAGCCTAATCCAAAAGCAGGTATATAGTATAACTGGTGAATGTTTGTTGAACAAATGACAAAATGAATGTTACAGCCTAAGGTCAAAGGGCATGCCTACACAAGTCATTTGAGAAAGACTCAAGGATTAGCTGGTGGCTATAGAACATGGCCATGTACCTGGTCTATCTAAAGATTTAAGGCATTGCCTGCATCAGTTACCACACTGTCTAGCCATGGGGTAAGCATTATGTTGATTACTAAGTTCATTTTTATCTGCCTCCACTTGGGTATTTCCATGTGGACACAGTATCTAGGATACGGAGAAAACCTGGAACCAAGTTATAAGAGAAAAAATTTTAAAGAATTAGAAATGTAGATTTTGGAGAAGATAAGATTTGGCAGACTGAGGGCCAATTGGGAGAGAATGGAGTGAAAGTCAGGTTGGCACAGACAACTGTCATGGGAAAAACAGAACCAACTTATTTGTTGGGGCCTCAGAGAGTACAACTTAAATTCAAACTTCCTTTAGTAAGCATTTATCTATGCCTTCAGGATCACAGTGCCAGTATTCAGAAATGTCCCTACTATCTATGACATAAAGAATTTTTTACCTTCAAAAATTTCAAAACATTAAATTTATTTATTTTTAGCTGGCACATTGTAATTTTACATCATATTAGGGTGGAGTGACAGAAAAATACATGCACACAACTCTTGGTGCCCTTCCCACCAGGTCCTTCCCCCTCCCTCACTCTCTCCATGCATGTCTTTGAGATTGGAATTATGCTCTGAATGTATACAAAATTACCATTAAGTCTATTGCCATTAATTACCATTAATATATTTTAATCAATATATACTAATATAAAATTATACATATTAATTGCATAATGTGACATTTTAATGCATGCACACATTGTGTGATGTTTAAATCAGGTAAAATATATGAACACATTTGTGCAACACTATAGTCCCAGCTACTTGGGATTTGGGATGCTGAGGCAGGAGTATCACTTGGACCCAAGGCTAGACTAGTCTCGGTAACACAGGGAGATTCTATCACCACACACACACACACACACTTTCTCAGGCATTAATGCTTTCTTTATAGTGAAAAACTCCAAAGGCCTTTCTTCTACCATTTTGAAATATAAAGTACACTACTGTTATTTATAGTCACCCTACTGTGCAAAAACACACCAGAACTTCTTGCTCCTGGCATAGAGATTTAAATGCAGATGGTTTGTTTGGGAGGTGATCCCCAGAAGCACCAGCAGGGGAATAGAAAAGTGAAGCCTGGAGGGTTAGGAAGCCAATACCAGGGGCAAAAACACACAGATTGTCTCTGTGGGCAAGTGCAGCTCCATCCCTCTGGGGACCTTGGAAGATTATCAAGGGCAAGCCTGGTTTTTTTCCTCACAGGCCTTGGCCCAATGATGATACAACTCTGTTCTGCAGAGACTGCTTGAGTTTAATTCATCTGCCTTCCCTGAGTCACCACCATCCCAAGCCATTTGACCCCATAGCTTATGACCTGGCTTAGTCTCACACCCATAATAAACCTCCAGGCTCCTCTACAAGTGTGTGTGGTTTCAAAACGTCTTTTTTAAAACTGCAGCTTGCTGCTAGTGTTTGAGGTCTTTTCACCCACGGCCCCATGAGGCCTTGGGACCTGTTTGTCCTAGTTAAGTGTATAAAGGGGCCCTAAAGTAGGTTTTAATTAATTCAGTTGTATAGCTCATTGGACTAAAAATTACCAAATTAAATGGCTCCTTTTTAGCCTAGTGCTTTTGTTTTTACTGTTTTCCATTTCACCAGCAACTGGGGCCAAACCATATGATTTCCCCAATGTCATCATTAAAATTCTTTAATTGAATCCAGAATGTGTCAGCAAACCTGATGAACACCGGTCAGTGGAAATAGCATAACAACACCAAGACAGCTCACAGTGCAAGGAGTAGTCCTGCCCTCAGTGCTCCGGAACCCTCTCTGATGCTTCCTCCTTCTCTATGGCAGAACAGACCCAATCTGTCCCAGACTTGGGAAGACCCTAGGTAGTCAATGTCAAGTTCATATCCCTTTTTGAAGCCAACTTAAACTTTCTAAAACTAACCAGTTGTTTTTCTAACCATTTAGGGCTTTATTTGTATACATCACTTCCCAGCAAAAATATTTTACTGTTGTATTGTGCAAACAATACATCTACCTATTGCACAAACTTCCCTCAATTTCTAGACACCAGACCTCTCAGCTCTTGCTGTTTTAAGATTGGTGAGGTATGTACTTCCCAACATATATTAGCTGTCTGATAACTATGTGCCTTATAATTCCTGCTTTAAGTTTAAATATTTACTGAAGATCTGCTTTGTGTTAGGTAATAATTCTGATAGACTGTAAAAATGCCCATAATCCTTGCTCTCATCCATGTAGTTATGCCCTTTGTCATGTGATTTTGCAGCCCAAGCAGTGGCATCTGTCTCTCTCTGCCTTAAATATGACCCTGTGCCTTTAATTGGCCAATAGAATTCAAGAGAAGCAAGCTGGGCATGGTAGTACTTGCCTGTAATACTAGTACTTGGGAGGGTAAGACAGGAGGATCACAGATTAGAAGACAGCCTCAGCATCTTAGCAAGATTCTCAGCAGCCTGTTTCAAAATAAAAAATAAAATATGGCCGGGGGATGTTGCTTGAAGGTAGAATGCCCTGGGATCAATTCCCAGTAAAAAAAAAAAAAAAAGAATGTAATAGAAGCGATAGTAAAAGCCAGGCGTGGTGGTGCACGCTTGTAATCCCAGCATTCGGGAGGCTGAGACTGGAGGATCTGGGTTCGCGGTCAGCCTCAGCTACCTAGTGAGGCACTCTACAACTTAGTGAGACCCTGTTTCAAAATAAAAGAATAAAAAATGGGCCTAGGGGTATAGCTCAGCTCGGAGGTAGAATGTCCCTGGGTTCAATCCCCAGTACCACAAAAAAAAAGAAGAAGAAGTGATAGTAAGCCAGTTCCTGGTTTCTGTCTCAATCTCTATTCCTCTATCTGCTGTCTGCCTGGACCATGTAAATGAACCTGGACTAAAGGATTTAGGGACCATGCAAAGCAAAGATGAATGAGACTTTTCTCAGTTCAGAGAAAAATATTTATAATAAAGAATGATCCACTATTATCTTTTCCTATTAACCATTGTGTGTGTGGGGGGGTCAGAGATGAAATCAAAACTACTTCCTTGACATACAATGTGCTTCATAATGTGGCTTTAGGGGCACTTTCCTCCATTTTCCGTTTGGCGACCGTTTTCTGACCGTGCAGATCTGCAGATGGTTTTGTGTACATGCGGCTCTAGCTTCCATGTCTTGCTCCAATCCTCCCTCCACTTGGGATGTCTGCCCCTAGGGAGAAAAGTGCCACCGGAGGTCAAGAGCTCTACCTTTGGAGTCAGGCAGATGCAGAGCTCAATCTTGGTTCTCAGGTTCAGTGGCTGGGTCATGGATTCGTTTTCCCAATTTTGCCAACTGATATGATACCTACCTCATAGAATTATTATAAAGATTATATTTAAAAATGTATATAGAGGGTTTATTGCTTTGAATGGCACATAAGTGCTCATTAAAGGATACTGCTATAATTATTTTTACATCTTTCTGGAAAACTCTTCTCAGTAGGCATTGGGTCAAAGGCAATTTTTTTTTTAATTTTTATTGTAGTAATTCGTGCAATATAGCATACATCTTTGTTAAGTACAAATTGTTAACAACATATTTGCACACAATTCTCATTTGACCCCTTCCCCGATTCCCTCCCCATTCCCTCCCCATTCCCTCCCCCTCCCTCCCCCTAAGGTTCACTTCAATGAGTGACCTTGATATGATTGTGT